>CM053030.1:359941258-360199425 GCA_028564925.1 Lithobates sylvaticus | reverse complement strand
CTTTCCCCTGTTTTCTGGAGGAGCAGACAGCCTGAATATTAACAGTGCCTTGACAACATGGGGACAAGGTGCTTTGGGGGGAAACCCAAAGCACCCTCCACATGTTGAGGGCAAACGGACCGGTATGGTTCAGGAGGGGGGGGCACTTCTTCTCCTCTCTTTCCTGGCCTGTAAGGCTGCATGCTCGGATAAGGGCTTGGTATGGATTTTTCGGGGGACTCAACGCCATTTTTATAAAAAAAAATTGGTGTGGCGTTCCCCTTGAAATCTATGCCAGACCCAAAGGGCCTGGTATGGATTTTTTTGCGGGGGGGGGGGGGCTTGCCTTTTTTTTTTATTTTGGCATGGAGTTACCATTAAAATCTATACCAGACCCAAAGGGCCTGGTATGGAATTTGGGGGGGACCCCACACCGTGTTTTTTTCCTTAATTCTGTCATAGGGTTCCCCTTAACCACTTCAATACACTGTATTGTACACTGTAATATAATCACACACATAGGTTGGACTTGTGTCTTTTTTTCAACCTCACCTAATATGTATATATATATATATATATATATATATATAATATATATATATATATATATATATATATATATATATATATATATATATATATAATACACACACACACACACACACACACACACACACACACACACACACACACTATATATTCTCCACTGTGTTATATATACACACACACACACACACACACACACACACACACACACTACACTGACTGGACTATATACTCTGAACTGCATTATATACTGTATACGACACTGACTGCACTATGTATGCTGAACTGTATTATATATACACACTACAATGACTGCACTATATACTCTTAACTGTATTATATATTCTACACAAACTGACTGCGCACTACACTAACTACCTGCCTAATCTCCATTCATTCACTATATACGGCCGTTGTGTAAGCAACAGCCTTATATAGTGTGGGGTGTGGTCTTAACACCCTACCTTTGGCCGATTATGGCTCTCACAGCACATCGTGCTGTGATTGGCTAAAGCACAGGTCAGGTCCATGCTTTGGCCAATCAGCAGCTGTCAATGCACTGTGATCTCGCAGTGCATTATGGGGGGCATCGCGGCAGACAAACTTCCCGTGAGCACCCAATATTTTAGTTTGTTCTCTCGAGTCGAATGAACATCAGGACCATCCCTACTCTCCATACAATCTGACATAGCTTGAGCTATTTTACAAAGAAGAATGGGCAAAAATGTCACTCTCCAGTAAAAGCTGGTAGAGACATCCCCAAAAAGACTTGCAGCTGTAATTGCAGCGAAAGGTGGTTCTCCAAAGTATTTACTCGGGGGGGGGGGGGGGGCTGAATACAAATGCATGCCACACTTTTCACATATTTATTTGTAAAGAAAATTGAAAACCATTTATCATTTTCCTTCCACTTCACAATTATGTGCCACTTTGTGTTGGTCTTTCACATAAAATACATTTACGTTTTGGTTGTAACATGACAAAATGTTGAAAATTTCAAGGGGGTATGAATACTTTTTCAATGCACTGTATGTGGTTCTAGATAAACCCTGGGGGAGGGTGCCCAGTAGGTGGCTGGAGTGTGCATAAACAGTCTGGGGTCTGAGGCAGCCCTGTCTTGTCCAGGAGGAGAAATACCCAGCCTGGAGGACTCCTGCTCTCCTATGCAGCCCAGCACTTTTTCAGTAGTTCATCGAGGTCCCAGCCATGCTTGAGTTGGGGAACCTATTTTCTGAGAGACATTGAGGCCAGATAAGGTGGATTTCACTTAGGATCCAGTCTGGTAGTCCACTAAGGAAATGTCTGCCTGACTCTGGGGGAGGCATCCAGGTACATGAGGACTTGTGAGTACAGACCCAAGTGCAGGATCTGGGTGATTGTTGCTCCCATTAACCCCTGGGGCATGAACAGTGAGGCTTGCCTGGGCTAGAACATTACTTATAGTGTTCCAGTGGAAAGAGAGAGGAAAAAGAGAGGACAACGTTTTTCCCCCACTCGGTCGGACTTTAGAGGCAGATTGGAACAGCAGTATCATTTAAAATATTTTATTAAATGTAAACATACAGAAGTATAAAAAATATAAAAAGGTATGTGTTCACTAGCAGCCAAAGAGTGGTCAGAGAGAGGATATTACATATACCCAAGTAGAAAAATGACGTTCAACAGCATGACATCAAAGAACGTGTGAGCCCCTGTGCGTCTACGTGTTTCGCTTGGTCGCTTCTTCAGGACGCACTTTGGGGGGGTATAGAAAAGTCTCTCTAATCCAGACATGCACTAATGCCTGCACATAGATCTTCTTGAGTGGATAACACAGTACTATGATGAACATATAAGGCCAAATAATTAGGCCTCTAGGGGCAGATGGAGTACTATGTGAAGACTTTCCCATTCATTAAGGGTCACATAATGGCTAAATTATCATCAGTGGTTACAGCTTAATTATGAGGCCAGTTTAGCCAGATTATAACTTTTCATTAGACCAGAAGCAATACACTTCACAGCACCAGCTGCTCCAATTCACAGGGCACCATCACCTGTTTGTGTGTCTAGATACCCTCCCCTAGTGAAGTCATCATGTGTGACATATGAGTGATTTATCCTAAAAAAAACAATGGCTGTGTTTGATGGCACAGTGGCTGCATTTTATGGTGCACAGTGGCTGCGTTTTGATGGGGCACAGTGGCGGCGTTTTGATGGTGCACAGTGGCTGCGTTTGATGGTGCACAGTGGCGGCGTTTTGATGGGGCACAGTGGCGGCGTTTTGATGGTGCACAGTGGCTGCGTTTTGATGGGGCACAGTGGCGGCGTTTTGATGGGGCACAGTGGCGGCGTTTTGATGGGCACAGTGGCGGCGTTTTGATGGGGCACAGTGGCTGCGTTTGTGGGGCACAGTGGCTGCGTTTGATGGGCACAGTGGCTGCGTTTATGGGGCACAGTGGCTGCGTTTGATGGGGCACAGTGGCTGCGTTTGATGGGCACAGTGGAGGTTGCAATTGATGTTTTTTTTTTTTTCCAAAAATTTCAGTTTGTTTGCACCCCCCCCCCCAAAAAAAAACTGAGCACCAGCCACCACTGCCCAGAAGACTGCGGTGGAAGAAGGGGGGGGGTGGGGGACTTCCAGCTCAGTTAGCTGTGGCGATCTGAGCCAGAAGTGGAAGCGGGTGCCTGTCAAAACCAGGTACCTGTGCCCCTTCCCAAAAGTACCATATGTGGCAGTGGAAAGGGAGTGGGGTGCAAACAAGCGGATCTTCCCTTTTGGGTGGAGCTCTGATTTAAAGTGTATTTTTCCCCCCAAAAATTGCAAACCCACCATTTTATTCTCTATGACATCTGCCAAGAAAATATATACTCACCAGCCACTTTATTAGGTACACCTGTTCAATTGCTTGGTAACACAGATTGATAATCAGCTAATCACATGGCAGCAACTCAATGCATTTAGGCATGTAGACATGGTGAAGACGACTTGCTGCAGTTCAAACTGAGCATCGGAATGGGGGGGGGAAAAAAAAAGGGGGGGATTTAAGTGCCTTTGAACATGGCATGGTTGTTGGTGCCATACGGGCTGGTCTGAGCATTTTAAAAACTGCTGATCTCCTGGCATTTTCACGCACAACATCTCTAGGGTTTACAGAGAATTGTCAGAAAAAGAGAAAATATCCAGTGAGCGGCGGTTGTGTGGACGAAAATGCATTGTTGAGGTCAGAGGAGAATGGGCAGACTGGTTTGAGATGATAGAAAGGCAACAGTAACTCAAATAACCACTTGTTACAACCAAGGTATGCAGAATACCACCTCTGAACGCACAACACATCGAACTTTGAAGCATATAGGCTACAGCAGCAGAAGACCACACCGTCAATAGAAGATTGTAAACACATTGCCTGATCTGATGAGTCTCAATTTCAGCTGAGACATTCAGATGGTGGGGTCAGAGTTTGGCGTAAACATGAAAGCATGGATCCATCCTGCCTTGTATCAACGGTTCAGGCTGCTGGTGGTGGTGGTGTAATGGTGTTGGGGATATTTTATTGGCACACTTTGAGCCCCTGAGTACCAATTGAGCATTGTTTAAATACCAGAGTATTGTTGCTGACCATGTCCATCCCTTTATGACTACAGTGTATCCATCTTCCGATGGCTCCTTCAAGCAGTATAATGCACCATGTCACAAAGCTCAAATCATCTCACCACTGGTTTCTTGAACATGACAATGAGGTCACTGTACTCCAATGGCCTCCACAGTCACCAGATCTCAATCCAATAGAGCACCTTTGGGATGAGTTGGAACGGGAGATTCGCATTAAAGATGTGCAGCCGACAAATCTGCAGCAACTGTGTGATGCTATCATGTCAATATGGACCAAAATCTCTGAGGAATGTTTCCAACACTTTGCTGAATCGATGCCACGAAGAATTAAGTTTGTTCTGAAGGCAAAAGGGGTCCAACCCGTTACTAGCAAGGTGTACCTAATAAAGTGGTCGGTGAGTGTATATAAATGTTTGGGGGTTCTAGGTAGGGTGGCCACCTTTTCTTCAAGTCAAACACTTTAGCGGCGCACAACAATTTTCTTTTTATAGTAAAAACTATACATATATTTTGCTATTAAATAACATGTCGAATCATATAAAGTTAATAACAAGAGTCCCCCTTTACATCAGAGTCCACAGAGTTCTCTCTTACATCTGAATCCGCAGAGTTCCCTTAGAGGGGGGACTCTGCAGACGCTGATGTAAGGGAGAACTCTGGGGACTCTGACATAAGGGATACTCTAGGAACCCTGATTTAAAGCGGGGGAACCGCACATTTCTTTTTTTTTTTTTTAAGTCAGCAGCTACAAATACTGCAGCTGCTGACTTTTAAAATAAGAACACTTACCTGTCCCAGGGTCCAGCGATTTCGGGTGTCCCTCTGTCCTCGGGTGCTGCCGCCGCCATCTTCGGTAAGGGAATCCGGAAATGAAGCCTGGCGGCTTTACTTCCCGGGTCCCTACTGCGCATGCGCAAGTCACACAGTGCAATCCGAATGGTCCCTGCCATCTCTGGGACCCGTGTGTGTCCCGGCAGACAGCGTGGTGCGATGGGAAGAGGCATAGACTCCAGTGGGAGTCTATGCCCTTAAGTGGGTGCAAATACCTGTCTTAGACAGGTATCTGCACCCCCTTCCCCCCTGAAAGGTGCCAAATGTGACACCGGAGGGGGGGGGGGTTCCAAAAAGCGGAGGTTCAATTTTTGTGTGAACCTCCACTTTAAGGGGGAACACTAAAAACTCTGATGCAAGTGGGAACACTGTGACCTCTGGTTTTAAAGGGAAACTCTGATGTAAGGGGGATTCTGAGAACCCCGATTTAACTTGGTGTACTCTCTCCGAGGCAGTAGAGAGAAGGGGGGAAACTTCAGTTACAGACAGGATGGTGAATTCACTCACCCCTTGGCAGTCAGCACCTCTATTTTAGCAGCGTTTTACCGTCAGATTTGCGGCGCATTTCGGCCGCTAGCGGGGCGCTTTTACCCCCCACTGGCGGCCGAGAAAGGGTTAAAACCCCGGCAAAATGCCGCAATAGCAGCGTTTTGCCGGAGGTATTACAGCGCTGCCCCATTGATTTCAATGGGGAGCAGCGCTGGAGGAGTGGTAAGTTCACCGCTCCAAAGAAGCTGCAGGCCGGACTTTTTGTGACGCCCTGCCAACGCACCGCTGCAGTGTGAAAGCCCTCGGGCTTTCACACTGCAGTCAATGGTGCAGCTGTTTTAGGGCGGATTGCAGGCGCTATTTCTAACGCTATCGCGCCTGCAAAACGCCCATGGTGTGAAAGGGGTCTTACAGACAGGCATGGATGGTGAATTCACTCACCCCTTGGCAGTCAGCACCTCTCATCCAAATGTATCTGAGGCTGCTGAAATTTTAATTCATGGCTCCTACTTTCCTTTTCTGAGGAAAAGCTCACAAAACGAACGGACTTTCAAACAGACTTAGTCGGGAAGACCGTTGGACCTAGTCTGCCGGAAAGTCCGGTCGTGTGTATGCGGCATAACAGACACTCTTGGCTTAGACAACTGCAGCCAGCAAACCTCTGGTCCGGTCTGAATAATATGTCCAGGTTTCAGGCAGTCTGAAACCCAGACGCATGATTCCAAACCCGAACTGTCCGGGTGAATCCTGGACATGTGGCAACCCTAGTTCTGGGTGATTTTCTAGCAAAAATAAAAGTAGATTTTTACATGTATGTGAGACGTGTCAGAATTGACAAGTGGTTAACAAGACCCAATAATTCTTCAAGCATGTCTTCGGAGTGTGAGAAGAAAGGCAGGCAGCAGAGGGAGAAAACATACAAACTCCATGCAGGCATGACAGAGCAGATCCCCAGATGAGCCAGTGATCGGAGGGGAAGTGAGGACTGGCACATCTAGAGGGAGGCTGAGGGTGCTGCTGTGAGCAGTGAGGAGGTTCTAGCTCTAGTAGGAGTGTCCAGTATTAGGAGTCCTGTAGCAGTGAGAGTCAGTGGAGAAAAACAGACTGGGACAAACTGCGGAGAAGCCAGCAAATGTGACAGGGGATGTCACCTGTCTACTGGATCTGCCTTCATCAGGGTCTCCCACATCCATGATCTCCTGGGGACACCCATCATCTGTGTGATCTGAGCATTTAGCATGTTGTCTGCACATGGGTACCTGTATTATGCCAGCCCTGCATGAACACTGCTCCAGCAGATTGGATCTCCATTGTGCTCCCTGCGTCTAAACTACATATACGTTGCGATCGACCAGTCCTAGTTGGTGCACCATGGGGGGCAATCTGGGCTGTCATCGGTCCATTCCTAGGGACCCGTCAGATCTGTGTCAGAAGAACCGCAAGTTTAGTGCTGCCTGTAACTTCAGCAACATCCTGGTGAGCCAAGAGAGACTTAACATCAACATTGCCAGCGAGGAGGAGCTGATGACACTGCCGGGGGTGACCAGACAGGTGGCACAGAACATAGTGGAGTATAGGGAATATATTGGGGGCTTCAAGAAGGTGGAGGACCTGGCTCTGGTGAGCGGGGTAGGGGCTGCCAAACTGGAACAGGTCAAGTTTGAGATCTGTGTGAGTAGTAAAAGTGGCTCAGCCCAACACTCGCCCAACTCTTTACGAAAGGACTTGGACCATGGGTACCATAGCCAACACTTGTCCGCCACCAGGGTCAACATCAACACTGCCAGCGCTACTCAACTGATGAACCTTAGAGGTCTAACCGAGGGGATGGCGCAGGACATCATCCTCTACCGCACTCAGCATGGCCCCTTGAAGAGCATTGAGGACCTTCTCAAGGTGGATTCCATTAGCTCTTCTTTCCTGGACAAGGTCAGGCACCAGGTCTATGTACAAAGATCTCGGCCACCATCCACCCATACCAATGGTGGCTTACATTTCATGGCCAAACCACATCCAAGCCCAACCTCTTTAAGCCTACAGAGTGAGGACCTTGATTTTCCTCCTGGAGGACCTACTCAACTCATCTCTACCCGACCTTCTGTAGAAGTCTTTGGAGGTGTGAGGGAGGGCAAACCTGTGCTCAGGTTGGCAACCTGGAACCTACACAACTGTAGCATGGACAAAGCCAGCAACCCTGGGGTCAGGGAGGTGGTGTGCATGACCATTTTAGAGAACTGGTAAGTTGTTTTGTATGAACATCTTATTTGTTTGTTTTTTTTTAGGCTTTTTTGTTTCGTCAACAATGTTTATATATATATATATATATATATATATATATATATATATATATACAATATATATATATATACATATATATACACACATATATACACATACACACACACACACACACACACAGTGACTTCATTACAGAGCAATATTATAATTTGTGAAATAAGTGGTATTAGGGCCAGTTCACATCAGAACGCGGTGCAGAAAAGGCGTGTTCCGTGCGCATTTCCCACACTGCGTTCAAAACACACTGCCCTTTGCAATCTGTTGTGGTTGCCAATATGTTAAGGGCACCCCACATGCAGATCGAAAATGCAGTGCGTATGCATGATACCGCAGTAAAATGGGACTTGGTGCGATGCGTTTTTCAACAGTAGTGCATGCACTACTTTTTGTGCATTCTGGTCCAATTTGCAGCCTATTCAAATAATTGGGCTGCCAAATCACACTGCAGGGGAACGCACAGGAAAGCAGACCATGTTCCTGTGCGATTCTAGTGTGAACTGGCCCTGAAGGGGCCAGTTCACACTAGAATCTAGGTTCAAACAATCTAGGTTCAGGTTCTAGGTGAATCTAGGTTCAAACAAAATCTAGTTTATTTAGGCCTGGTTCACACCTATTCATTTTTTAGTGCATTTTCAGTTTTGAAAAACATTACTACAGTAATACTACAGTCCATTTAGCATGGTTTCCTAGGGATGTAGTTCACATCTGTGCATTTTATGGAAAGTTCCAGGGACTTTTTTTTTTTGGTTTTTGGTTCCATAGACTTCAATTGATCAAAAGCGTGTACTGAAAAAAACGCAAAATGCACCTGCAATATGCAAACTGCAACCTGCAAAGTTGTGAATCAGGCCTTAAAGCCCATCTCCAGAGAGAACAAAAATTCACCCATTGCAGTGGGGTTGCTCCTGTATTGCAAGGGTTAAATGCATGTTTAGGTCTAGGAGATGGAAAAAGCATTTTTACATATGTGACCCCCTGCTCCCCTGCAGTCAGTGCTCTTCTCTACTCCCCTACGATCTCTCAGTGGCAGTGGACTATTTTCCAGCCTCTGCATGTCCAATGTAGGCTCTGGGTTATGCATTGGTCTTGATGACATAAGAGAGTATTCCACCATTGGAGCGCAGGGAAGGAGAGGCTGTGGGGTCTGGTCTTACAACCCAGAGGAGCCTATGGGAGTGGAGGATCAGGTAACTAAAAGTTATTTTTGTGGTCCCCAAAAAGAGCTTTAAAAACTTTATATCCCAATTTTAAACCCAGTTTGAAACATGGTCAGAATCTGAAGTCCTTATCCCCAAACAGCCACCCCTTACAGAATCGCAAGGTTCTGCTCACCATCAGCTCCTGTCAAATTTAGATTTTGGTACACCTGTATGTGGTTTTGCCCGCACAGCCACTTGTACATTTACAAAGATTTTTGAATAATAAAAAAAAAAAAAAACTACAAGTCCCATCTTCCACCACAGCAGTAGTTTCCAGTGGGGCGCAAGTGCAGTGACATCACTGCACTTGTAGTCCATTGATACTTTCTCCAGCCCTGAAACTGTAGGTCCTTACCTAAGTATTGACTTGTGGATGGAGGAATAGTCTGCAGTAGCCAGAGCATTCTACTAGCAATTCACTGATCGCTTCAATACAAAAGAAAAAATAAACAACAATAAATGGACATTTTTGTTGTTTGCGATATGGGTGCATTTATCGTTTTTTTTTGCAAAAAGGTGGAATTAGCCTTTAAGACTGGGTTCACATATGAGCACGCAGCCGCTCACAGCAGGAGTCCAGTGCATCCTCGTTCACTGTTTCATGTCTGATTTTCAGCCCGAATTGGACCAAAAGACATACAGGGCTTCTGTGCAAATCGCTGCAGAGCTATGTGAACCAGCTCCATAGAGAGCCGGTCACAATCTCCTGCTGGGCAAATTCTCCGCATCCAATTCACACTAGTGTGAACCCAACCTAAAGCCCCAAAGCCTGATTAAAAAAAAAAAACAAAACACTCTTGTGATACTCCAGTACTGTCCCCTGCAGAAATCCCCAACTGCAACCCAACGCCAGTCCTGTTCTGGGTTGAATGATGCCCAGCTTTCTTTACCATGTCTTCAGTGCACCCTGGGCTCAAATTGAATGATTCAGGGAGCAGCACCTACATCATAAGGGCTCGTTCACATGGCCTTTCCGTCCAAATCAGCATGTATTTGTGGCAGCCAGTATGGTTAGGCTTTTTCCAATTAGCTGTGGACAGGAA
The DNA here is from genome assembly GCA_028564925.1 of Lithobates sylvaticus. Taxonomy (NCBI): domain Eukaryota; kingdom Metazoa; phylum Chordata; class Amphibia; order Anura; family Ranidae; genus Lithobates; species Lithobates sylvaticus. The sequence goes on along the minus strand of CM053030.1, from coordinate 360,189,448 downwards.
GCCTGTACAAATCAATGATGATCTGACACAATCTGTGGCTGTTCATTCGTAGTACTGGAAGGAGTGAATGTATGCAGACTGCTTGCATCCAGGGCTGCTCACCTGTCACTAACATCGGGTAATCGCTCTGTGTGCAATTACATGCAGACAGCTGCAGAGCCTGTCATTGATTTGTACAGAATTCCTGTCCGCAACTAATTGGTTACAACTGGATGTACCTGCTGCAGAAAAAGGCTGATCTTGGCGGTGTACGGCTAGGAAAGGCTGCACTGTGCATGGTTTCCTATGGAACACTTTTTGTAGTGCAAATCTGCAAAATGCAAAAAGCACAGGTGTGAATCCAGCCTTACATGGTGCCATTCACTGCTGGAGGAAGAAGAGGAATTGTAAAGTCAAGTAACTGGACAAAGGACCTCAGAAAAATGGCATGGATACACATAGAAATAAATTATATAAACATGGTGGATTGGTGCCCAGCCTGGGATCTAAAATGAATGAATACATTCCTGGCATGTCATAATATACAACAGCAGCGTTTTTTTATTTTTTATTAAGTCATACTTTATATCATTAAGGCTTCATATACACTGCTGCTGGTAAACGGAGGTTTGGGAGCAGATTGGCGTTTTTTTTTTCTGCTGCCCCTGAACTCTCCTCCTATGTTATCTCATCAGTACATGTACACAGGGTAATTTATAGTAGTTTCTAGGCAGTTGGGTTTAAAATTATTTTTTGGAAAGCAAAAAAAAAAAATGCGTTCAGGACGAACGTTCAGAGACATTTGAAACGCCAAACAACTGTAACGGCTTGTAAACACGGTAACTCGTATATAGCCGCGTTTCGTTTACAGGCTTTTTTTAGTTATGACTATTTGGGAAAAAAAATGCTTCTAAATGCAAACGCGGCTAAATGCACCATGTAAATGTGGAAAAACGGACGTTTTTAAACGTCGGTTACTATCTGTCAAGTTAAATCGTTCAGGAGAGATTGTAAAACGTCCCGTGTACATTAAGCCTAAAACACAGTCCTTGGGCTCCAGTCCAGTGACTTTGCTTGGGCTGAGAGGATGTCATCAGCTGCTTGCAGGAGGAAGCATAACTTATTCTTCTCTTCCCCAGCGATCAGACTGCAACATTGTAATTTTGTAACCGGTTACAAGGTGGGAGGCTATAGCAGGGGGCTGATCTGTATCATGCATTTGTAAACTGAACCAAGGACTTCAACAGACACCAATATTTACGTGGTTGTGTCATCTCTAAGCCAGTTTCTTAATCCAGGAAGTAAATGCTGACCCTGGATAGTACCAGAAGCTGGTGACAAAGATAGTGCTATCAGTCTGGAGATAAAAGCAGCACAGTGGCTTAGTGGTTAGCTCTCCTGCCTCATAGCAGTTCGAATCCCAGTCAGGACACTTTCTGCATTGAGTTTGCATGTTGTTTTTACCTGTGCCTGTGTGTTTTTCCTCTGGGTTCTTTGGTTCCTCCCACACTCCAAAGGCATCTTGTTAGGCTAAAAGCAGTTGTAAATCCCAGGATTTTTTTTTTTTTTTTTACCTAAATGCTAGTTCACACCAGATGCAGTTCCGTTGCATGCACAGTGTTTTCCATGTATTCCAATGGCTCTAGTTCACACCATGCAGTGAGTTTTCGGTCAGTTTCTGCACAGAAAACTGACTGCATGGTGTGAACTAGAGCCATTGGAATACATGGAAAACACTGTGCATGCATTTTGTGCAGAAAAAAAGCGCACAGAACTGCATCTGTGCATTTTCTGCATTAAGGTAAAAAAAAAAAAAAAAATCCTTTTATGTTCAGCACAATCCCAGCCTCCCTAAATACTTACCAGAGCCCGATCTCGATACAGCGCTGTGCCCGAGAGCACCCCCTCTCCCCATCTCCCTCCCCTCTCTCCCCTCCCCCCTCCCTCCCCCTCCTCCTCCACCCCCCTCCCTCCTCCTTCTCCTCCTCTCCTCCTCTCTCCTCCCCTCCCTCCCCCCCCCTCCTCCTTCTCCTCTCTCTCTCACTCCCCCCTCTCCCCCCCTCCTCCTTCTCCTCTCCTCCCCCCCTCCTCCTTCTCCTCCCCCCCCCCTCCTCTCCTCCTCCTCCTCCTCCTCCCCCCCCTTCCTTCTCCCCCTCCCCCTCCTCCTCCTCCCCCCCCTCCTCCTTTCTCCCCTCTCCCCTCCTCCCCCCTCCTCCCCCTCCCCCTCTCCTCCTCCTCTCCCTCCCTCTCCTCCTCTCCTCCTCTCCCCCCCCCTCCCTCCTCTCCTCCTCCACCCTCCCCCTCTCCCCCCCTCCTCCTTCTCCTCGCCCTCCTCCTCCCCCCCCGTTCTCCTCCCTCCTCTCCCCCCCTCACTCCCTTCACCCCACCCCTCCCCCCCTCCTCCCCCCCCCCCCCCCCCATTTTTGCCCAGCCTCCCCACTGCGAGTCCCCCCCCTGGGCCCCCCCCCTCCCCCCCCCATCCTCCGGTGTTCTCCCCCCACCCCACCCCCCCCCCCCCCCTTGCCCGCCCCCCCCCCCTACCTGGACCTCCCCCCCGCCCCTCCCCCCCCCCTCTTCCCCCCCTCCTTCCTCCTCCTCCCCCCCCCCTCCCCCCCTCCCCTCTCCCCCTCCTCCTTCTCCCCTCGCCGCCCCCCCCCTCCCCCCCCCCCCCCTCTCTCCCCCCCCCCCTCCCCCCCCCAAGTTCACCCCATCGCCCCCCCCCCCTCTCCCCTCCCCCCCTCTCCCCGCTCTCACACCCCCCCCCCACCCCCCCCCCCCCACTCCCCCCCCCCCCCCCCCCCCCCCCCCCCCTCCTTCTCCTTTTAAAATTACCCTTGTATGATTGATAATGTAGTGCAATCCCCACCCTCCCCTCCCCACCTCCCACCCCCCCCCCTCCTCTCCCTCCCCCCTATTCCCCCCCCCTCACCCCCCCCCCCACCCCCACTCCCCCCCCTCCCCCTCCCCCCCCTCCCCCCCCCCTCCCCCCCCCCCCCCTAAACACTCCCCCCCCCCCTCCTCTCTCCTCCCCTCCCCCCCCCCTCCCCCCTCCACCCCCCCCCACCCCCCCCCCCCCCCCCCCCCCCCCCCCCCCCCCCCCCCCCCCCCCCCCCCCCCCCCCCCCCCACCCCCCCCCCCCCCCCCCCCCCCCCCCCCCCCCCCCCCCCCCCCCCCCCCCCCCCCCTCCTCTCCCCACTCCCCTCCCCCTTCCCCCCTCCATGTGTGTATTTGGTCGGCTGTCCCCTACCCCCCACCCACCCCCCCCTCCCCCCCCCGCCCCTGCCCGCTCCCCACCCCCCCCCCCCCCCCCCTCTCCTCCCCTCCCCCCCCCCCACCCCCCATGTGATTTTTGGATCCTCCCCCACCTCTCCCCCCCCCCCCCTCCTCTCCTCTCTCCTCCTCCTCTCCCTCCCTCCCCCCCTCTCCTCCTCCTCTCTCTCCTCCTCCTCCTCCTCCTCCTCCTCCTCTCCTCCCCCCCCTCTCCTCCTCCTCCTCCCCCCCTCTCCTCCTCCTCCCCCCCTCTCCTCCTCTCCTCCCCCTCCCTCTCCTCCTCCTCTCCTCTCCTCCTCCTCCCCCCCTCTCCTCCTCCTCCCCCCCTCTCCTCCTCCTCCCCCCCTCTCCTCCTCCTCCCCCCCTCTCCTCCTCCTCCCCCCCTCTCCTCCTCCCCCCCCCTCTCTCCTTCCCCCCCCCTCCTCCTTCTCCCCTCCTCCTCCTCCTCCTCCCTCCTCCTCCTCCTCCTCCCCCCTCTCTCCTCCTTTCCTCCCCCCCTCTCTCCTCCTCTCCTCCCCCCTCTCTCTTCCTCTCCCCTCCCCCCCTCTCTCCGCCTCTCCCCCTCCCTCCTCCTCTCCCCATACCTACCTAACAAGTTATAAATGTAAACCAGGTGAATTGACAGCCTGTATCTTAGATCTTTTTGCCTCCTGCAATACGCCTAAATTTACATAGACAGTTTGAAATAATTTCCATGTATGCAATAGAGCTAATATTGTGACTACATAGTCCTGTGCGGCGATGGGGTCCATATGTGGTCATGGGGCCCATGTGTAGCTACTACTGCCCTCTACTTACCTAATGGATGTTCACATTGGGGCTGGTGTATAAAGTGTGTAATAAAAGAAGGAATTTCTTGTTACTTATGGCAAACAATCACTTTCAGCTGTTAACACTGCCATCCAGGATTGACAATGATTCTATTTTGTTCTGGTTTTGTTGCTGACACATTTATTTTTACATACATAAAGCCCAATATTTGCTGTATAGAATATAGCAGTATTTGTCTTTACTTTTGTTCTGCTGTAAATAAATAACCCAACTATAGAAGGGATATGTTGTCTTTGACTAGCTTGTTCAGATTTTGCATTCGAACCCTGTGGCTCGTAGATCTGACCACTTTATGGTATAGATATCTCCTAAGAAAGCCACAAAAGAAGCCCCAAATCTAAGACTGACATCAACATTTTTATTTTTCGTGGTGATTAACCCTCTCAGCCCCCCACCCCCTATCCCTATTTTGTTACAGCAATTTCTTATTAATAAATGCATAATGATTTCTATGGGATTTTCTTTTCAAAGCAATGTGTTACACTCTTGGGGCTCTGTCACACATGCTGCTGAAGGGGCTGTAAAAATAGTCTATTTTAACTGCAGTTTTGCCGCCTACTTGTCTCCCCCCCCCCCCCCTTAAAGTAGAATTCCAGCTAAAGCCAAAGTAGTTATAAAAATGCTCCCTACCCCCCCCCCCCTCCTATTACCTATACTAGCTAACTTGTGTAAAAAAGATGTATATACTTTATTTTAACCTGCTCCGGTGTGGTCATGTGATCTGCCTCCCCTGTGTCAGCCAGCGACAGCTGCAGGGGAGAGGAGGAAGCGACCACAACGGCTGGGACAGGTGAGCCTATGGGTGACATCACCGCTCCCAGCCATCGTCGGGCACTGTCTCCATTCCCCTGCAGCTCCTCCTGGCTGACGCGGAGGATTATGTAACCAAAGCGGAGCAGGCTAAAAATAGGTAAGTCTACATGTCTTTTTTTTCACGGGTTAGATAGTAAAGGTGTTAGGAGAGGGGAGGTGGATTGTTAGGTCTAGTTAGGCTTTTAGCTGGATTTCTACTTTAATCTAAAACTGAGGCTGAAGGGAGTTGTACACATGGCAAAAACGATACCCTATCATGCTCAGTGGGCACACCGCTGCCCAACACGACCCATTTAAAGCGGAGTTCTGCTTAAAAAAAAAAAAAATGAAAAGTCAGCAGCTACAAATACTGCAGCTGCTGACTTTTAATACTCGGACACTTACCTGTCCCAGGGTCCAGCGATGTGGGGGAAAGAAGCCCCGCTTGCCACCCCCTCCTCTCTGCGGCGCCGACATTGAAACTGTGGGTGCCCAGCTGTGGCTTCACAGCCGGGCACCCACTGCGCAATGTGGGCGCTGTGCGCCGTGACTGGCTTGGCACTCATCTGTCCCAGATGATTGCCAAGAGGGAGGGGGGAGAGGTGACCTCCCTTCCGGTGGCACGGCGCACCGGGAGGAAGTGTGAGCTGAGACCCTCTAAAAAGAGGGTATCCGCCCCCCCAAAAAAATGCGATGCCAAATGTGGCATGTCAGGGCGTCGCCTTCCCTTAAAGCGGAAGTTCCATTTTTGGGTGGAACTCCGCTTTAAGTGAACTGCATGCAAAGCCTGTGGTTTTGGCGTGGTGATGCGGCTTTCATGCTTAAACAGGCGGCGAGGAATTAACATATAACCTTTCAGCCACTTGTTAACCACCCTCTGAAAATCAATCGCTTTTCAAAGGGGTGCATCTCTTTAAGGTCTTTTCACATGTTTGTTCTGATTGGGTCTGCCTGTCCGTTTTTCAGGCAGACCCGATCGGAACTTCCAGTCTACTCTATGGAGCAGTGGGTGTAAAAGGACATGTGCCTATTAACACCTGCCCGGTGGCCTTGCCAGGGGGTGGCTTTGGGGGCTATAGCCCCCAAATCTGGGGCCCATATCCCTAGTCTCTGCAGGGGTGCCCAAGGGGAGGGGGGCTCTCTGGGGACTCTGATGTAAGGGTGTTCTCTGGAGATATATATAATATTTATATTATACACACACACGTATATATTATATACATGTGTATGCCCACCCAAGCGTATGACTTTCTTTACTACGCTGCTATGGGCTCTAGATCTTTTGTAGACTTAGCAACGCCCCTGCACCCGCCTACATCCAATTCGCTAAAAACAGACGGATCAATTCTCTCTACATCCAGTGGATCGGATGGCAGTCGAATTTAAACAAACAGGCAGTCTGTTTACATCCGATCGCCCATACAGGAGAGCGGGCTGTGTCCATGTTTGCTCTGCATAAGCGGGGCGGACACAGACCAGCCATCCGCCTGCTCGGCAGGGATCAGCGGACAGATTCCCTGCTGGGCAAGCGGATTGCAGCAGAAGTCTGCCCCGTGTGAAAAGACCCTTATGCTAGGTTCACACCCTAGTGTTTTTTGCGGCCTGCATTTGCTCAGCATTCCCTTCGATGGCCTGCCGTGACTGCGTTTCCTGCAGAAAAACTCATCCCGACAGGAAATCGAACCCGCACACATACTGCGATTTTTATTTTTTATTAAATTTTTTTTTACATGCGTGAGTCTGCCATTCAAATGAAATGAATGGCAGCCCCACGTGTTCTCAGACAGCAGTGAGTTTTCACTTCGGATGGTTGGGGGTGCAGAAATTTCCTGCAGCCACACGCATAGGTGTGAACCTAGCGTCAATATTGCTGAAGGAGAGCAATGTTTAGCAGAGCACAATCCATTGCTGCAGCTGACATTATCGGTGTGCTACCAGATTGCCCATATGACATCAGCCTAAGGAGATTGTACAGACGGAATGTATTATGTATGGCTAGGTAGAGATTTATGTTGGGAAAGCTGCAGTTCATTGTTGCCTTTATTTGATGTTCTAACCAACTACTGAATGCAGTGATTCTGAGCTGGTTCATTATTTGCATTATGTCATTGACTTTGTCACCAGTGAATATAATTAATTTCATTTGGCTGTCGGGATTTCAGGTCCGGAATATATTGTTCTGTGTCACCTAACAACAACTGCAGAACTTTTGAGGAAGCAAGTGAATTGTTATTATCGGCTGGTGAGCGTACTTTCCTGTAGCTTAGTGATAGACGTAATAAACAGACTGAGACATAACACGGGTATTCCCCTTTTTACTTTTTCTTCTAATAAATGTGTGCTTATCTTATCACTGCAATGCATATCATTCTCTGATAAAAAAAAAAAAAAAAAACATCTGACAATGTGGAGGTTCCAGTGTTCTAAGCCGTGCATGACATCGCATAAGTGCCCATTCACACCAAAGTGCTTTCCATTGGGCAGCCTTGGAAAAAAAATAAACTTATAGAACTGTACTGATCTCTGTCCTCAATTATAGAAATGATTACAATTCTATATTTTTTTTTTCCTTGTGTCATTTCTGTCCGCTGCTTTGTTCCTCTGCTATCGGTATGAGTCACTGACAAGTTTTCCTGACACCAAGAGAAAAAAAAGAAATGACAGGGTAGGGATCTCAAGCACACAGCCTGTGATTGACTGCCCCAGCTCTGTCTCTACGTGCTGTGTGGGAGGCTTGAGATTTAAGTGGGGTGGGGCCAAGCCCAGACTTTATAGAAAAGTCAGGTCTCCGTGCCATTTCAGCTTCTCATTTCTCTGGATCTTCTGATCTTTGTGGTATTGTAACAGGCACGTGGAAAGTCTTCTTCTATAATTGTTCTGACTGTGCCTAGTAGTGAAAGATGAAATCTATTTTGCACATCTTTATAATATGCTTGTTAAATCAGCCTGTGCATGCGTGTAGAGATATAGGAATTGATACTGTTATCTGTTATTTGTTTGTCATTAGGAAGTAGTTTATTCACTGTACATTTCTGATCTCTGACATGATTCGCATACTATGCATGTTATTACTTTAGTGTATACTATGTGCAGATATATCCTAAAGTGATTATAAAGCTTTGCCTTTTATTTTTTTTAAAGAACAAACATGTTATACTTACCTGCCATGCGCAGTGGTTTTGCACAGAGCAGCCCCAATCCTCGTCTGCTCGGGTCCCCGGCTGGCGCGGTCCATTTCCCCCCTCTGCTGAGTGCCCCATAGCAAACCACTTGCTATGGGGATACTCGTGCATGCTCGTTCACCGAGCCAGCTCTGTGTGTCTATTGACACACAGAGTCAATAGACACACAGAGCTGGCTCGGGAGCGAGCATGCACGAGTATCCCCATAGCAAGTGGTTTGCTATGGGGCACTCAGCAGAGGGGGGAAATGGGCTCGCCTCCCCCCCCTTCTGCTCACTGGCTATGATTGACAGCAGCAGGAGCCACTCCCACTTCCGCTCAAGTCACCTAGGCGAACCGAGCGTAAGTTCTCCCCTCCCCCCCCTCCCTGCAGTCTTCTGGGACAAGTCACTTTGGCTTATCCTGGTGGGTTAGCTGAGGCTAAAGTTTGAAATAGAAAAGAGTGACTAATTCTGTATACCCCTACAACCTGGAAAGCTTTTTTAGTAATTGTTCTATGCTACTTAAAGATTAACTGCAGTCTGCTCACATAATTTGTAATAAAAACATCTTTGACATTCTGAAGCTTCCCTCCAACCACTTTGCATATTATTTTATATATACTGTGATTCTGTACTTGCCAAATATGCTGCAGAAATCTCCCTCCACTCAGTCTGGCTGCAGCCATTTTAGCTGTGGGCAGCTGAAGCTGCTGCCTGTTCACTTCCTGGATTTACAGACACACAGAGGCACACCTCCAGCTCTGTAGCCCTGCAGCTCTCATTAACCCTCTTATGACCCCCCCCCCCTCCTTTACTGACAAACTTTCACAAGAGTGAGAGAGAGCTATGCATGATGTCATAAGCCTAGGATTTTTACCAGACAAGAAACAGGAAGTGGGCTGTATAAGGTATTTACCGGAAGAAAAAAAAATGTTTTTCTATCCAAAGTTAAAACAACAAGGGCAGAAGATTTAATAGATGGAAAGTAGAAAAAAATTACTGAAGATCCGCTTTAAATCAATCCTGTTGATTTACGAATGTGTTTATTTGTTCCTGAACTATTGTACGGTATCTGTTGTTACGATGTACCTGTTCACTTTTCTTTTCAATAAAAATACAATTTAAAAAAAAAAAAAAAAATCTGATTGTACAAACATCCATGAGGACAGTGAACTAAGTGTCCTGTAGAATTAATGGAAAGCATCAATATTTTTGTGTCACAGGAAAAACAAGCCACAAAATGTGCGCTCGTTTGCTAGATGTGAATGGGGCCTGAAAGTGAAATTGGCGCATTAACACAAGTACAATGAGGCTCCATTCATATCTGTGCGTTTCCTTGCATTTCAGAAATGAGCTGCACCAAAAATCACAGTAAAATATGCACCAAGCGCCACTCTAAAAAAAATTCTGAAGCTTCTTTGGGGCGATTGCTGTGTGTAGGGGAGCCCATTCAGGTGGATGGGCTGCCCTATGTGGGATAAGTGAAAATACTCTTACGCCTCCCCACCTCGCAAAAAAAAAAGACGCATGTGGGAATGCGAGTTGCTGCTATGCAGAGATGTGAATGAGGCTTGACAGCTGAGTGTTTCTGTCCACTCCCTTCTATGTACTTGTATAAAAATGGCCAGTGTGTGATGGTTAGTGTGTGCTAATGAGGTCAGCTGGTCAACTGCTTCCTGTGTCGTAACCTATAGTCTGACCAGGAAGAAGATATTACTAATTGATATGTCTGGAAACATGGATGAGGACAAGTGTATGTAGAATTAATGGAAAGTTTTGATATTTTTGCAAAAATAGTACATGAATGCTATATGGGTACATAGGGGAGCTGCAATTTATATAAAATAAAATAAAAAAGGGAACAAAGGTGAACTTATACTTTTAAGTCCCAATCCTTTTTTTTTCCTGACTGAGACTCCTCAGCTATGAAGTGTGGAGGAAGAGCAAGTCCTCAGGTGTATGACAGAGCTACGGACCTATAGACAGTAAGGAGATTTTATATATATATATATATATTATATATATATATATATATATATATATATATATATATATATATATATATATATATATATATATATATATATGCATTTTTTATTTATTTTTCATTACTTTGTGTTATGTTAGGCAATCTTTTTAGATGTGCAAATGATGCATAGCAGAATTCCCTTTTATATTGTACGTAAATATAGCAATTTGTTCCGATTCTTTTCTTCATTGAGATGTCGTGACTTTCTATTCAATGCTCTGTGCTTCTTGTGTAGTGATTTGTTGTATGAAAAGTATGTGCTTATCTGCATGAAAGCAAATAAAAAAAGAAAATGTATCCGAATGATTTTAGAGTTAATTTCATGGCAGCAGCTCCAGCCACCAGATAGTACGTTTTTTTTTCTTTTCGGTCCTCTCTCACAACAGAGCTGTTCTTAAGTAAATGTATTTTGCATCACAGTATCCTGGCTTAAAGAAGGACTCTGTTTATCATGCTCAGAAGATAACTAATCAAGAATAGACATTTGCAAGAATCTGGATCACAACTCTTGAGAATCAGGGAGAGCTATGTATGCTATTATTCAGTTATATTCTCTCCCTGTCAGAGCTGAAATGTCAGATTAGATTTAAGCTGTAAAAGTTAAAGCTTTCTGATAACTGACAGTCTTTCTGAACTGCTGAGAGAATGTAAATCTGTCATTTAGCAAATCCTTTAGCACTTTTGTTATATCATAGGCATTTTTTTTACTATAAGGTCATTTAGAGTAAGCGGGAGCTTTACCATGTCCACAACGTCTGATTCCTTAACATTGACCGCAATGGCGTGCCAGGCGAGTGAGTTGCCACACAGAAAGAAACCTTTTTTTTTTTTTAATTCTTCCCCGATAGGGTCTATTTTTTGGAAGTGTGTGATCCCCATGAAAATATTTTCTGAAATTGCAATGACATTTTATTTAATCATTTGAGATGTATGTATGCAGAACAATTAGACTACCAGAGAAGATGCAGGTTATGAAATAAAAATAAAAATGAAGTTTAATCTAGAAACTAAAACTTGAAATGTAGTGCTTGTAGGACATGTTTTCAACCACATGTTTGATATCTTAGGCTGAAATACAACTCTTGCAACCTATCGGTGACCTGAAATGTAACACTGAAATCTAATTCAGTAATTGAGGCAGTCTGCCATTCACCTGCTAAACTCTCTCTACTTGTCTTAGTTTTTGGATGTTGAAGGGCTGTAAATACAGAAACAAGTTGTAAGAACTGTATCCTTGTCATTAAATTAGAAATGTGTCCATGACATTTCATAATCCTATGGCCCATGCACACTGGGCATTTAGCCTCGGTGCAAGGGGGTCTGGCGTTTTAGGTGCGAGTGGAAGGCACAGGCGCACTGCCCAACCACACTACTGGCAGCCTGTTAAACTCTGTGAGATGCTGACCACTGCTGCCGCTGGACAGGGCTAGATGGTGCACATAGCAGTACTGATGTTTATGGCAGTATGTGCCCAGGGATGAATTCCTGGAACGTAAAAAGTCTGCATGACGAGCATTGTTCCTTGGGTGCATACTGCCCTTAACATTAGTACTGCTATGTGCCCCGTCCAGCCCTGTCCAGCTGCAGTATCTGTGTGGTGCACCTTCTGCTTGCACCTAGATGCTGTAGCTTCTTGCTCCAGGGCTAAATGCCCAATGTACATGGGGCCTAATTATGTGCAGTTTTGCTTTTTTTTTACTTTTATTGACAGATGCACACGAGATGACAATTGCAAGTAGATAGTTATGCGACCATGCTATATCACAGTCAGGGTAATAACATTCAGCATAAATACCACAATCTGACGATATCTGCTCATGAGACTGAAACAAGGCAGTTTTGTGCCAACAATAAGGAGTTCAATACCTATGAGAAAATAGCAACTAATGATGATGGCCTGTATCGCAAACAGAATTGGGCCATTAGAGTGCATACATTTTTGGGTTTTTAAAAAAAAAAAAAAGAAGAAAAATGGAGAAGAGAAGGGAAGGAAATGGTGGAATGGGGAAGAGAGTAAGAGAAAGAGAAGAGAGAAAAAAAAGGGGGGGGGGAGACGCAAACACTGTAATGCCAGCCACACACCATACCGTCCTTTTTATAGGCAAAAAAATTGGTTCATAAGTATTGAGAATATTCACCAGAGAAACAGAACTGATCCCAGTAGAACCATCTGGTTTTGTGTTCCTCTGATTTGTCCCCAAGAGCAGAGGTCAGATGCTCCATGCTTTCTATATCTTCCACATGGCTGGAAAGCATGCTCTCGCTGCATGGAGTAAATGTTTAAGTAATGATTTGTTGTATTTTTTCCGGGAAAGAGGGGTCAGGTTAAGAAGAACTGCTGGATGTCGGGGCATTCCCAGAAGATGTGTAAACAGTTTTGCTTTTTGTATGTGCCATTAGATCTACTAACAAACAGAATCTTTTACATTCTAAAAACCTGAATAATCTATTTTAACATGGGCTGGCAACATCGTAGATGGCCCATGCAAATTGGGAAGGCTGAGGGAAGACCTGGGGACCCACCACTTAAAAAACCTCTACTAAAAAGGCTCTCAACCATATCGGACATAGTTTCAGAGAGCTAGCCCATAGAAACGCTGGGAATCGAATACAACTGAATGTATACCACACACATATCACTTATTAACTAAGGCCACTTTCATGTGGGCAGACCAGCCAGTTCCGCCTGTCAGTTTTGCAGGTGGACCCAAAATGACTCTCCATGGAAAGGCGGATGTAAATGGACGTGTCCTTTTACTCCTGCGGACATCCAATATGATCCACTAAAAAGAGATGTCTAGTGGATCGGATGGCAGTTGGGTTTAAAAGGACAGGCAGTCCATTTACATCCGACCACCCATAGAGGACAACGGGCTGTGTCTGCTCTGCATAATCGGAACGGGCACGGACCAACCATCAGCTTGCTTAGCAGGGATCAGTGGACAAATTCCCAACTGAGCAGGCAGAATCCACTCCATGTGAAAGGGGCCTAAAGCAGGGGTCTCCAACCCTTTGACCTTCCTGGGCCACATTGGAAGAAGAATTGGGCCACACATAAAATACACTAACAATATGGCTAGCCAATGAGCACAAAAAGTCGGGCAGATCACTGATCAAGTTAACGAACATTGATATAGGTAATGTACCTATCTGAGTCCTAAAACTTAATTTTAAAGAAAAAACTATTTATTATAAAAGTGAAAAAGGGCAAAATAGAACTATTTTAATATTTGACAAACGAATGCATCAATATCTGGTTCGATGGATGTAGTAGCAATTCTCAATACATTTTCAAGGTGCTCATCAGATATTTTGGTTCTAATTTTGCCCTTCGTGTGCTTCATCCTTGAAAATAGTTGCTCACAAATATAGGAGCTGCCGAACACTGATGACATGAATAAGGCATGATTGTGAAAAGTGGGATATTTTTCTTTTGAGAAGATAAAACTTCTAAAAATCCAGTAAATGGACACTGTCAAATGTTTCTTTGGCTGGTCTCAGCTAATTCATTTTAAATTCCTACATAGGATATATTACACTCTGGCAAAACCAGCCAGAGTTTACCCGGGGGTATCGGCAGAGTGCTAGCGCTGTTCCTACTCTCCAGCCACCTTTGGTCATGTGTTTTGGCATTGCCCGGTGGTCAGGGATTATTGGACTGCTATTCTTCAGTTTATAACAGAGGTCACCTCTTTACCTGTGCCCATGATGGTGGCAGTCTGCCTGCTTGGGTTGGTGGAGGGCCTGGCACCTATAAGGGCCCAAGGTACATTGCTAAATTTGTTGTTGAATGCCTTACGGGCATAATACATCTTGTATTGGAAAAAGCCCACCACACCTTCTATCCCCTACTGGAAGGGATTGGTTAATAAAATGTTGCTGCTCTATAGAACCACATACTTGAGCAAGGGTTGGCAGATCTGGCTTAATAGCCCTACAACCGTTGCTCAAGACCTCTACAGATATGACTTCCTGAGTGGGGTGGTGATTTCCGGGGTGAACTGTGCTAGAGTTTTATCTCTCTTCTGTTGTATAACATCCCTGCATGATGTCATTCAAACCTTTGGTGCTTAGGCCCTCATTAGTTTGGGATGCTCACCCCTGGAGGGACAAGCTGTAATTGCCTATGATTCTATATGGGGTACTGCATTTATGTCTCTGGTTACACTACTATTATGTAAATATATTATTCTTTATATCCCGTGGGACGCATAGCACTTGATGCCATGGAATTACTTCTTGGGATGGTGGCGGGTGGGTTGGTGTTTTTGTGGGGAATGTTTTTGTTTCTGTACTGAGCCCTGTGTGGCAGAAACTTTTTTTTTTTCTTGTTAATCTTGCAAAATAATAATAAAGATAAATTTCGAATAAAAAATAAAAAAAAAAATGTTTATTTGGCTGCATGTGGTTGCTGAGTGTAAATGCATTTTTACAAAAAAATTCCACAAAAAAATCAACATTTTCAAGTAAGTTTTACGATTTTGTTTTGCGCCGCATTCATGGCCATCTTGGGTCACAGGTTTTTCACTGAAGTATAATTTTTGGGTGAAATGGCAATTGTAATATGTTTGTTTATCATTTGTTGATGTATTCCTTGGATTTTCAAAGTGATACATTATTTTATGAAATAATCTGACTCATATTCGTAGTCGAATAGATTATGCTTTCTGAAAATGTAGACCCGTTGGCCCTGACAAGAGAAACAATTTATCCCAGTCAGTATACTGAGATGCTCTTCATAAGCAGAATAAGGCTTGCCACTCTATTAGATAGCACATTGTAAAGACAACAGGCTCTAGTAGGATAGCGAATGACTGACGTTTTTTCTTCTCCAGCTTGGAATCTTTGGAATCGGCATAGAGAACAATGCCCAGCTTTGTGTGCATGCAGATGAAGGGGAAGAAAACATTCTGTAAGCCGCTAGGCTGCTCTAGAAATTATTTGAGGACAACTCTAGTGCTAGAGAAAAGGGTCAGACTAATTAGAAAATGCTCAAGCTGAATAAAATATTGCTAGACCATAAAGGAAACCTGTGACATACAAGTAAAACAAGACTACTATGAGCTAGTTAGTTGCTGTCACCTATTTGTGTTGTGATTGCCAATTTCACTGCTGGGTGTCCCTAAAAAAAAACACATTTCTAGGGAAATTGGCACACCCTGCTTCACAGTGCTTAGTGCTTTTGCCAGGCACCTTATGGTACTTGCTATTTAGCTACTTGGTTATTTCTGTAAGGCCATGCCACATGTTTGCTTTAAGGATCCCTTCACAGCTGTGCATTATGCTAACACCAAGGTGTACTGTGGTGCCATTCATTTTGAGCGCACTAGTATAACACATCCACGCCTCTGGGCAAGGTAACATTAATTGGGGTGTGCTATGTTGGGGGGAAAAAAAGGTGCACGTTGGATTTTGGCTGTAATGTGATGCTTTGGCTGCCTTAAAGTAACCCCTGTGGCTACAGGGTCCAAATTATTATTGTACAGGATTTATATAGCGCCAACAGTATGTGCAACACTTTACAAAATGAAGGCAGACATTACAATTACAATACAGTTAGTACAATAGGAATCAGAGAGCCCTGCGCGTTAACGTACAGTAAACCTTTCTGGTGGCCCTTAAAAGCCCTTAACTGCTGACCTCCGGCCCCTGCTGGTTTTAATATCTACTCCCGACTGTGGTTCCTTCTGCCGATCTAGATGTCCTGTAGTGATATTCGAACCACTTTGCACAGCGGGGAAAGCAAATATTCTAACACCAGAAGTGTTGGATACCTAAAGTGGCCAGGGATCCACAACATTTTAAGTTTTTTTCAATTATATGAAGGTAAAAAACCTGTGTGCAGAAGCCCCCCAGCCCCCTTTAATACTTATTTAAGCCCCATCGCGATCCAGTGATGTGCACAAGAGCCATGGACTCACCCTCCTCATTGGCTGAGCCATTGGCTTCTGCTGCTGTCAATCAGACAGTGAGCCAATGAGAAAAGAGAGGGGGCAGCGGCTCGGGAGTGAGCTTGCTTGGGTGCCCCACAGCAAGCTGTTTGCTCTGGGGGCATTTGGCAGGAGAGAGGGGCTAGAGGTGCCAGTGAAGAGGAGAATCAAGACTGTTCTGTACAAAACCATTGCACAGAGCAGGTAAGTATAACATGTTTTGTTTATAAAAAAAAATAAAAAAAATTGCCTTTTAATATCACTTTAATTGTTTTGAAGGCACAGGCTGTTGGAAGGTTGCAAATACATTATTTGTTTTTAAAGGGAGGCTTTACTTTAATTTTGGCCCTTTAGAAACAGGATCACTTGCACAGTACAACTGACGCGTGTTTGCTTACACAATGCAAACAATGTGACTGGCCTTTGAATATATACACTATTTGGGAAATCACCTTCAGAAAAAATTGTTAGTTGAAGTAAAGATTTCCTGGAAACATTTTAAAATGACAATGGGGATTTATTTACTAAAGGCAAATCCACTTTGCACTACAAGTGCATCTGGAAGTGCAGTCACTGTAGATCCGAGGGGGACATGCAAGGAAAATAAAAAAAAAAGCATTTTAGCTTGCACATGATTGGATGATAAAATCAGCAGAGCTTCTACTCATTTCAGATCTACAGCGACTGCACTTCAAAGTACACTTGCAGTGCAAAGTGGATTTGACTTTAGTAAAACAAACCCAATATACCATATCCATATTTTTTCAAACATAATCCATACACATCCAATACTTGGCCCTGTAATCAGTTTTTCATGAATTTTTTTTGTTTTTCTGCCTTGTCACATCCTGTATAAGCTTTCAATCCTCTCCTTTTCTTTCTTCCATTTGTTTGGAATAAGCAGTGCATGCTAGTTGCGGTCATGTGCCGTGCTCTAGGCCTCTAGGCACACGCTAAAGCTATGCACACTACAAACCCCACAGTGCACAGTTCATCTCAGGGGAAAGTAAGAGAGGGTGACTACATTCTTAGGTTCATGAAGAACGAATGTAACCACCCTCCAACAGGAAGTTGGATCACAGCAGCAAAAAAAAAAAAAAAAAAGAATTTGGAGAAGTCTGAGAGCAATAGAAGCTACTTGTTTGAGTTAAAGCTGTAGTAAACTCCCTTTGGCCACTTATACTTACAGGTAAGCTGATAATAAGGCTTACCTGTAGGTACAAGGTATATCTCCTAAACATCCACCGTTTAAGAGATATTCAGTGTCTCTGCAGCCGGTGGCATCACCAGCATATGCGCTCTGAAGGAACGGCATGCTCGTACCATTCCTTCAGAGCTCTGTGCCACGGCTGAGACTCCTGCACGGGAGTGACGTCACCGTGGCTTGGCCATTCAACTGGCCAGAGCCTGCAAACCCAGGTAAAAATGGAAGCACCGATGGAGGGCTTTGTTTGAAGCAGGGCCGTATTAATAGCATCATGGGCCCCTGGGCAAAGTAATGCTCTGGGGCCCCTACAATGAAGATGGTGCAGGTAAACAGACATCAAGTAGGTAGGAGGCAGACAAGTAGAGCTTCCCCTTTTGGGTGGGGCTCCGCATTAACTACATGAACAAGCATTCTGTACAGAACAGTGGGGAAATTACTACATTCATAAAGTAACAAAGCTGTCCTGTGCATATAATATATCTGCTAGATTGATGCCTCCCCAGCACTCTGACCCCTCTACACCCCAGATATCCCCCCAGAGCTCTGACCCCTCTACTCCCTAGATATTCCCCCAAGCACTGTTACCATATACCATAAGATACCCCTTGTATTGTGACCCCACTACATCCCCCAACACTGTGGGCTCTCTACATCCCTGATACCTCTAGCACTATATCCACCCAAGCTACCCCAAACATTGCTACCCCCTATACACCCCAGACCCCCCCTCAGCATTGTTTTCCCCCCTACACCCTTGATATCCCCCAGAACCATTATTCCATGCATGTAGTACCCCCTTTTCCAGTGGAGATACAGTGCATGTAAACTTTTGGCTATGTGCCCACCTCCAGCACTGGACTTACCTATACCACTCAAGCAGGCAGAAGGAGGGGAGGAAGAGGTAGCATTCCTCCGGACATTCCAAGCCCTTCGGTGCAAACAGTGCTGGATAGCTGGTCTCACCATGACACCATCCACAATGCTACTTCCGCAACTAAAGGCAAAACTTCTTTTTTTTTTTTTTTTTTCATTTTGGATAGAGTAAGGAAGGATTACAACCCCCCCCCCCCCCCCCGTCATTTGTGTTCTATTGGAGGTATTTCCCCCTTACATTCTATCCCATAGCCAACACAGAAGGTTAGAGGAAATCCAGGGTCCCCGGAACTATCCTCCACATTGGGTTTCCCCTCTGTTATTATTCTGGTGGGATTTTCTTCCACTTTCACTCTTGGTGATAACAGTAAACAGAACAAATGGAGAGGGTGAATCTCCCTAACAGGGACATAAGACAGCAGTAAAAACAGGCATTCTAATCCCTCTCCACTATATCTAAAACTAAAAAAAAGTTGTTTAATGAAAAGAGGAACTTGGTACAGGGTAAATTGTTATATTTCACTATCTATCTACTTGCTTCTGTTTTGATGAGTGTTATGCCCGTACACATGGTTGGATTTTCTGATGGAAAAAGTCAGATCGGATTATGTTGTCGGAAAATCGGACCGTGTGTGGGCTCTAGCGGACTTTTTCCATCGGAATTTGAGAGCAGGATCTCAAATTTTCCGACAATAAAATCCGATCGGACTTTTTCCAATCGTGTGTCGAGAATTCCGATGGACAAAGTGCTACACATGCTCAGATCAAATTACGAGACCAAAGCTATTGGCTACTAGCCTCTACATAGTTCCGTCGTACGCAACTTACCACGTTCCGAACGATCGGATTTTCCGACAACTTTGTCCGGCCGTGTGTATGCAACACCAGTTTCGGACAAAATCCGTCTGAAAAAATCATCACGGATTTTGTGGTCGGAATTTCCGACCGTGTGTATGGGGGCTTAGGAACTCTTGGTGCCCTAGTGCAATTTGTTTCTTTTTTCTCTCCTATTATTTAATATGTTTTACTGAAAATCAGGATGATGAGTAAATATGTAGTCATTTTAAGTAGATTTTCTCTTGACCGATACTTTGTTTCAGTTGTTTATAATTATTAAAATTGAATCTGTAATGGAAATTGCTTCAGTATAATATTGCATTGGCGAGTGATGTAATCGAAAGCGTTGACAAGTAAAAAGCATTAACGACAGTCTGAGAAGTCAGAGAAAAGTGCTTGTGTGGTGTGTTTTATTTTATTTTTTGCTGCTGAGTCAAGAAATAGATGGATTTGTTTGTTTTCTGCTGTAGCCAGCTTAGTGCTGAGTTGTCTTATATTATCTACTGCTGCCATTTCTTGCAACAAAATGAGTGATGGCACACAATGTTTGCCTTCCCAAGAGTAATAGTTTTGGCTTGTGAAAATTTTAGAATAATAAAAAAGGTTATTCAAAGATTGTAAGGGGTTTAAAAAATATATATATTTTTCCCAGCCAAAAGTTGTTTTCCTGAGTTAAAGCAAAGTCGTCTTATTTTTCAGCCTCCTTTGTGTGAGTCTTGGAAATTACTTTCAATATGTTGACAATATGCAGGCTCCGGCGCTGTGAGTGGCTGGAGCCGCGATATTGTCACTCCTAAGCATGCGCCTCGGTTGCAGCAAAAAGCCCTGAAGATTCGGCATGGTATTTCGGACCTTCAGAGCACATGCGCCGATTATGTCAGTGGCTGCATGAAGGGCGAATATCTCCTAAACAGTGCACGTTTTGGAGATATTCATTTTACCTACAGGTGAGCCTTATTATAGGCTTCTCTGTAGATAAATTAAAAAGCGGGGTTTACAACCGCTTTAAAGTGGTTGTAAACCTCTGACATGAAAAATTAATAAAGCATATCCTTCAATAATGCGTACTTGCCTCAATCCAAGGCACTGAGTGTGATTTCTGTTTGCAGTCTAGTTCCTCTGCTAGCTGCAGGAGTCATTTCTGACATGTTGTGACACTTCCAAGAGATCGGGGGGGGGGGGTGGTGGGTGCTCCAGCACATAAACTGAAATTGACTTCAGCTGTGTGTTTCCCTATGAGGCTGTGTAGTGGGGATTGTCGATTCCCTCCACTACGGTCTCAGAATACACTTGGCTCTCCTTTCTGGGCTGTGCAGTGTGTGATATCAGATGCCCACCCCTGCCTACTGACAATCAAAAATGCCATGTTAACTGCACACTGTGAACAGATATGGTTAAGAGATGGCCACAGATAAATGGGTATATGTTTTGTCACATAATTAAGTATTTGTAAGGCTTTACAACCACTTTAAAGCATGTCTAAACCTCCAAAAATATATGTAACCGCTTCCGGACCAGCCGCCGTAGTTATCCTGAGGCAGGTTGGCTCCCCTGCATGAGCCGTCGTAGCTGTACATCGGCGGGCACGATGACTGCCGGGCACCCACGATCGCTCATGATAGATCGAGAACCGGGATAAAAACGCACAAATCCCGGTTCTCTCAGGGTAGTAGAGACAGATCGTGTGCTCCTACTAAGTAGGAACACCGATCGGTCTCCTCCCCTAGTCAGTTCCATCTCTCCCCCCCCCCCCCCACAGTTAGAACACACCTAGGGAACACAATTAACCCCTTGATTGGCCCTTAGTGTTAACCCCTTTCCCTGCCAATGACATTTATACATTACTCAATGGTTATTTTTAGCTCTGATCGCTGTATAAATGTCAATGGTATCAAAAGTGTCTGATCTGTCTGCCGCAATGTCACAGTCAGGATAAAAATCACTGATCACCGCCATTACTAGTAAAAAAAAAAATAATAATAAAAAATGCCATAAATCTATCCCCTATGTTGTAGACGCTATAACTTTTGCGCAGACCAATCAATATACGCTTACTGCGTTTTTTTTTTTTTTTTATCAAAAATATGTAGATGAATACATATCAGCCTAAACTGAGGGAAAATGTATTTATTTTTTAAATTTTTGAGATATTTATTATAGCAAAAAGTACAAAATATAGAGAGGTTAGAGTTGGATGGATGTTACATAAGTGACTAACAAATTCAAGCCTAACAACATAAAGGTTAAAGGTTCGTCTGGGTCAGCCTTTCTCAGCCTTTTCAACACAGATGAGCCCTTGAAATAACTTTCCGGTCATTGAGAAACCCTGGACTAGATAAATAAAAACTGAACATTGAATTCACCCCTGGCCCTGACTTTGTTAAATGATTTGTTTCAACCCTCTAATTACCACCTTTGCTGGAGAGCATGGTCTGTTACTGGAGGTTAAAAAATAACACTTACTGACCAAGTGAAAATAGTTACATAGTTAATCTGGTTGAAAAAAGACACAAGTCTATCCAGTTCAACCAACATAGAAAAACACACACATGCCTATAGAAAACCTCCATATACACTTACCTATACCCGCAGTTGATCCAAATTAAGGCAAAAAAGCCAGTAAAGCATGGGTGCCGAACCGCTGGCCCGCTGATGTGGCCTGCACCTCCTGCTCTGAGGCGGCGGGTCAGCAAGCCCAGATTGCAGGTTCCCGACCCACCATCCCCGGGAATCAGCGGGAAGATCCGAGGCGGCGCTAGAGGAAGCAAAGCCGATGCTTCCTGTATAGCGCCAGCTTCTGTCTCAGGCAAAATTATACCAAATGTGCTCCACCTGTGACAGTTACCGGCGTGATACAGGAAGCATCGGCTCTGCTCTCTACTGCAGCCACATGCTTCCTCCAGCGCCACTCCTGTCACACTGATGGCAGGTATGGGGGATCAAGAACCAGCCAGCAGTACCGAGAAGCACGACCCATCAGTACCCAGAAGTACCAGCCAGCACCACCCACCAGTACCCAGAAGTACTACCCACCAGTACCAAAAAGTACCCAGAAGTACCCACCTGTAGCCAGAAGTACCAGCCAGCAATACCCAGAAGTACAAGCTAACAATACCCACAAGCACCACCCAACAGTAACAAAAAGTATCAACCAGTACCCAGCAGTGCCACCCAGCAGTACCCACCAGTACTCGTCGGCGTACCAGCCTGCAGTACCCACCAGTACCAGCCAGCAGGACCCACCAGCCACACCCGCCCTGAAGGACAGCCAGCAGCAGCCACCAGCCATACCCACCTGATAGACAGAAGCAGCCAGCGATAACTGCAGGAATCCTAAGGAAGAAGTGAAGATTGAGGTCAGTTAAGGTGCAGGTTAACCGCAGTGCATCAGTGTGAAAGCAGCCTTAGGCTCCTTTCACACGATTAGTTCTATAGCGTGGCAGATTTAAACTGACCTGCGTCCTTTTACACCCGCCTATTTCCAATCCGATCTGCTTAAAAATAAACAGAAGGGAATCTGTCCCCTTCTGTCTGGGTGGATCAGAGGACCCATAAAGCAGAGCAGGGAAAAAAAATTCCTTCCTGATTTAAAAAGGAAAAAAAAATGCAGCCACCACACCGCATCTAAGGATTAGTAAACTGAGTTATATTATATTTTTATTTTGGGGTTTAGATATGCTTTAAGGACTAAGCCCCTCAATCTGCTACCTACTGTACAAGGAGAGTGCTCTTTTTGGCCAGTGAGGCACTCCAATATGTGATGATATGCGGGGCCTAGTACTCGAGTCACGTCCTTGTAAACTATTAAGCTAGGAACACAGAGAAGAGAGTTCTGGTCAACCATGGCACTAATAAGCAGTTGGTGGGATTTGCTAGAAGTATAGCCAAAGCTATTTTGGCTATACAGTTAAACCTCGGATTGAGAGTAACTTGGTCTGAGAGTGTTTTGCAAGACAGGCTAAATTATTATTTATTTTTTTAGAATTTTGACTTGATAAACAAGCGAAGTCTTGATATACAAGTAGTGTCATGTCACAACTGAGTATAAAAGAGGACAGGCGCCTCCTAAGAGTAGCAATATGGTTACACTTAATGAAGGTACAACATATTTAGCAACTCACATGGTTGATGATTAAAAGAGGCAAAGATGCAGTCACCCAGGGTAAAGCTGTCCATATAGACTGTCCTCCCCCACCGCCATCAACGTCACCCCTTACACGCTGCGCTCCACAAGCACGTCAAGCCTCGCTTTCAGATCGCTCTACTACAAGGCAGTCTTCCCGGTCACGATTGCAGACTGACAGCAGTGAGAGCCAGCGGTGCGGAGGATGGTCTATGTGGACAGCTTTACCCTGCATACTTAGATGTGCCTCTTTTAATCATCAACCATGTGAGTTGCTAAATGTTGTACCTTCATTAAATGTAACCATATTGCTACACTTGGAGGCGCCTCTCTTCTCTTTTATACTCTGTATCTCCTGCTGGATTTTGCTTCTAATACCCTTATGGAGGCTTCTATTTGTGGATGGACATTTTATTATTACACAACCTATCGCATTGCTATATTTTTTTTTACATCCTTTATCCTTTTACTGAAGGATTTATGAATAAATGATTGTGGAATGAATCATCTGAGTTTTCATTATTTCTTATAGGGAAATTTGCTTTGATATACAAGTGCTTTGGATTACAAGCATGTTTCCGGAACGAATTATACTCACTATCCAAGGTTTTACCATACTTATCCTATAGATTATAGGAGTGCAGTTCGCTGTTGGCTGATGTCACACAGCCGTTCCAGGCTCAGAATGCTGAGAACTGAGCGATCAGCGGTCTTTGCTCCGTTCTCAGTGCAGAGCTGGTGGGGGACAGATGGAGCATCAGATCAATTCTGCATTCACCTAAATGTTTTTTTTTTTTTTAGGTGGATGCATACTGAGAAGTACAGTCAAAGCTCACTTGGATGTACTTCTCCTGTGGCTCACAGGAGTGCAGTTTGTTCTGCACTCCTGTGACCTGTTTTTAGCAGACAGCAAGATTGCGACAATGAAGTCAAGATTCGCCCACATGCCTGAACTGACACCCGGCTCAGCCTCTCAGTGAGCCAGCAAGAGCCTGAGCCAGCCGCTCCTACACTTTCTACAGCCCAGTGCTCCAGTGAGCACAGGAGGGAGGGCAGAGCAGAGAGCTGCTCACGGAGCTCTGAGAACCGAGGGATTGGCGTTGTTTGTTCCCAGTGTTAGAGCCGGCGGGGTACAGATGCAGCATCGGACCGATGTTGCATCCACCTAGGTAAGTATGATTCTGTAAAAAAAAAAAGACATGTTTCTCTTTAAGAATAAAGATTCCCATAGACTTTAAATTGCAGAGCGGAAAGACTGCAGAGTGTGCCATACACTGGCTCAAAAAATGAATTTCAATGTCAGGGAAGAAGTAGGGAGGAGGAATCCCATGGCAGCTTATCAGAGGTGAACCAATGCAATCAGGATGGGTGTTCTAAGCTGCCTAATCACTTGTTCTCCCTGATGGTGGATGCCAAGGTCAGGGGCTAGTCATAGCAAGAAGACCAGATCAGGTGACTGCTGTGTCTATGAGGAGCTTTAGTCTATTTGTAGCACTTAACTGTCTTTTTGACAGTATTTGGGTTTCTCAAAGTAAATAAAAGTGGTCAATGAGGCACAGTTTTCTTTATTGGAATAGTTACTTTATCATGTTCACTCATGTTTCATAAAAAATGCTACATTACAAACCTACATTGTACAGAATATTTTTATTCTCTTTTAGTATCACTTGAAGTTTGAGTTTTTAGAAATTACTTTGTTATAAATCATTATAATTATCGTTATTATTATCATTATAAGTTCTTGGTAGTTAGGTATAATATACTTACCCCTTCCCCTAACTTCTGCCACTGCGCCTTGCGGAAGGTAACATCATCCTTCTGGCACGATCCAGGGGAATGCTGAGCAGCCCAAATCACACGAAAAGATAATTCTGTGCTGCAGCTGTTTCTCGTCAGCAGGATGGTGACGTCGCCCCCTGCAGTTTGCATAACTTGTTTTCCTCCAGATTTTTTATTTCAGTACAATTCAGTTTTAGCAAGGGGGCGGGACTTACACTAAATAAGCAGACGCTGATTGGGTGCAGGTTATGTCTTCAGTTTTTTCATTAGAAAAAAAAAATGGAGTTTGATTTAACTCATTCGCATCTACCAAGGACAGAGCTATCAGTTGTTGTGCAGACCCTATATAAAAAAAAAAACATGCTTAAAATATGCAGTGTGGTTTTATCTTGTAGGTGCCGTCTTTCTCCTGCAATATGCAACATTGTAGCAGTGCTGAATTGTCTTCATGATGGTGCAAAATACTTAGGCCTCATGCAAAGTGGGCATGGGCGTCCGCAGGTAGGGGCAATGGGGGTCAAGTGCCCCCCCTGGAATCAGGGATCAGATCTTAAATTCAGCACAGTTGCATCTCTAGCGAGGTGCCGCACCCGGGTGCCACACCCCAGTTTGGTGACACCATTAAGGTGCTGTCAAGCCCCCCCATCAGTGTAGTGTGACTTTGGGCTCTTTTCCCGGCTCAGTCCAGCAGAGAACTCGGCGGTGCTGTGACAGAAGAAAGGCGAGCTGAGGGCTATTTCCCCCGCTTTCCCCACCCATTCTCCTGTCAGGGAGAAGAGACAGCGGCTCTCACCAGGTTCCCCACCCAGCTTCCTGCCCGCTCCGTTCCTTCCATATTGGCCATAACTGAGGGCCAATCAAAGGTGACTAGGAGAGGCAAGCTTCATGGGACATGTAGTCCCATAAGATTGGTGGCCCCATTTTCCACAGGGAGGAGGCTAGAGCTTGATCAATAGAGAGATTGAGAGACTGCAGCCTTGAAAAAAGCTGAGGGAGAGGGTTCTACAGCTGGGCGGAAGCCAGAGAGAGAGCACCCTGCCCAGCACCACCAGAGAGAGAGAAAGACTGAGGCACTACCAGGGTACAGCTATGCTACACTACTGAACAGTGTCGCCCCCCTGGAAACCCAGAGTGAATGATCGTCCAGCCGGAGGGATCACTGCTGTAGCTTTGCTGGGTCTGGTAAGAGGGCCTGTTGGCCATTATCCATTACCTATCCTAGGGATTGTAATACGTCTGCAGACTCATAATAATGTGATAATAACATTGTCGAAAAGGGGCGGTGCATGGGTGACCCTAAAATGATGCCCCCCCTGAAAAAAGACGCCCATGAAAGAGGGCTTAAAAAAAATGTCGCTTTTACAGACGTTTGACTGTTTTCAGCCTTTAAAAGTACGTCTTTGTCATCCTATGTGTCCATGCACAAATAGGCATATTGGAAAAGAAGCAATTACATGCTGTAAAGAAAAAATCTAAAGCTCTTTCAGGAGAGGAGCTGAAGAGCAGAAAAAAGCTGAACGCACCAAAACGTGTGTAAACGTGCCTAAACGCTAGATGAGATGTGTTTAGGCATGTTTGAACATTAATGCATTTCAAAGGCCAGAATAAATTAATGTTGGCCAATACTGGCCCCATGAATCCATTAATGCTCAAACGCTTGACGCGCCTACATGTGTTTGTAATATGCAGCTTTAGGCCCATTTTTTGTAGCAGCTTTTCTCCTGCCAGGAGTTATGTGGCCTTATGCTAAGCTCACACTAGCCCTTTCTTTTAAAATCGATCTGCAGTGGCTCGCTTTTCATAGTGTGGCTCAGCAGCTGCTGTCAGGAGGCATGCCCAGTGCCTATTTTTTTTTTTTTCTTTGGCCGAGCCGCAATTTACAATGTGACTAATTTTGCTGCAACTGCGAGCCAAGTGTTTGGCTTGGGGTTGTGGTGCGGCCCTGTTGACTTCAATGGCTGAGTTTGACAACCTGTCAACTTGACATGCCGCGTTAAATTGGCTGTGACACTAAGCATGTGAACAGCTTCCTCTGGCTGTATTTTAGACTTTAGCTTGGCAGTCGAGGGGGTGGTAAAACTGTCTGTTGAAAGTGGCATGATACTATCAACTATTAAAAGATTAACGTTTGTGGACATTAAAAAGAAGGAAAGATAATCTAAAACTAGCAGCTATGGGCAACAAATCTTCTCGGTGTAGTGCCTTTTGCACATGTCTGTTCATAATTTAATATCTTATGGCTCTGTATAATATAGACATCAATGCTTTCTCTTAAGGTTAGTGTAACTGGTGGTGGAATCCTGCATAGTGAGATGAGATGATTCTTTTTTTCTACATGATTTTGGCACATAAACACGTTTTCCACATGACACCCAACAGATGTATATCTAATTATACTCTCCATGTCACACTTTGATAAAGATTCCCCCCCTCATTCATCTCGCCAGCAAAGATCAGGCGCTGAGCTGTTGAACCCTAGTAAAATATGACAGTCTCTCTTTATAACCACAAATATGCATTCACCTATGAGAATTCAAAAAGAGTGGCAATGGTTCATGAGCTACTTTGTAATGTAGGACCAAGAATAAACAATGGAAGAACAGGAGTGCAAACCATTTGCAAGTGGTATATTAGTGTATCAAAATATAACAGGGGAATAAAGTAATAAAAAGAGAACAAATTGTTTTCAAATAGTATAATAATATTATGCTATGACAGTTCATATACACTATATTGTCAAAAGTATTGGGATGCCTGCCTTCACACGCACATGAACTTTAAAGGGGTTGTAAAGGTTTGTTTAAAAAGACAAACCTTTGTTATACTTACCTCCTCTGTGCAAGGGTTTTGCACAGAGTGGCCCCGATCCTCCTCTTCTGGGGTCCCCCAGCGGCGCTCCTCCCCGCATCGAGTGCCCCCTCTGAGACTGCATTCCAAGAGGACACCCATGCAGGAGCGCTTCCGAGTCCTGCTGCTGTGTCCATTGACCCAGACAGCAGGACTCGGCCCCGTCCCCCCCTCTCCTGTGTCACTGGATTTGATTGACAGCAACAGGAGCCAATCGCTGCGCTGCTATCAATCTATCCAATGAGGACCCGAGACAGCGGCTGGAGCTGCTGTGCTTGCCCCTGTTGAATAAAAGATCGGGTTCAGGTAAGTAAAAGGGGGTTTTGGGGGGCTGCTGCACTACAGAAGGTTTTTCACCTTTAATGCATAGAATGAATTAAGGTGAAAAACCTCAAGGGTTTACAACCCCTTTACTCGCATCCCAGTCTTAGTCCGAAGGGCGTGTGCCAGGAACTTATCTTGAATACTAACGGCACACAATTGTTGGCCAACAAACACGGACGTAGTGATGTGCTACGAGCAATTTCAGCTCTTGAGCGCCATCCTTTGGGCACCTTCTGCTAATGTCGTGTTTGGTGAGCATTGATTTCGAGCTGCGTGTTTGTACTTTGGACGTTTGTGTTACGGACTTGTGTACACACGATACGAAAATCTGACAACAGACCATTGTGCGCTGAAAATTTACTAGCCTGCCATCCAACATTTGTTGGCGTAAAGTTGGACAACAATTGTCTGATGGAGCATACTAACGGTTGGATTTTAGGCAAACAGTCTGTCATCACACAATTCCCTGCCGAAAATCCGATCGTGTGTACGAGGCTTTAGACTGGGATGCTATTAAAGTTCATGTGTGTGTAAAGACAGGTGTCCCAATACTTTTGAAAATATAGTGTATTGATCAAGATTAAGGCTAGGTTTAGGCCCCATGCACACGAGACGCAGATACAAACTCTGCTGAACGCGCGTTTTAAAAAGCAGAAACCTACGTTTTCATGCCGAGTTTAGACGCGTTTGCGTCTATAAGCATTTGTAAAGATAACATCATATAGACCCTCCCCAAGCTCAGAAAGCATGTATTATTAACTATTTCTGCCATTTTGATCAGAGTGAGCAGCAGAGAGAGCAGTTGTACACTTGCATTTGTGTTTTTTTTTTTTTTTTAAATGGATCCCATATTGATATGTCAGGAAATGCTCCTGATGTCGCTCTTGATGCGGCAGCAATGTCGTTGCAAATTTGCATGAGAGGTCCAGAATCAGAGCTTGTTGATATTGGAGCCATCCGTTGATGGCACAGCGAATGTCCGTTGGATATTTCACAAACATGTATGCATCAGTCAGTATATATGCTCAATTACGACATTTTAAACAATTTTTTTAGTATTTTTTTCTGGTTTACCATCATATTTCTGAGTTTTCTGCTCCAAAAAATTGGGTTCCTTTAAAAAGGCTTATAAACGCAAACGCGGCTAAACGCAGGTGCCTGCGTTTAGCCGCGTTTAGCTGCGTTTTGCGTCTGAAACGCAGAAAAGCAAAGTGTCTGAACGCATTTTTTTTGCTTCTGGAAAAACGAGGTTAAATGCAACTGCATAAAAACGGGAAAAAACAAGACTGTGTGCATGGACACATAGGATAACATTGCATGCGTTCAGGTGCAGTTGAAAAAAGTGTCCAACTGCCTCTGAACGCGCGTTTTAACAGCGTCTCGTGTGCATGAGGCCTTAGATGTGCTGCTAAACTACTGCGCTAAAAATGTGGCTCAAATATGTGTTTTTAAAAAAAAAAAACAACTGCATGTCTAAACAAGCCCTTAGGACTGGTTCACACTACTTGTGGTCCAATGCATTTTGTTTTCTGCACCAAAAGCAATCTACAGTAGGTTACATGGATTTCAATGGCAAAGTTCACACCTGTGCAGTGCGTTCCAGTACAGTAAACAAAAGTAGAACAGTTTTTCTGCATACAAACTGCACTGGAACGTGGCAAAACGCACAGATTTCAGCAAAAGAAAAAAAAAGACTTTGGAAAAAAAAAAGGGTGGGAAAAACACACTGGAACACATTGAAAACTCATCAAAAATGCACATGCAGAAACGCATCCGGACTGTGGTGTGAACTGGCCCTTGCGGTACTTGCCTAAATTATAAAAAAAAAAAAAAAAAAAATGTCTACAACTGTATCTGTAAAGGTGACCATCGCTTTTATTTTCGCATCCACACAAGCGAGGTGGATAGAGGGATCCTCCCCACTGATTTACTAAATCTGGACAATGCAAAATTTGATGCAGATGTGCATGGTAGCCAATCAGCTTCCAACTTTAGCTTGTTCAATTACCCACATGCCGACCGCGCCATAGTCGAAAGACGTCTACAGCGCGGTCGGCTTGTTCTAAGTGGACGTCCTACGGACGTCCTCCCAGAAACTTGCTCCAGCGTGCCCCGTGGGGCGCGCACTCGGGAACATCCTTGAACGCCAGGTCCCGAGGACCCGGCGCATCACGGATCACGGTAAACTGATAGCGGCCGTTTACCACGTGATCGCTCCGTCCAATGACGGAGCAATCACATGTACACAACCGGCGTCACGTCATGACGCCGGTTCCTCCCTCCCCTCACTGTACCGATCGGTACAGTGAGAGGGGAGAAGTGGAAAGGGGGAGAGACGGGACCAGCGCTGTGGGCTGGATGTGTAGTGCCAACAGCACTGGTCAGTGCCTGCAATACTCTGCAACCACTGTGCAATACTCTGCAACCACTGTGCAATGCTCTGCAACCACTGTGCAATACTCTGCCCCCACTGTGCAATGCTCTGCCCCCACTGTGCAATGCTCTGCAACCACTGGGCAATGCTCTGCCACCACTGTGCAATGCTCTGCCACCACTGCAATGCTCTGCAACCGCTGTGCAATGCTCTGCCACCACTGTGCAATGCTTGCCACCACTGTGCAATACTCTACCAATACTGTGCAATACACTGCAATACTCTGCCAATACTTGCCAATAATTGCCAATACTCTGCCAATACTCTGCCAAACTCTGCAATACTCGCCAATACTCTGCCAATACTGCGATAATTTTTAATAGAAACAAAGAATTTTTTTTTTTTTTTTTTTACGAATTTTCAGTATTTTTTGATTTATAGCGCAAAAAATAAAAAACCCAGCGGTGATTAAATACCACCAAAAGAAAGCCGTATTTGTGTGAAAAAAAGGACACAAAATTAATTTGGGTTCAGTGTTGCATGACTGAGTAATTGTCATTCAAAGTGTGAGAGCAACGAAAGCTGAAAATTGGTCTGGTTAGGAAGGGGGTTTAACTGCCCAGTGGTCAAGTGGTTAAGCTTTGCCAAAAAAGAAACTAAGCTGATTGGTTTCTATGCAGAGCTGCACCAGATTATACATTCTCCAGTTTTAATAAATCAACCCCTTTTGTATTCCTCCAATATTTTGTATTTTATCGGAGAAGATAAAACTCTCTCTAATACAGTTTAAGCTAAAATAAATACAATAAATAAAGAGCTTTATCAGAAGCCCCGCTACCTTTGAGAATTTTAATGAAATGAACATTTTATCATATGACAACCTTGTTTCTCTAGAGACTTTCTGTTTAAGAAAGATATATAAAGTTCCAAGGTAGAGCAATATATGTGATAGTGTAATAGTTTATAGAAAGCCTTATAGAGGTGACCCATTTTTGGAAATCACAGGAAGTGTATTCTGCATGCATAAAATCTGAATGTTAACTAAGGTGAAAGGAAGCGGTGGGGGACTAGAAACTTCCTTTTCTTAAATAGCTGAAATGTGTTTCCTTGAAAGACTACCATGCATATTAATGTGGAATTATTGTTATTTTGGAAAATATAGAAGCAGCTCCAGAATTTGGTATAGAAATAGAATATGCCCTGTCTTGTCATCCCCAAAATAAACCTCCTCTGTGGACTCATTCAGGCACGTCAGTGGGTGCTGTGCTACTTGCAATCAATTCTGGGTAATTAAACCAGATACAGAATTCTAGAAATGAATCAGTTGCAACTAGCAATATGCTAGCACAGTGTTTCTCAACTCCAGTATTCAAGGAGCCCCAACAGGTCATGTTTTCAGGATCTCCCGCAGATGGGTCGAATTTCGAAAGAATTTTCTTTCAAAATCTTATCAAAGCATTTTCGTTCAAATTTTGCACTATTAGTGGGCTGCTGCAAGAGACGATTTAAGTGCGGCCATCGAATTTGAGTAGCATGTTGGAATTTTTTTGAAAAACAAACCTTTTCTAATCAATGATGGGAGAATCGTGCGAGAAATGCAATTGAAAAAGAAATGCGCATGTGCAAGAAAAAAAAAATTCCGAGAAAGAAAAGAAGATTCCCATCCATGAAAATTATTTTCTGTAGAAACATGAGGTGAAATTGAAGGCTTGGATGGCCGAATTTCAAAATCAATGGTGGCACCATCAGATTCCAAACGCACAAAATTTCTGATTTTCAAAAGAAAATTATTTTTAAATTCTACAATGTATGGCAGGGGTGCCCAACCAGTGGCCCGGGGGCCACATGTGGCCCGCAGAGCCCTCTGATGTGGCCCGCGACCTCCTGCTCTGGGATGGAATAGATTACAGTAGAATACTGCTATTAAAGGTAAGTTTATTACTAAAATCACAGTGTATAAATGGGCATATGTGTTCTGCAGTGGTTACTGGGCTGCTTTCAAACTGATGCGCAGGTGCAGAGCAGTGCACCTGCGGGTTACCTGCACTGAGCCATAGATTTCTATTAGCAAACTGATGCGCAGGTGCAGAGCAGTGCACCTGCGGGTTACCTGCACTGAGCCATAGATTTCTTTTACTTGCAAGTTTGGTGTGCGTTCTGAAAGTGCACCACACCTATAGGATATAATAGAAGTCTATGGCTAACCTGCAGGAAAGCCACGGGTGAACCCGCGGCATCAGTGGGAAAGCAGCCTTATGGGGCTTTAGGCCCCTTTCACATGGTCTGTCTGATCCAATCGGACCCTCCATTCACCTCTAAGGAGTGGCAGATGTAAATGGACTTGTGTCTGTTTACAAACGCCTACTTCCAACCCGATCCGCTAAAAAAAAGACTTGAGTGGGCTCTATAGAGTAGAGCGGGCTGCCGTCCACCTGCTCGGCTCATTGTGGCCCGTGACCAGTTACCAAGTCGCTTAAGTGGCTCCCGCTGTTCAAAAGGTTGGGCACCCCTGATGTATGGCCAGCCTAAGGCAGTGACACTAATCAAATCACCTGTGCAAAATAACGGAAAGCCGGAAAACATGACCTGTTGGGGTGCCTTGAGGGCTGGAGTTGAGAAACACTGTGCTAGCATATGGACGCTTTGTTGGCTAAAGTGGGAGTTGTTAATGGACTATTGATTTTGATCCGTTTGAGAGCAGATTGTTTTTAAATTCTTCTTCAGTTTACCCAGTCATATAGAGCTTATGGACATTGTACAAAATGGAAGACCGAGAAAAAACATGTCAGTCTGCATTACTGTTCTCATCTGTTGCTGGAGAAAATATTATCACATCAGGCATTACATTCATGTACAAGAAATCCTATTATAGGCTCCATATAGTCTGTCTAAAGGACTAATTCTGGTGTGCTTGTCATTCCCCTCCACCTACATCATAGGACTTTAAAGAGCCTTAGCTCTGAATGACTAAGAATAGAAAGGAACATGGGGCATTTCAGGGTCTAAGGCAGCCATTCTCAACCAGGGTTCTGTGGAACCTTGGGATTCCTCCAGAGGTTGCTGGGGTTCCTTGACTTGTGGTAATTGGGCTCCCATCTGATGGTGACTTCATATTTCCAGGTCCATCCCCACTTGGAAAAGCCAGTAGCATAAGACCAATGATCTTTTTAACTGACTGTATGGGTGGCATTCTAACCACCACTGTAAGGGGGCATTCTTCCTATTCCCCAACAATGTAGGGGGCATTTTCTAATGACCCCTGATGGACTTAGCAGTCGTTCCCTATGACCTGAAAAAGACTTTAAGGGTTCCATCGAGGTAAACAATTTGAGAAAGGCTCATCTAAAGAGACCCAAAAGAAGGCTTGTAGAAAAACAAATAATTGTCCATGTATGATATAATTAAAAAAAAAAAAGAGGGAAGAAAGGGTATATGTGTGAGATAACCATAGGGGGCCTTGTTTCAGACAAAGCTGGTTTTCAAACTCCTATCTTTGTATAGGGTGCCCCCCCCCATTCAGTTAAACAGGATTTTTGAATAAACTGCTGAGCAGTGGAATTCAGTCCAGAATTATCATGTTTTTCCGGAGTTGTTCCATCATTTTGTTTTAGTTAATCTTAGAAAGCCATAAACGTTTTGGAGGTGGAGTAGTTTGCTTCCAATAAATTGGAAAACATGCCTTTGCTGCATTTATCTGGTGTAATACAACGTGAAGTGAAAACGTTTGTATGATTTTAGTGGCAGTGGAGCCAAATGAAGGAGGAAAGCTGCCACGTTATCTGGCATCTGTATTTCTGTCAATCTTAATATTAACTACTTCACCTGATCCCGGGAAACCTCTATTACCTAAACTGGACCAGAAAACATGTAAGGGGGTTCCTTCCTCTATCTCCAGCATCCTGGGAAGCTTTGCGGAAAGAGTGAATGAAGTGTTTTGGGATTCTTTTTGAAGATTTTGCAGGTGGTCACAACACTCTATAACTGTGGTTCCATTATTATGGTTTTTCCATGCTGCTGACCGACCTCTCCCCCTCCATACCCCTCTGTATGGAGGGGGAGAGGTCACTTTGCCGGAGGTTGTAACCCTTTTCCGGCTGCTAGCGGGGGTTAAAAGCGCCCCACTATCGGACGAATAGCGCCGCTAAAAATAGCGGCGCTTTACTGCCACGTCCGCACGCCCCTGTGTGAAAGTAGTCGTATATAGCGTGGGGCGTGGTCTTGCCTGCCTTTGGCCAATCATGGATCTCACAGCAAATTGCGCTGTGATTGACCAAAGCATACAGTTCAGGTGCATGCTTTGGCCAATCGGCAGCTGTCAATGTACTGCGATCTCGCAGTGTATTATGGGGCGTTCCGCGACAGGCGAACATCACGCGAGTGCCCCATATGTTCGTTTGTTCTACGAACAAATGAACACCCGATGTTCGAATCGAACTTACGTTCAACTCGAACATCGGGACCATCTCTAGTAGCAAAATTTAATTATTCAACTACAACAAAAAAGTCTCATATTTTTGTTGAATATGAAAAAAATATAAAAATAAATCTATATCTAGAGAGGTGAAAATGTCTCTTGCACATTCTGCCCAGCTATCCAGATGTTTTAGAGGTGAATATATATTTCAATGTTCAAGAAAAGAAATCAGGACACAACAATAAAAGAACAGTAAGTCAGCATCAATATCTATCACCCACAGCATGACCTATACAAGTCAAGAGCACATACTGAGAGCTGTGTTGTACTAAATGGACCAGGTCGGACAAACGCATCAAATTTGGTCTATCCAAATGTTTTAGAATAATATATATATATATATATATATATATATATATATATATAAATATTACACATACACACATTCTTTCACTGGCAGCACTTTGCCATTTGAACCTGCTTTCTACCATTCTTTTCAATTCATTTTTCATACAAAAATCTCTTATGATCCACATTTTCAACAGTGCAAAATCAGCAGTTTCAACTAATGGGAAATTTTAGATTTTTCTAATCCATTTTAGAATGGCTCACCAAAAAACTGCTTTGCAGTTTACCTTCCTAGAACCACTCTCAACATTCATTTTACCCTCAAGCATGATGTTCACAGGGAGGGACATATCCAAGTACCGATCTCCTGATCACTCACTATGGGCAGTTTGTGTCATCCTCAAGTTGCACATTGTAGAGTTTTAAGGGTTGTTTGTGCTACTTGTTGCTGTTTTTTAAATTGAACTTTTCTGCTGTCCTTACATCATCTACGCCTAGCTGGTTTTAACCTGGGTTTACCGACTTTTTAACCCACTGAGTCACATGTACTGTCTAGTCTATTGACTGCTGTTTCATCTTCGAGTACAACTAAAGGCCACTGTATGACAGTCTAAGGCCCCTTTTACACTGCTGGGTAGCTGCGGTCACCTAATTCATGTGAGAAAAATCGTCCGATTTCTTCACACAGGAATCTGTTGGCCGTAGCTACCCGGCCATGTGAAAGGGGCCTAACCAAGTTTCAGATCCAGTTACTATGTGATGCACAAGCCTCATAACGTAAACAAAAAAACTTTCTTTAAAGAGGAGGTCCACCTGAATTCTTTTTTTTTTTAAAGTCAGCAGCTACAAATACTGCAATTGCTGACTTTTAATAAATAGACACTTACCTGTTCCAGGTTCCAGCGATGTCGGCATAAGATGACGAGCGAACGCTCGTCTCTCGGCTGCCCCCGCCGCCATCCTCTGTCAGGGAATCCAGAAGTGAAGCTTGCGGCTTCACTGCCCGGTTCCCAACTGCGCACGCGCGAGTCGCGCTGCACGTCTTTATTGGTCCCCGTTGTGTCCTGGGAACTGTGTGTTTCCCAAGACACGACGTGCATCTGCGGATAGGGGCCGGCATCCTTGGATAGGGGCAGGGCAGCTGCGGCTAGCTAGTCCCGGAAGTGGGTGCAGATACCTGTATTATACAGGTATCTGCATCCCCTCCCCCCCGAAAAGGTGCCAATTGTGGCACCGGAGGGGGGGGGAGGAATCCGATAAGCGGAAGTTCCACTTTAGGGTGGAGCTCCGCTTTAAATTCCATTACTGAGCCAAATTCTCCTTTATTTGTATCTCACACCGTAGGAGGGTTTGAGCTATAAAGGCGGTAATGTCAAACCACAAAGCAGTGGGCAAGGACTAGGTGTGGCCAGGTGCTAAATAAAAAGCTACAGTGTTGTGAATTCGCAGTGATAATGCTGATTGCCATGCCCCCTGAAATATTTGTTTCAACCAACTGAAGTGCAAGCAGACACAGCTTACACGATGGTGGCAACTCTGCTCTAAATCCATGAGCAGTGCAGCATTGTTGCCACACAATGACTGGAAGCTGCAGTAGGTGGACTTCCCTGGCAGGCTCAACAAGTATTTGTGTGATTATGCAGGGAGACTGAAGAGAAAACTGTACGTGCAGGGGTACTAATAAAGTGCTGCAGCAGATATTTTTTAATGGGAAGCTGTAGTACTATTTTGGATTGTCCCTGTGGGGCTATGCCTACCTTGCACAGATTCTTTACTCAACCGCATACGATCGTGAGTGTACAGTGCCTTCAAAAAATTTTCATACCCCCTGAAAGTTTCCACATTTTGTCATCTTACAACCAAAAACGTAAATGTATTTTATTGGGGTTTTATGTGATAGACCAACACAAAGTGGCACATAATTGTGAAGTGGAAGGAAGATGATCCTGCTGCTTTAAAGCATGTTATATGACACAGTGCTTGTCCTGTGTCATTTGGCCCCCGTAACACCTAAAAAACCTGTACGATCCTGCCAGTTTCTGCCCCCCCCCCCTCTGCAAACTGACAACGGTGTATAATGGCTGCTGAGCCCTGACACCGTGGTCAGTTTATGTGCCTCCGTCATCAGCAGCCTGCTATCTGCTCTCCTCTCTGCTCCTGTGTCCTCCTCCCCCCTCCCCTCTCAGCTCGTGACAATAGGAGACAGTGCTGGTAGTGTATACATGTTAGAGTGGCTTAACAACCACTTTAAGTAGCGTATTGGTAGCCAATCAGCTTCTAAATTCAGCTTGTTCATGCAAGCTTTGGCAATAAAACCTGGATTCTATGCATCTTGGGATAGGTATACTGAAAAAGGTGAAACACTGAAGTGTAGTAACATAAAAAATTGTATTCGGTTATGGAGAGTTCCTTCTCTAATGTTCCTCCATTGAAAATAATGGAGTTACACAAGTTAGGATGTCATAAAATAGTAGAACATTTTTTGGCAAGAAATATCAAAGTCGTTATAGATTGCAAAATCTGTCTACTAAATACAATTGTTTAAAAATATGTCAAAGTTAAATGTTAAAAGAGCACATAACAGCTTTGCAAACAGGCACAGCTGTGAAAATCAGTATTTTGCATGAAAAAAGAAAAGATATAGATTGTTGTATTGTACATACAGGCTAAGAAACTGCATGCAAGAACAAGAAAGCAACTGTCACATCTTGTGGGCGCAAACAGCACTATGCTTGGCAGCTCACATTCTTTTGTAACAAATGGCTTCAAGAAAATAATGGTTGTGATTTTGTTTTATACGTTTACTGTGAGATATTTCTTTTATTTCCTTTGCTATGTTGGTTTCACAGGTTTTCTTGCTTGGCATTGCTTTAACACTACAATAAATAAATAACTGCAGGTTATATATTGAAGTATGGAAGCTAGTTTAGAAGGACCATTGTTTATTGCCTCACATAAAATAAAAATCTCACAGCACGTACGTACAGAGTTTACAGATGGTGTACTCAGTTATATAGGCAGATTTCTAAATTCCCATACAATTCCTATTATTCTTTCATCTTGTAGGCTTTGTTTGTGTAATAGTGTACTGTATATTGATTGCCACTATGCCGCTCGCAGACCTTGAATCCCCTGCACTCTGCACCATGTGACAGGATGTGACCAGGTAATCGTATGTCACAAAGCTAACGCACTAGGAAAACGATATTTATTTAAAAAATTTAACACTGACTTTTAGTTGAGTCCAATGAGATGTAGAAGTTATAGTCTCATGGCTGAAAACAGGGTGTATTTGGCTTGTGAATTGAGCCCCCAGTACAGGTAAAGCTGGGGTCCTACTTACCAACAACACGTGGCAGTCACTTGTCTGACAATTAGGTCTGCATGGGGAAGTTTTGTTATCAATTACTGCTGTGGTCCACTATAAAGCCCCATACACACGCGCGGATTATCCGAGGACCCGGTCCGTCGGATCATGTCCGTCGTACTTTGTCCGATGTTGGTTTTGCGTACACACGGTCGGACAAAGTTGTCGGAAAATCCGATCATTCTGAACGTGGTGACGTTTGTTGCCTACGACGGGACTACGTAGAGGCTAGTAGCCAATAGCTTTGGTCTTGTAATGTGATCTGAGCATGCGTAGTACTTTGTCCGTCGGAATTCGCTACACACGATCGGATTTGGTGTGATCGGACTTTGTTGTCAAAAAATCTATCCAGCAGGAGATAGGACTTTGTCCGTCAGACAATCCGATGGAAACTGTCCGATGGTGCCTACACACGGTCGGAATTTCCGACAACATTGTCTGATAGGACAGAATCCATCGGAAAATCCGACCGTGTGTATGGGGCTTAAGGCATAGCTGTACTTACTGAATACTTTATCACAAGTTAACATTGGTAGTGTCACAGGCTTCGGAAATGTACTTCAGAGGAAAACTTGGACAAATGCATCCAGTGCCCAGCTCCTTCAATGCCTGTTTTTAAATATTAAAATATGAATGTATCTGTTCCCAAAGGTATCAGTCCAATTTTGTAATTACTGCATTATAAAATAACTATTAAACTGAGGGAGCTAATATGTTTTTTTTTCAGTAAAACACTGTATATGAATAAATCTATTGAATAAATGGAAAATACATTTCTGGTAAATACAAGACTTATATTTATACACTATATATGTTGATTATTCCAAGACATGCATTTGCTTTTAGTTGAGCAGATGGGCTTTACTTGTCTGCTGTTTACATAAGGGATGTAATTGATTTGATAGAGGCAATATATTTCTTTGCGTAATATGCCTGAAAAGCAAACACTGCTTATCGCCATACTGTAGTCAGCCATTGTTTATCTGTGTGCATTAGCACTGTATATTTCAGGTTCTGCTGTACTATAGTGGTATTCCGATAAGCAAGGCCATAGTTCTGTAATTATAGAAAATACAGTGAATGTGTCCCTGTCAGATCCATATATATATATATATATATATATGTATGTGTGTGTGTGCTGCAATGATGGACACAGGTGAGGCTGCAATGATGGACACAGGTGAGGCTGCAATGATGGACACAGGTGAGGCTGCAATGATGGACACAGGTGAGGCTGCAATGATGGACACAGGTGAGGCTGCAATGATGGACATGGGTGAGGCTGCACTGGTGGGGCTGCAATGATGGACACAGGTGAGGCCGCAATGATGGACATGGGTGAGGCTGCATGGGTGAGGCTGCAATTATGGACAAAGGTGAGGCTGCACGGGTGAGGCTGCGTTAGTGGGCACTGGTCATGCTGCGTTGATGGACATGTGTGAGGCTGCATTGATGGGCACGGGTGATAAAGTTGATGTTAATATTTATTTGTGTAACTTAATTCTAAAACACTTAAGTGTCATTTCATGAGAACTTTTTAAGGTCGTGTATAGGGGCGGGATTATGGGCGGGGCATGGTAGGGGTTGGGTGGGGAAACTGGTGGCGAGTAACCCTTAAGGCCTGGCTAGTAGCTCAGGACTTGAAATTTTGGGCCCTGTGTGTATATATATGTGTGGGTGTGTATGTGTGTATGTATATGTGTGTGTGTATATGTGTGTTTGTGTGTGTGTGTGTATGTGTATGTATATATATATATATATATATATATATATATATATATATATATATATATAATATTATATATCACACACCATTTATCATTTACCATATACTATTTATTGTAGGTGATAGTAAAAGAAAAGCCCACATAAGTAGTAGCACCATTTTATACCTTAACATCTTACAGAAAGCTTTGAAGCTGAAGTAAAGCTATACTCAAAAACTTTTTTTATTTTTCTTACATTTTCGGTAGAGACAGCCAGGGATCCACAGGGATCCAGCTTTCTTCTTTGATTGTATTGTTTTCCTCCAACCTTTGCTCCTGTTATGATGGCCAGGGGTTGACTGTATACTAAACT
The DNA here is from genome assembly GCA_028564925.1 of Lithobates sylvaticus. Classification (NCBI taxonomy): domain Eukaryota; kingdom Metazoa; phylum Chordata; class Amphibia; order Anura; family Ranidae; genus Lithobates; species Lithobates sylvaticus. The sequence goes on along the minus strand of CM053030.1, from coordinate 360,148,882 downwards.
CTGTAAAGGATGGCCCTAGCTTTAGAATGATATAGAGCTCTGACAATAAAGGGCCATTGTGTTATGGTGTCATGGCTCCCCAATGATATATTTATAGAAATATATAGAAAAAGTGTCTTTTTTTTTGTTTTGGGTAGAGTCAATGAGGGTTAAAACCTCTGTCAGGTATTTATTGAAGTCTCTATCCTCATTGGTAAGATTCACTCTAACCTCCTAAAGCAGGATGTCAAAGGACCAGAAGGTGATGACGAATCTTTCCATCAGCAACATTGTTTATTTTTTTTTTATTTTACTGAAACAGGGATTTAAATGTTTTTTATTTTTTTTTTTTTTTTTTTAATCTGTATGATGTGTTTTTTATTTTTTTTTTTAAATCTGTATACATACATTTACTTTGAATACAATGAACACAATAAATAGAAAGATTTTCGGACCCAGCATGAAATGCGCTTTTCTTTTATACCAAAGAGAGAATTTCCTTCAGTATATGACTATTGAGTTCAGTTCACGAAGCAGATTTAAATGCCCTTGCCAGCCCAGCACTTACTAAACCCTCTCTGCTCCTTTGATCCGTTATTAAATCTTTGTCCAATAGAAGCTCTAATCTGCTCTTTGTGGGTAAGCAAGGAAAGGATTTTAACAAAGACATCAAATATATTTGGATATTCAACATGTATGTATAGAACCTTATTGTAGAGGTCTACGGGTACAGGATATATTATACAAAACCTCTCCCACAATATCAGTGTACACTATGCCTGAAGTCTGACATACAATGAATGAGCACGCAGCTGAATAGCGTGACATCGCATTGGAATTCGTTTGGATTGAATAAAATAGTTTTGAAGGATTTAAAGGAGTTTTCTAAATTCATAACAAATGTGAAACCCACTGTGTTTGGAATGTATGTCCTCTATTTTACTGTTATCTAATTGAGACCCAAACTGGCACTCAGATCAATAGGCATTTGTTGGTCTTTTTCACCTTATACAGACATAAGTGTGTAGGGGGCACAAGGCACATTTTCATAGAACAGTGTTTGCAGGAGCATAGAGATCTGATAAGTGTTTATTCGCAGAATGCTACATTCATTTTGTAAAGCAGTGGTGGTCATCTTCCTTGATATGGGGCATCAAGTCAACATCACCAAAGGGCTGCACATAAAATTCAGTGCATATTCAGTGTTAGAGACAGCAGACACAACAGAATAGACAAGGAAGACCTAGGAGTATAGTGCAAGGGATGGTCAGAGACTGCAGACATGATACAAGAGATGGTCAGACTGTGGACATGGTATATGAGATAGTCAAAGACTGCGAACATGGTATATGAGAGGGTCAAAGACTGTGACATGATACAAGAGATGGTTAGAGACCACAGACATGACAAGGACTGCTAGAAATCACTGCCATAATATGGCAATAGGAAAACACAGATTAGTGTCTGCAGGGGCCCTGAGGGCTGCACAGAAAGTGCCAAAAGGCTGCATGTGGGCCCATGGGCCAATAGTGTGGGCACCAGGGCTCTAAGGCATGCCTAATGCTAATGCCCAATGCTGCAAGTCTCTCTATTTATGTTATCTCACAAGCTCATCCAAACCTTGTAATACTAATGCCCCGTACACACGGTCGGATATTCCAATGGAAAAAGTCTGATCGGATTATGTTGTCGCAAAATCCGATCGTGTGTGGGCTCTAGCGGATTTTTCCGACAACAAAATCCGATCAGACTTTTTCGATCGTGTGTAGAGAATTCCGACGCACAAAGTGCCACGCATGCTCGTTCAGTACGATCGGATTTTCCGACAACTTTGTCCGACCTTGTGTGTGCAATACCAGTTTAGGACAAAATCCGTCAGAAAAAATCCAACGGATTTTGTGGTCGAAATGTCCGACCTTGTGTACGGGGCATTACAGTCAGCAGTACCTTAGATGATGTAGCAGGCCACTACAGCCATCTGCTGAGGAGTGTGGCAAAACCTTAATCTTCATTACTCTGGTTTTACTCTTCTCCTCATTTCTTGAGTCCATGCCCCATATACAGTATTAGCATAAGCCCTGATGAAGGGGCTGTTTGGCCTTCAAACTGACTGGGGAACAAATGGAATTTATCCAAATGTTTTAATCCAATACATTTGATAAATTGGACTTCTTACTTGTTATCATCCATTACTGTTCTTTTGGCTACCTTCTGAAGTGTTCTTGTAGAGCCCCCACTTTACTTCTCCAAGGAAGTGAACCTCACTGTTGAATCCAGAACTACCAGTCCAGTCGTCTTGCTCATCCAAATTTATTTCATGACATGTTAACTTTTAAAAAGGAACTTTCAATGTGACTTACAGTACTAGCCTACACCCCTACCTTCTTATATTCACATACCTTTCACTCCTATTAGCATAGTTGCTTTTCCATAGCCCCTTCACTTCTGTATATGGTGGCACATGTGACCTCCTCCTAGGCTGCAGTGCTTGGGTCCAAGTGGTCAATTGCCAGGCCGAAACACAGTCACTTGACAGGGAGGATGATGTCATCTGACACTGAGCTTACTCAGGTGTAGACTCCCAGAATAATGGAGCGGCAGGGATGTGCAAGTAAAATGAGTTTAAGTAGGTGTGGGGTTTGGGCTAATAAGACACATTGCACATTTTGGACAAATAGTATCTTTAAAGTGGTTGTAAACCCTTACAGACCACTTTTTACTACCAGTAAGCATCTAATAAGGCTTACCTGTAGCTACCCCGGATATCTCCTAAACCTGCCTGGTTTAGGAGATATCCCCTGTATCAGCATGTGCCAACATCATTGGCACATGCGCACTGAAGCAATGGCACGTTCGTTCAGCTAGTGCGCCGTTACTGGCGGCTCCCACACGCATGCGCGGCAGTGAAGTCATCGCGGGTCTGGCCAATCATAGCACCGAAGCCCGCGATACCTGGAAGTTACTCCGGGAGCGATGTTGCCGGCCGCAGCGGTGTACGGGGACTGCTACGACGGCTTCGATCTAATGTGAGTATTTCATAATGAGCTAGTATGCATACTAGTTTATTATGCCTTTGTCTTGCAGGTTTTTTTTTTTTTTTTTTCTTTATTGTAGGTTTACAACCACTTTAAGCTCTCTTTTCTACTGGGGGCCTCGTCATCTCTCATCCATTCAGACAAAACAAAAACTGAAGTTTTCCATAGGGGTATGGGGTGTTAATGTTTACCATAATTAACCATGTCTCTGTATTGTGCTGGCAGATCTCATTATCTGTTAACAAGATTTGAACACTTTCTGTCCCAGCAAAAGGTTAAAGGAGTAGAAATGGGTCTTTTGCATTGTAAATTTTTCCTCTCTAGAAAGATGAGAAAATGTAAATATATATATATATATATATATATATATATATATATATATATATATATATATATATATATATATAACATTTATTTTTTTATTTTTTGACTTGTTGGGAACAAATGGGTTTTCTCAAATTTTGACTGCAAAAAGTAGAAAAAAGTTTTAAAGGATAAGTTCATCTTTAGGAGCATGAATACATGTTACACCCTTGTGTAGACTGCCGCATGCTATGCACCCTCCTCCAGAGCTTCACTCTCTGGAGGAGGGTGTCCTGACAACACCCCTGCGATCCACTGATCATGGATGCTATGCTCTGCAAGCTTCAGTGAAAAAAATTATAAATACCTATTTTTTCCTGCATTTTAATATTTTTTCACAAAGGGAATTCCACTTTTAAGCTTACTGACCCTTTTAACTTGATTAGTTGTTAGGATGTAATATGCAGCTACTAAGACGGCTTAAAATATATACATTTTAGGTAATAACATCCACTGTGTATGCATGGAATTCCAGATTTCCGAAATTTTGTTTGTAATTGTCAAAGGAAAGTCAGGACTGTTTTTTGTACAAAATGCCTAAATTTTTTATCAGCCGGACTCGTAAATCCCTTTATTACAGTAATATTCTTTAGTAAGCTCAGCTGCTCGTGCTAGCAGATAGGGAAATGCTTCTTTGTGTGAGTCACAGTAAAGTCAGACAAGATTTGCCTCTGGGATCCAGAAGGGTATGCATTATTTAGAGAAGTCTGTTTGTGACGCTGATGTTTTGCCCGCGGTTTTCCTGTTGGCTAAGCCCTGAGGCTTTTCTACTTTCAGCATGAAGAAGGTCACATGTCCGTGGCAGTCACAGGCACACACACACACACACACACACACACACACAAGCTACAGGAGCTTCTCTTCTATGGCTGATTACAGTAATTGCCGGTCATTGAACTCAAGGCAAGGCAAGCAGGTCACGGAAAGCTTGTTCTGATTACCCTGTATAAGCATGTGCCCTTGCTGTGCCAGGAAAACAGTGGGCTACAGATAAGGCATTGAATTATTTATTGTTATTCACAATCATTTTATTTGTTTTGTGAATTTAATTGTGGTCTTTATTTTAGTTTCCAGGTTAATACGCAGCTGTTTTACTGGCTATGTGGCCACTTTCACAAGGGCAATCGTAGTTACATAGTCAGGTTGAAAAAAGACACAAGTCCATCCAGTTCAACCATAAAAAAAAAAATAAAAAAAAATATTGTACAATCCAATATACCCAATTCTATACCCACAGTTAATCCAGAGGAAGGCAAAAAACCCCTGCAGCGCATGATACAATTTGCTACAGCAGGGGAAAAAATTCCTTCCTGATCCCCCTAGAGCAGTGGTTCTTAACCACAGTCCTCATTACCCCCCACCAGGCCATGTTTGCAGACTTTCCTTTTCCCTTGCACAGGTGCTTTAAATCTAAGTCAATGGCTTGGTATTTTGGACAGCTATTTTATCTAAGGGAAATTCCCAAAACATGGCCTGGTGGGGGGTAATGAGGACTGAGGTTAAGAACCACTGCCCTAGAGGCAATCGGATTTTCCCTGGATCAACTTTACCTATAAATGTTAGTACCCCGTTATATTATGTACATTTAGGAAAGTATCCAAGTCTTTCTTAAAGCAATCTACTGAGTTAGCCAGAACCACCTCTGGAGGGAGTCTATTCCACATTTTCACAGCTCTTACTGTGAAGAAACCTTTCTGTATTTGTAGATGAAATCTCTTTTCCTCTAGATGTAAAGAGTGCCCCCTTGTCCTCTGTGATGACCATAAAGTGAATAACTCAACACCAAGTTCATTATATGGACCCCTTATATATTTGAACATATTGATCATATCCCCCCATATTCTCCTCTCAGTCCGATCAGTAGCCATTAGAAGATGGGTACACTGTAGTCATAAAGGGATGGACATGGTCAGCAACAATACTCAGGTAGGCCGTGGCGTTAAACGATGCTCAATTGGTACTAAGAGACCCAAAGTCTGCCAAGAAAATATCCCCCACACCATAACACCACCAGCCTGAACCTTTGATACAAGGCAGGATGGATCCATGCTTTCATGTTTACTCCAAATTCTGACCCTACCATCTCAATGTTGCAGCTGAAGTTGAGACTCCTAAAACCAGGCAACGTTTTTCCAATCTTCTATTGTCCTATTGTGATGTGCAAATTGTACCTTCAGTTTCCAGTTCTTAGCTGACTGGAGTGGCACTCAATGTGGTCTTCTTCTGCTGTAGCCCATCTTCTTCAAGGTTCAATGTGTTGTGCATTTATGTATTCTGCATACCTTGATTGTAACGAGTGGTTATTTGAGTTACTGTTATCTTTCTATCATCTTGAACCTGTCTGCATATTCTCCTCTGACATCAACAAGTCATTTTTCGTCCACACAACTGCCGCTCACTGGATATTTTTCTTTTTTTTTGGACCATTCTCTGTAAACCCTGGAGATGGTGGTCTGTGAAAATCCCAGTAGATTAGCAGTTTTTGAAATACTCAGACCAGCCCCTCTGGCACCAACAACCATGCCATGTTCAAAGTCACTTAAATACCCTTTCTTCCCCATTCTGCTTGATTTGAACTTCAGCAAGTTGTCTTCATCATGTCTAGATGCCTAAATGCATTGAGCTGCTGCCATGTGATTGGCTGATTAGCAATTTGTGTTACCAAGCATTTGAACAGATGTGTGTGTGTGTGTGTGTGTGTATATATATATATATATATATATATATGTGTGTGTGTGTGTATATATATATATATATATATATATATATATATATATATATATATATATATATATATATGAAAATCGGTTGCAATTAGTGCGTGTGCCTAATACACCAATACTTAAATTTTAGCTGCCTCGGGTGGGATGAGCATCGTCAGATTACATACAGTGAGAATCTCCTGTATACTTGGCAGCCTCTGTTATAGGAAGTCCCATCTCCTGGGCTGCCATTGGACCACTGTTCTGTCTATTATAGGAGAGTCTCACTGTATGTAATCTGTCGACGCTCGTCCCGCCCCCTCCCTTCCCCCTTTAGGCTGCAGATGGGCATCGATCAGGCTGCACTGATGGCAATGGTGAGGCTGCTGCATTGATGGCAATGGTGAGGCTGTTGCATTGATGGCAAAGGTGAGGCTGCATTGATATGGACTGATGAGGCTGCATTGATGGCACTTGTGAGGCTGCAGATGGGCACTGACTCTTATTAAAGTTTTTTTTCCTGAAACTTCCCTCTTAAAATGAATGTGCGTGTTATACACCGATAAATACAGTATATATATATATATATATATTATAATTTCTGGCAGAAAGCATGGCAAAGCTATTTTGGCAAATGAAAATAGTGCTTTTTTCAGTTTTGCATATTTTTACACGTGAAACTGAAAAAAATAAACAATTTTAATTCCTTTTTGTTTCTTTTTTTTAAAAAACTTGTAAGGTTTCTTTAACTGATGTCATCTGCAGATCAAAAGTCACATTGTTAATCTACTTTTGAATGAATCAGTAAATTCAATGCAATGATACATTGGGGTTGATTTACTAAAACTGGAGAGTGCAAACTCTGGTGCACCTGTGCATAGTAGCCAATCAGCTTCTAACTTCAGCTTGTTCAATTAGGCTTTGGGAAAAATCTGGAAGCTGATTGGTTTCTATGCAGAGCTGCACCTGATTTTTGCACTCTCCAGCTTTAGTAAGGCCCCTTTCACACCGGGGCGTTTTTTCATGCGGTGCAGCGCTAAAAATAGCGCCTGTTCACCGCATGAAAAAATCCGGCCCCTTTAACTCCAGTGTGAAAGCCGGCGGGCTTTCACACTGGAGCGGTGCGCTAGCAGGATGACAAAAAAAGTCCTGCTAGCAGCATCTTTGGAGCGGGATAGGAGCGGTGTGTTCACCGCTCCTATACCGCTCCTTCCCATTGATTACAATGGGAGACCGCGGTAAAACCGCGGCAATACCGCGGTTACCGCGGCAATACCGCGGCTGCGGCGGCGCTCTCCGGGGGGTGTTTAACCCTTTTTCGGCCGCTCGCGGGGGGTAAAACCGCACCGCGAGCGGCCGAAAACCGCAGTGAAAACGACGGTAAAGCAGCGCTAAATATAGCGCTGCTTTACCGTCACCGCGGCTCACCGCCCCGGTGTGAAAGGGGCCTAAATGAACCCCAATGCTACTCTGTATTACTCAGTGACATTTGCAGACTACCTGTAAGTGTTACTTTACATGGAAGCCACTGCATTTTGACAGCTACGCCTGCTAAGTAGTACTTACAGCTGATAATTGCTGGTAATGTCTGAACATAGGAGATGTGCCCTAGAAACTATGTTGAAATTCATAGGACACATCTACTACATTTAAAATCCTCAAGTGGTTAGAAAGCAGCTGTCACTACCTCATAGCAAGATCTGCTAACTACAACACACACATCCATTTGCCCTAATGTTTGCTCACTCAGGTTTTCTGCAGAGGACCCCTAAATATTGGTGTGTTATAACAAGCGAACAATTCCTGGCTGACCGCTCTGCTTGCCTGCTGCTGCTTTCTGACCATCAATATTGGTGCATGAGGCTGCACATTGCAGATAAATCCCAATGCCAGGTGTTGAGAAGGCAGGAAAAGCTGTTGGTTATGGGAAGTTGGAATTTTGCACATTTTGGGACTCTTGAGGTGGCCTACAGAAAGTCTGGCAGAACATTTTGGCATCTGAAGGAACAAGTACGCAGATGGGGGGAAATCAGGTATATCCAAGAAAAGGTACAAATTCTTATATGCATCCATGTCAGAGATTTAAAAGTACTAAATCAAGAGGTATGATAAACAGGAAGTTAGGCAACATTGCCTGTTGCTATGTTTCTTCAAGGAAAGGACAGATTTTTTTTTATATATTTTTTAAGTATAAAGTGTAATTCTGATGACCATGTACTCTTGGGGCGGCACAGTGATGTAGTGGGTAGCACTCTCGCCTAGCAGTAAAAAGGGTCGTTAGATCGAATCCCAACCACAGCCTGGAGTTTGCATGTTCTCCCTGTACCTGCGTGGGTTTTCTCCGGGTACTCTGGTTTCCTTCCACACTCCAAAGACATGCTGGTAGGTTTATTGGCTTCTGTCCAAAAATTGGCTCTAGTATATGAATGTGAGTTGGGGACCTTGGATTGTGGGCTCCTTGAGGGTAAGGACCGATGTGAGTGTGTGATGTATGTGTGGAGCGCTGCTGATAGGGACAATTGTAGACACACACCCACACTCACTCAGGTTGGACTGGTGTCTCTATTCAACCTTACTAACTATGTAACTATTACTTCACCATTTGAATCATGTCACATGTTACCAATGTGCAACAATTACCAATGTGCAGTTCTATGTACAGTAGATTCCCTTGCTTTGAAAATAAATACACTGGAACACAGAGGTTATATACTGCTTTGGCCCGTTTTATAATTTACAGTTTTTACTTGGGAAGAAACTGCAGAATTGTCTTTTTTTAGAAGAACTATGGCGGGAGGCATAACTGGCCATTGCGGGCCAATTGGATGTTGAGGCATCTGACCAGACAAGGGTTTTCACAATGAGATCTACTGTAGTCTTCTTGATTTGATCAATGGATGTTAGTGGTGCACAAGCAAAGGCTTTGTCTCCACCGATAAGGAAACAATTTACTATTGATCACAAAGAGGTTTTCCAACATGTGATAACATTGTTTTCATTATTGGAATTCCTCTGCAAAGCATTAACAGTGCTTTTAAATGGCTGTTGACGTTCACCCTCAAGTCATTGGGTTGTACAGTACAGCTTGTACTTTTTGGCCAGTCGTAGTGCTCACAGGCCAGAAACCATATTTATTTTATGGCGCTACACTGTGTATAAGTTGCTTGCTTTGGCAAGGTGCTAAGCATGCTCATCATTTAGTACCAAAGTGTCTTGTTTCACAATTCCGATATACAATAGGCAATTGGGAAGGAGTTAAGTAATATAATATGATTAACACAAGCACCTGTGCGATGGAGTTTTCTTTGTGACCTAGAAATTGGATCATTCTGCTATTGTCATTTAAAGAAAGGCAATTCACTGTCATAAAACAAAACAAAAATATGAAGGTTTTTCCATCTGAATTTTAATTGTTGAGTGATAAAGTTGATACTGCTTTAGAACTGAAGATGTGAAACCAGAAAAACCAGCTCAGACTTCTGTATCCAGGCATCAAGACAATGTGATCAACAATTACATGGTATGATTCATATATTTGTTTGAATATAACCATGTGCTCAGTCAATAGATTGGAAAACACAATGATTATTAATAACCCCTTTCAATTATTCATTTACAAGCTGGATGGTCCGTATTGTACTTTAATCCCATCTTCGAAAACACCTATTTTTTCTTTTACCTATAGAAGCTTCACGATTAGTATTATGGATTTAGTATGTGGTAATAAAAAAGCCTTAGGCTCTGTACAGATAAGCACTGGAATAGTCTAATCAATGGCTGCATACAAACTGGCTGATTAGCTGCAGCCAGAACTCTGCAGAAATGCAGATTGGTCAGAGGCTCAGTTCGCACGTAACGGCACACATGAGCAGACAGCTCCAACCAATCTGCTCAAAGCAACTCCTTTTTATTTTTTGGGCTCAGATGAGTAGTTACATGTGAACAGCATTGGCATCCGCCATTGATTTGTACAGAGTAAAACTAACAACCGCATCTGATAGCTGCTGCTGTTTGCAGACAGAGTGTGTGCAGGCAGCGATTACAACCACCACGGAGAATCAAATGATTTTCGCCGGAGGCCGCCCGTGGATGTGAACAAAGCGCTGTAGAATTCTTTTTTTGCAAATGTAACAATCTGGAGTTTCACATCTCCTTCATCCCTGGTTCACACTGCTGCGACTTGCCATTATGACCTGCGAAATATAAAGCGGCATGACATGTGAAAACACATTTATTTTAATTGCGCCCATTTTAGCGACTTTTAAAAAAGTTCCTGTGCAGCTTTGATGCGACTTAGAGTCCCATAGATTCTAATGTATGAAAGTTGCAAGCAAGTTGCACTGGAAATCGCTGGAAAAAACAAACTGTATGGATTCCCACTGTGCTATTGTATATTGTATTCTGACAGCAGTTCTCCTCTGTTGTCAGAATACACTGCTCAGTGCTGCAGCCAATCGGTTGCACGTGCTTATTGAGTTGGGAGATGCCAATCATTAGATCTGCTTCTCTTTAGTGGGAACGGCCATATGGCTTCCTTCTGGCTTGTGTTTTTTTTTTTTTGCCATCACCGCTGGGAGAAGACTGATATAGCTATTGCTATAGCTAGCCGCTAGCAATATTTGCAGGTAAAAACCCAGCAGGCTGGTTGTACCCAATTTGATTGATCAACTTGGTACATTTAGCCTACCCATACACAGTTTGAATCCCGAATCTCAGACGGTTCCTGCTGAACCAGTTGACATTTGAACCGTGTATGGCCTGCCTTAGTCACTATAACAAATGTGGATAGAGCACAAGGTGGCAATTCAGTCGGATACCTAGGATCTGTACATTGTTGCCTATGCAGATACTAGTTTGGTATAACAGAACATTTTTTTTCCTTTATTTTTCATCATAACAAATTAGAGAAAAAAAAATTCAACCATTTGATAGATGATTGGAAGATATTGTCATACGTGAATTACATAGCCTACACAAGTACTGAAATAATACTTTAGGATTGTAGTTTTGCCTTTGTTATGTAAGATAGTGTCACTTTGCATTTTGTGAAGCAACTTGTATGTGCTTTTCTATTGGTTCTATAAAAATCTAATTGGCTTGGTTTAGTCAGCAATTAGAAAAGATAAGTGTTGGCACTTACATTCTCAACAGTACCGTCAATTTAGATCTGCTTACTAAGAGAGAAAAAATATCATTCGATATTAAGGGAAAGTCTTTTCGGCAAGCATATATTTTGAGTTATTATTACCGTAGGGTAATATTAAACCACCCATTAAAAAAAATAAATTTCTTGCTAAATCCATTTACTATACTCCATAATTAAATTTGTTTTACCTTCATCTGCCTTACACAAACTTTAGTCTAAGCCCTGATAGTGCAACTTTATGTCCCATGAGCTGAAGTTTTCACAGATTTTCTGCTGGTCTCTTCTCCTCCACAGTGATGGAGGACCAACAGAAAAGGAAGTAAAACATTTTTTTCAGCAGCCGTTTTCCATTAAACTTCATTGCTTACTGTATATAGTTACAGAGGTGTTTTGATATAGTTTTCTGTGTGTCATGTTCAGCCCAGAATGCAGTGTAAGTTACACTTTTGTGCAGTTATATGAAGGAAATGTCACACTTTACACTTCAAATAAAGTTTGCAAGACAAAAATAAAAAAGGGAGTCATGTGATGCAATAAAATGTGAAACACATTGTACTCTCCTGCACTGCTCTGCAGCCCAAATTGCTGTCTGGCAGCAGCATTTTGGGCTGCATTTAAGTGCGACCATGCTCTTAACAAACAGGTACTTACCAGGGCATGGAGTCCAGCGCTGTCTTCCCTAGAGCTGATAGTTTGCTGGATTCCTCGTGCCGCCATCATGGATGTAGAAGTCGGCTATGAGTTCCTGATGTCTTACAGCTGGCTCCCCACTGCAGGTGCGTGAGATCCTGCCGCACTGTAAGATTGGCCCTTCAGCCTTCTGGGACTTGTGACATGTCCTAGGAGGCTGCAGGAGATGCAAGAGAGGGCCAAACTGACATGATCCTCAACAGTTGAGGTAGTAGGAGTGGGTACAAGTCAAAAAAAGTTACACTTTTACATTTATTGTAGCCTCCCTGGAGGTAATCCAGAGTCTGGCTCGGGGCAGGAGCTTCAGTACCAAAAGCGGTAACCCGAGCCAAACTCGGGCTTGCGTTGCAGGATACAGGGGGGGGGGGTTACTTACCTTGTCCCCTGGATCCTGCGATGTCTCCCCGTTGTGTGAGCGAGCCATCTGCTCGCTCGATTCACACAGTGCCCGAGTGCCGCCGATCTCCGTTCCCTGCAACGTTCCGACGCACGGGAGCGGAGATCGGCGCCAAATTCAAAAAAGTTTAAAAAACACAGTACACATACAGTACTGTAATCTTACAGATTACAGTACTGTATACAAAAAATACACACCCCCTTTGTCCCTAGTGGTATGCCCAGTGTCCTGCATGTCATTTTATATAATAAAAAGATTTTTTCTGCCTGGAATTTGGAGATTGTCCATAGCAACCAAAAAGTGTCCCTTTATGTCAAAAGTGGTTTTAGACCAGCTAGAAAACACCGATAATAAATTAGAATCACAATTTATCATCAAACACTAAATTTAATGACAGCGACTATTCTGCAACTGAGCAAATTTCAGTGTTTTTGATCTGATTACATTATTGAATAATTTTTATGTATATTTTTATTATATTATAATTTTTGATTTTGTGTTTCAAACTTTATCATACCCGGGATGTCTACTAGACTCTGGTTCGGACAGATTTAAGTGAGTTATTCATAAGAATTGCATGCCTACAATATAAAAACGCCAAATTTCCATGCAAAATAATTGTACCGCTTTCAGCACAAAATTCCAGACAGAATCATACCGCCAGGGAGGTTAAGGCCAGCCCTATACTATTATCAGTGTGGCCAGTTATACTCACAGTTACAACACTTAGGAAGTGATCATTTATCATTGTAGAGCAACTAAAGTGCAATATATTGGGCGTTTTCATGCCTAGTTTAAAAATGCTTGTACAATCTCCTTAAAATAGTGTGTGTGTGTGGGGGGGGGGGGGGGGGGGGGGGGCAGGAGGATTGTTTAAAATTACAAATTCTGTATATTTTGTGCTCTATTAAGCATTCATTTTATCATTTTACATTTTTGACCGCCAGACTATTGTAAGCCAACAGAAACTGCTAGATAATTGTGTTTTCTAATGCATAGTGCCTGGCTTATTTCGTTTTTATTTTATTTCTGCAAGGCCCCTTACATTAGACTGGCCACTGTGTGGGCTCCAGTATAACTTGCTATGTTGTTATTGTAAAAGCAATGTATCAGTATGCATAATAATACCTTGCTTTCTTTTGGTACAAATGCCTGTGGATGTTATTCTTCAGCTCCACGGGGACCCGTGTTTCGGTGATGAAATGATTGCATTGTGTTCCCCCAGTGATCTTGTAGCTGCAGTAAACAATTAGTTTGCAAAAACAAATTACAGCATGCGAACCTGGCAACTGATTCTCTCTGCTCTCCTTTTTAATTATGAATTGCTAAAAGGTTAAACTGTTAAAGGAACCTTGTGCTCTAAGAAATATGTAAGCTTCCATTGCTGACCAGTGCACTTGGAGTCACCGATTCAGAAGAAGTATGCAGATTGGGAAGCTGTAGAAAATCAGAAAGTGGCTCAGCATGATACTCAGACTACTAGTCTTTTTCAAAAGACGAGTTCAGCAATGGTAATCTCCCTACTTTGACCATATATGTATCCTTTAAAGGGTAAGTTTAAGGGCTTAACCCGATGGGCTGAGAAGGCTTTCTTCTATGTCTTGGGTACTCCAACAGCCAGATTTCTCAACCCTGCTTCTTTCCACCAGGGTTTTTTTTTTTTTTTTCGATAATGGTGAATGGAGAAACTTTTCATATTGGTCACAGTAATATAATAATATTAAAATGTCCATATGATCTTTACACATTAAGGTGGTTGTAAACATCAGACATGAAAAAATGAATAAAGCACATCCCACTATAGTGTATACAACCTAGACTAGTGAATGCAAAGCAAAGCAGTCCTCTCTGATCTCTTCTCTCTCTGCATGGCTCACTCCTAACAGGTTAAAGAGGAAGTAAAGCCTCCTTTAAAAAAAAAAAAAAAAAAAAAAACCTGCAAGGCAAAGGCATAATGAGCTAGTATGCATAGCATGAATAACTTACCTGAGAACGAAGCCCCCAAAGCGACCCTCGTCCACGTCCTCCTCCGCCGCCATCAATCCCGGAGTGACTTCCGGGTCTCGCTGCTCCAGCGCTGTCATTCGTTGGAGTCGAGATGATGTCACTCCCGTGCATGCGCACGAGAGCGGCATATCGCCGTGATCTTCGGCATGCTCAGTGCGCCTGCGCGCTGCTGTCTACGGCGCATGCGCCGTAGACAGCGGTGCCTGTTTTTTTTCTAAATATCTCCTAAACCATGTAGGTTTAGGAGATTATTATTGGACCTACAGGTAAGCCTTAATCTAGGCTTACCTGTAGGTCAAAGTGGTTTGTAAGGGTTTACAACCACTTTAAGTCAGTGGTTGTCAAAGTATGAGCTAAAAGGAGCCTCAAATGCCGACAACACCAAAAGGCCATGTGTAATGCTCAATATATGTAATGCTTGAGAGGGCTGTCAAACTTCAGACCTAATAGAGGAAACGAGGGTCAGAGAGGGTGGACATGCTACATTTTTGGCTGGGGATATGCTGAAGAATACAATACCAAACTGGAAACATGTTACATGAAGCTAATAGAGATCAATTCTATTACCCTAATCAATGTTCCCACTACAGACTGCTGAAGTCCGAGGCCCGCAAATCATATACCAAACGGCCGCAGGTTGGGCACCAGGGGATTAAGCCAACACCTCACCTTCCCGACAATGTTGGACCCTGCATGCACAATTTGTGGCAACACGGCAACCCGTAGTCTTCCTCCTAGGACAATACAGACTATAACAGGAGGTGCCTGTATAGCAGGATCACCAGGTACCTCCAGCCTCTGGGCGATTCCTCAGCATTGTCATGTACAATGTGGAAAAAACATGTGACTACGGCTCTGAGTGGAGGCTGCAGCTACCCAGTTGAACAGATGGCGTGAGGAATGAAGCTGACCATAGATGGATTTAAATGTGGCTGGTTCTGCAGGGACCAGCTGAATTTGAATCCATCTATGGCCATTCTAATGATCGACTACTCATCAACAGACTTGTTGGAAAATTTGTGTTCAATCAGCACTGCAGCCAATCACTTGCAGTGCTGATCAGTGTATTCCCAAAACGGAGGAGTTCTGTTGTCAGAATACAATAACACAGCAGGGCGGATTCGTCCATCTACCTCACTTGTGTGGATGGGGGAATCTGTTCAGTTTTTTTCCATCAGCACGCTGGATGGTTGCAAAAAACAAATGAGTCTGGGTTCACACTAATGCAAATTGGATGTGGGTTTCTCCGCCTCCAATTCGTAAAGCAGGAGATTGTGACGCATATCTCCACAGCGGCTTCAGTGCTATTTCCACAGGAGACCTGTGCGTCTTTTGGTCCGAATTCAGGCAAAACTTCGGGCTGAAATCGGAGCTGAAACGGTGAACGAGGACAAACCGGACTCCTGTTGTGAGCCGCTGTGTGCTCATATGTGAACCCAGCCTCAATGTAAGTATTTCTCTGTATTCCGTTATCCCTAGACATCTTAGATTGTAAGCTCGAGCAGTGCCCTCTTATTTCTCTTGTACCAAATTGTATGGCATATCTGCCTTCATTTTGTAAAGCACTGAGAAAACTGTTGGCGCTATATAAATATTGTATAATAATAACGAGCACTTCTCTGCAAGGTATTTTCTATTCCGGATAGAGTGAAGAGGGGTTAGAACACCCGTTAGGTATTAACTGCTGTCTTATGTCCCTGTTAGGATAATCACCCTCTGCGTTTTGTCCTGGTGACTATTATCACTGAGATAGGAAGTAAAAGAAATTCCCATATTTTGAATTGTCACCAAAACAGGAATAGAGGGGAATCTTCCAATGATGACCCTGTTGACAACCAAGGATTTGCCTCACTTCAAAGGGATTTCCTCTCCCTTCCTGTTTTGGCAGTGGGACAGGAAGTGAAGAGAAATCTCCTCAACGGGATACCAATGGCAAACAAAAAAAAAAAAAAAATTAAGAGGATTATAACCCTCCCTTACGCTATCCAAAAAAATAGTTTTGCCTTTAGTTCTACTTTTAAATCCATTGTACACATGTTGTTGATAGGATAAGGTTTTTCGTAGAGCCAATATTGTTTAAAACAAAAAAGGGAAGATGACTTGCGTCATGATCTTTGTGACTTCTGAATTGTGACTCTGTTTAGGTGGAACATTTTGCTTTATCTGTAACTTCTTGAATTATAAAAAGTATATCTTGTGACCTACAAAGTTGAATGGACCCTAGTAACCCACAGATATTATTTTGCTGAAAAGAAGCATTATTTTTAATTCTGCAGACCACACAATACGGAGTTGTTGTGTTTGCCCGCTATCTCTGTTCCTCTTTAGTCTCCTGATGTCTGCTTCACTTGTCTATGCAGGTTTAAAAGGGTTCAGCATTTAACTGTGTACAAAGGTTACTACAGGGCGTTCTGTTAAGTTCTGAACCATGGCCGAGAAGGAAACCGCGACAGAACACTTCCCACTGCTGCTTTCATTGGAAGCTTTTAACGTTTAGGATAATTATTTAGACTTGTATTCAAAAGCAGAAAGTATGTAGAATCAAAGAGTCCAAATTAGATAACCTACACTTTATTTTATGTATTATTTATATGTTTATAATGTTTACTCTTCACTACACTATCATGTCCATACCACATCTAAGCATATTCTAATGCCAAACTACCCAGGGACCTCTTAAAGGGGCCGGTGCTAAGGGAACAAATGGACGCTGCCAATGCTGACATCTTCTTTTGCAAATGCTAGTTGCCTGGCTGTCATGCAGTTCAGCACTGGCTTTTGTTTGAAATGTGTTTTATAAGTCTGACTAGGAAAGTATTGAAACCACATGCTTCCAGGCACTGCATTTTGCGAAGGTCAAGCATGCAGCTTACATATTTCTGTTAGCACGGGTTTTCTTTAATCTACTCGTAAGCTTGTAGAATCTTGAAAAAATAAAAGGAATACATTAAAATATTACTGTAGCTAAAGTTTTGGATAAAAGGGGGAGGTGTAGTACCTCTGTCAGGTGCCCGAGTATTAAATCTTCCAACCAAGAGAGCTTTGTAGTCACCAATAGTGATATCTGATGTGTGGACTCGAGCCCCATTCACGCCTTAGCGTTTTGTAGCACGAAACTCCAAAACTCGTAACATCCAAAATCTCATGGTTTTCAGTTGTGCCTGTTCACACCGTAGAGCATAGTGTCACTTGAGGCTTGTAGGTCGAAAAAGTACATGAGCTTCTTTTGAGCTTCAAGTGTTTTTGGCCCCAATAGACATCAATGGGAGCACATGAAAAACATGCGAACACATGTAAAAACATAAACAAAGAAAGAATGAATTACTCCTGCGCTTGTGAAGGTGCTGCTGGTATAGGGTGGTAGAACTTACAAAGGCAGTGAATTTAACAAATGATCGTGCGTGTCCCACTGCCTGAACTGACCAGGGGTGGTCCGGAAAGAGCCAGGTGAAGGAGAAAAGATGGATCACGCGCCTTCCATCTTTTCTTCTTCACCTGACATGTAAAAACATGTGAAGATCTGATGTTAATGGGTCTTTTAGGCTTTGTTTTCACTTTCTTGACATGCAGTGAGGAAGTGTTGTATCACCTCCTCACCGCCCGTTACAGTCCTCTAAATGCCAGAATACTGTGCCTCAACCATGTGCTTTGCACAAAGTTGCGAGCCAGTTGCAGCATGTCCCCATTCACTTAAATGATCGTGTTTGGCGGGCAGTGGTACCCGCCAACCGTGACAGGGGGTATATTTGCTCTGTGGACGTGGCATGTTTACACCCCTGGTCACTGCCTTCCCAGCTAAAGGGAGAGCATTTGAAGGGAGGTTAAAACATGTCAACTACAGGGATTTACTGCCTTCCAATCGCAAGTGGAAACGAGCCCTAAAGGTGTTAATATATTACTATGACACAAACCTAATTTTAAAATAAATTTTTTTATGAAATCTCATAAAACTGATCTAACGATCTTAAAAATGCACACTGTTTATAAACCTCCTCAAGACTATCAGGATCTTATTTTTGTTTTTTAACATAACTTTTGTAGTGTCTTGTATGCTCATCAAATGGTGGGGTCCTGATACAATGTGTTTTATGGGTTATTGAACCTGCTAAAAACGCATGAAAACACACACTACTTTTTTTTCCTTGCAATTTACTTTCCATTGGCTAAAATTAATTGATTAAAAAAATAAAAAATGCTTAAGCCTCTGATGCTTGCAAAAGCGCATTTACCTAGCACTCAAAGAAAAAGTCTGCAGAATTACCAAAGATGCTCAGCTCAAGTTTTAATGCAGCCTAACTGTTCACAAACATAATTTCAAAAAGAGAACTGCCCACTATCACCGACTCCTGAGGCTGCCTATATGAGGGACGCCATGTCCATAGTTGCCAACATTCTGAAAAAATTAATCGGGGCACTTTTTTGTATGTAGGCGGGGTCTTGTTTTAATTAGGGGTGGGGCATTAATTTGCAGGTGTGGCTTAGTAGAGAGAAAAATGTGGCGCACCATGGCAAAAAGTGGGTGTGGCTTAAACTACATTTTGGACATGGTTTAATGGGGGTGTGAATAGTCTGAGATGAAAGAGGGATGGAGGGAGAAGGAAAAGAGAGAGAGAGAAAGGGAGATGGTCAGAGAGTGTGCGGACCATGATACAGGAGATGGTCAGAGATTGCAGACATGATACAAGAGACGGTCTGAGAGCATGAGGACATGGTACAGGAGAGGGTGAGAGGGTGCAGACATGTTACAGGAGAGGGTGAGAGGATGCAGGCATGGTACAGGAGAGGGTGAGAGGGTGCAGACATGGTACAGGAGAGGGTACAAACATGGTACAGGACAGGTTGAGAGAGTGCAGGCATGGTAAAGGAGAGGGTGCAGACATGGTACAGGACAGGGTGAGAGGGTGCAGGCATGGTAAAGGAGCAGGTGAAGACATGGTACAGAAGATGGTGAGAGGGTGCAGACATGGTACAGGAGAGGGTGAGAGGGTGCAGACATGGTACAGGAGAGGGTGAGAGGGTGCAGACATGGTACAGGAGAGGGTACAAACATGGTACAGGACAGGTTGAGAGGGTGCAGGCATGGTAAAGGAGAGGGTGCAGACATGGTACAGGACTTCACCCCATGATGGCCACTCACCTGCAACATTCTGGTGCCTGCAGTATCTCCCCCTGCACCTCTGCTAGCTGTCAGCTCACTAAGGTTGGGGGGCGGGCGGACGATAGCTCTGTGGTGCCCATGGGATCTCCCTCCAGCTAGCAGGTCTCTTCCGTGTGTACAGTGCAGAGTGGAGGGGCCTAACAGCTAACCGGCATCAGTGTACAAGTGAATTGCTCTGCATGTAAAAAAAAAGTTGTGAAAGTTTATCGGAAATCATAGTTATATTATGATATTATTATATAATTATATGTCAGATATCGAACAGAAATCCTTTTTATGTTGTCACTCCAGTTCTTATAATTTTCATACATTTTACAGCTGATTCACACTGTGCCTGTAGCTCCTATCTATGTAATGTAGAAATATATTTTCCAAAGTGGCAGTTTTTATGTCAGTCCAGATTTTCTTACATACCTAATAACAAATGGCTATAATCAAGCCTGTGTTTAATCCCTTTTATTTTGTGTTGAGTAAGACCTAAAAACCTATAATTATTCCTGATGTTGAATTTGTGGCGCTTACAGAGCCCATCTGTGCATTGAAATCAAAGATATTTATAGAGATGTATTTTAGGAACCCATTTATAATCATTATAGAACATTCTGACTTGTGTGACTGTATGTGTTCTTATGTCACTTTAGATCATATATAATTAACTATAAAATTAAAGAGACTGTTATTTTTGTTAATGTATATCTGCTGTTTGGCATCCTCCTCCATCCACATCAAACCTTCCACTTGTAACGAAGACTTGCAGATGCAGACGATGCTCCCACTGCCCCCTGCCCGCATGGTTCTTGACAGTGTTTACTTCCTCGCTAGTAGTATTAGCCTATAGTGTGGACAGGTATGTGCCAGGCATAGCCATAGAGAATAACGCTTGGCTCATTAAACTGCTATATACATTTCCAAGTATTGTGCAGGCTGTTGTCAGTGGTACCACAGGTTACCATGAAAAGAAACATAACACACACCTGACCCCTGTACTCTGTGCATTATACACTCCTGACGCCCTGTACACTGCACATTAAGTACCCCTGACCCCTGCACCCTGTTTATTTCATATAACTACACTCTCCTGTGCACAGCACATTGCATACTCCTAACCCCTGCGCCCTGTGCATTACATATCCTTGACCCCCTATTCCCTTCATCCAGCACATTATGTATTCTTAACCCCTGCACCCTATGTGTTATGCACTCCTGACCCCTGCACTCTATGAATTACACACCCGACCCCTGCACACAGTGTACTATGCACCTCTATCCCCTGTACATAGCACGTTGCATACTCCTAAACCCTGCACCCTATGTGTTATGCACTCCTGACCCCTGCACTCTGTGAATTACACACCCGACCCCTGCACACAGTTTATTATGCACCTCTATCCCCTGCACATAGCACGTTGCATACTCCTAAAGCCTGCACCCTGTGTGTTATGCACTCCTGACCCCTGTACTCTGGGAATTACACACCACTGACCCCTGCATACAGTGTACTATGCACCTCTGTCCCCTGCGCAATGCACATTTTGTTCCCCTAACCCCTGCACTCTGTGTGTTACATACTCCTGACCCTTGTACACTGTGCACTACAGACCCCTGCACTCTGTGTTACACACTCTTACACACAAGAGTTAATGCCAACTGGCTGGATAGAAACTAGTTCAGGTCCACATCCCTAATACATAGTGTGCAAGAAGGTTCCTCAAAAAGTGTGACTTTAATTGACTATGAACAAAGAAGATTCTTATACGATATTAGTATTAACAATAAGTGACTTATTGTTAATACTAATATTTATGTAACAAATTTTCAACCTTATAAGAATCTTCTTTGTTCATGGTCCATTAAAGTCCCACTTTTTGAGGAACCTTCTTACACACAGTGCATTACACACGTCTAACCGCCAAAGGTACTCCAGCTTTCAGAGGCGTAACTAGAATCTTCAGGGCCCCGGTGCAAGAAACTATGAAGAAACCCCACTAGGTCTACAAAAGATCTCAGGCTAGAGCCCATAGCAGTGAAGTAAAAGTCATACACTTGGGCGGGCATACACATGTATATAATATACGTGTGTGTGTGTGTGTGTATATATAATATATATATATATAAAATATCGTTACACAGTGTGGATCCCCCCCTTACATCAGGGTCCCCAGAGAGCCCCCCCCATACATCAGGGTCCCCAGAAAGCCCCTTCCTTACTTCAGGGTCCCCAGAGAGCCCCCCCCTTCCAGAGGTTCCTCTGTACCTGGCTGGTCTCCGCTGTGCACCTTGGACCCCCAGCACATCTCTGTACCCACCCCCCCCCACCCGGAGGGAGGTGGCGATCGGCAGCTCTATGGTGTCCACGGGTGGCAGGATCTCCCTGGGGCTTGTAGTTTTCTATCATACTGTATCCACTGGAGAGGGGAGGGGCCTCTGACCCAGACTTGTATCATCAAGAGTGTAGAAGCAGAGCGACTCACTGAAGAGTGAAGCCAATACATGCCCGGGTCAGAGGCCCCTCCCCTCTCCACTGTATACATTTGGAGAGAAAACTACAAGCCCCTGGGAGATCCCGCGGTTCGCGGGCACCATAGAGCTGCAGATCGCTGCCTCCCACCTCCCCCCCTGCATGTTAACAGCCAGGGGTGCAGGGGGAGATGCCGGGTCTTGGGGGGGCAGCGGCAGAACAACAGGGCCCAGTTGCCAGTGCGACTGCAGCGCCCCCTATAGTTCCGCCACTGCCAGCTTTTACAAAGCCAGAAAAACCCCTGGTATAGCCCCATACTCTGTCCGGCTTTCGTTGTGCAGGGTATTATGGGAAGATAATACAGTAGTTGTATATTAATGGGTAAATACCTAGACTAAAGTACTTTAATACACTAAAGTAACCCTATATCGCTCTTTATTTCTGAACTTTAATAGCTTAGGAAACAAAAGCTGACATCGACAGGATGTTTAGAACAGAGATTTTGTAATTTAAAGAATGAACTACAGTGACCCCTCAATCCCAGTGGTTTCAACTTATTTATCTTTAACCATATGTAAAATAAAACCAGTTATGGTACGATTCCCCATAATTCTTCAAGAGAGTGAAAAAGTATATGAATACGAAGATGAATTGTTATAAATGCACAAAAGATTATGCTTTATGCTATATATGAAAAGCCTGTAAAAGGTAAAATATTGTGTGTTGCCTATAGCAACAAAAATATCATTAAACCTGACCTGCTAGATCAGGAGTCCTCAACTATGTGGCCATGGCCTCTCTGCAGCTGAGGTGCGGCCGGCATGAAAGAGTCAGGCGGGCAGCATGAGAGAAGCGAGTGGGCGGGCAAGCAGAGATGACATCATCTCTCTCTGCCCCCCGCATCACCGCTCTTCTGCCCTCACAGCCGGTGTTCTGTCAGCCTCAATGCCGGAGGTGTGGCAGCAAGCAGAGAGATGACACCATCTCTCAGCGCCCACCCCACATCACCGCTCTACTGCCTTCACTCGGAACCCACCACTGCACAGAGGCCTGCTTCTGTGCTAAATGGACCAGTTCTGCCACCAATGCAGTGACAATTCACATCTGGTGGCACTGGCGGGCGACGTGGCAAGTGACAATTCACATCTGGTGGCAGGCAGAGTGGCAAGTAATGATCCACATCTGGTATCAGGCAGCGTGGCAAGTAACGATCCACATCTGGTAGCAGGCAGCGTGGCAAGTGACAATCCACTTCTGGTGGCAGGCAGCATGGCAAGTGACAATCCACATATATGGTGGCAGGCAGCGTGGCAAGTAACATTCCGCATCTGGTGATAGGCAACGGGGCAGGTGACAATCCACATCTGGTAGCAGGCAGCATTGCAAGTTTCAATCCACATCTGGTAGCAGGCAGCATGGCAAGTGACAATCCACATCTGGTAGCAGGCAGCGTGGCAAGTCACAATCCACATATATGGTGGCAGTCAGCGTGGCAAGTAACATTCCGCATCTGGTGACAGGCAACATGGCAGGTGACAATCCACATCTGGTAGCAGGCAGCATTGCATGTTTCAATCCACATCTGGTAACAGGCAGCGTGGCAAGTGACAATCCACATCTGGTGGCAGGCAGCGTGGCAAGTGACAATCCACATCTGGTAGCAGGCAGCATGGCAAGTGACAATCCACATCTGGTAGCAGGCAGCGTGGCAAGTCACAATCCACATATATGGTGGCAGTCAGCTTGGCAAGTAACATTCCGCATCTGGTGACAGGCAACATGGCAGGTGACAATCCACATCTGGTAGCAGGCAGCATTGCATGTTTCAATCCACATCTGGTAACAGGCAGCGTGGCAAGTGACAATCCACATCTGGTGGCAGGCAGCGTGGCAAGTGACAATCCACATCTGGTAGCAGGCAGCATGGCAAGTGACATTCCACATCTGGTGGCAGGCAGCGTGGCAAGTCACAAGCTGCATCTGGTGGCAGGCGACAGTGGCAAGTGACACGCTCAGGCCTCCCACTTATTCTGCATTATGGTGAATTGAACTGTTTAATTTATTACTACAATGTAACAATAGATAAATGTGCTTCAATCACCCTGACACCATATCAATCATGGTGTCATGATGAATGAAGCGCTAACATCAGCCATTGCCCTGACAAATCGCCTGCGAAAGATCGCTCACCCGCCCCCGCCAAAAAGGTTGCTAGATGACAGTTGGAAGCTGACTGGTTGATACAAGCAGAAAGAGATTGTTACGATTTAAAATCCACGCTTTCACAATGATTGAACTGTTTATACCATAATGTATACTGTATGAGGATACCCCACAATGTGCATGATGTCAGTTTAGCAAAAATGGTATTTAGAAAGGTATTTGGTATATTTAGTGATGGCAGTTTAAGCTTGTATCTTAAAAATATGTCATAATATAAATTGTGGGGTTATTTGGTTAACATTTCTAAGAGTTCATCTAACAATCCCCAGCAGAGTATTTTAACAGATTGATTTAGTTGTATGTAGAAATTCAGATGTGTTAGTACAGATAATAAAATATTTTTTTTGTGTACGTTTAAGGCCATCTTAGATCTAAATGGCTTGAAATAGCAGTATGCACTTGTTGTTGTATATAATTATATTATATGATAAAAAAAAAATGTATTGTTACAAAATGTATTGGTAAAAAAGAATAATACATTTGTAAATAGCCTCTAAGAAAAACAAATTACTGGGACAAACAACCATTTCACCTGCATTGACAACCAAAGTGGTCTTTGGTACTGGTCGATTAGCATATCCGTCATTTATGGAATGGTTTTGTACTGCCAATAAATGTGAGTAATTAGTGTAGGTTTATGGTCATTCCATATGTAATTGGAATTGTTGATCTGAGCACCTCCAGTGACTTCTGCTTGGGCAGGATTACATGGCACAGAATGGTATGTGAGCACAACTTCTACTCACCTTGATATAGCACTGCAAAACATTTTCAGTATTGATTAGCCTCTTGTTGGCAACTACTTGTTTCATATGATCATGCTGTTGTAGTCTGCAGGAATGTCTGCATATGTAGTGTTTGTACAGTGCCTTGCAAAAGTATTCACCCCCTTTGCTTTTTACCTATTTTGTTACATACTGTAGCTGCTGATTTTTAATAATGGAACACTTACTTACTGTACCTTTTCATGGGATCCAGTGCCATCCTCACCTGGGCTAGTTCTTCACTAGCCTTTGGGTTCCCATTACCAGCATCCTAACGGTGGGCAGACGGCTATGCTGCTTTGAACTTCACAGCCGGCTGCCCACTGCTCATGTGCTGCACTTTTGTGAATGATCCCGCAGTCTTCTGGAACCTGTAACGTGTCCCAGAAGACTGCGAGGAGGGAGGGGGGAACCACTGGCCTAGGCAATCCAAGCGGAAGTGGGAACGAGTACCTGTCAAAACTAGGTACCCCCCCAAAAAATTACATCCCAAATGTGGCAGGGGAGAAGGACTTAAAGCAGAACTTCCCCTTTTGGAGAAGTAAAGCCTAACAAAAAAAAATCATGCCACTAACGGCATGATTGCCCTTAGCAGTGGCATGCTCAGTGCGCCTGCGCGCCACTTTCTACGGAGCATACGCCATAGACAGCGGTGCCTGTCTTATGCAAATATCTCCTAAACCGTGTAGGTTTATAAGATATTTCTTGGACCTACAGGTAAGCCTTAATCTAGGCTTACCTGTAGGTCAAAGTGGTCTGTAAGGGTTTGCAACCACTTTAATCAACACTGGCTATTTTAAATTTTTAAGCTGCTAGCATTAGTAAATAGATAAAGTATATCGTATTTACTTATTTTATAGTTGTTTTTTTTTTTTAACAGTAACCTTCTGGTTTCCAGGCCTAAACAAATATGGTCATTCATCCTAGGAGTTTTTTTTTTTCTCAGCTAAGCATATCCTCTTGCCTGCATGCCTGAGTTAAGGGCAGATGGATTCCAGGAAGTAAATGCTACATGAATCATCTGCCCTTACTCAAGATGGCCACTGCCAGAAAGTTGTTTTTCAAAGTGATTTCTCAACAAAATAAAGCATGGAGACATGAATGAATGGTTGCATTTGCTTTGAATATTAAAAATGAAAGAGTGTTTTTGGTTGGTGATGCTCATATATAGGGTAGTTCTGCTTTAAGCACATACCTCTGCTGCCTGTGTAACCCAATGCCACACCACTGAAGAGAAGTTGCCAGTAAGGCTTCTTCAGAAAATATCACTTCTGGAAGTGTGGAGCTCCTGGTCACCCAATGCACTTAGTGGTTCTTCCCATCTACCCCTATGTTACTACTGTGTCCTATAGTGATGGAAGGGTTGGCTGGGGGAATAGCTGAGCACAGCAGGGATCCAGCAACTTGACATTCCTGGAAGTGTTGGAAGAAACCTCACCCACGCATTGTTCATCAAAGGAGAAACATTCAGTGACAGCAGAGTAAAAGTGGTATGTCCGTAATGAACTCCCTTTGGGTTTTTACTGCTATCTGGGGTTCCATTCGAGGTCTTTACCCTCATGTCCTGTTCTGCTGACAATGGTTTCACTGGACAGGAAGCAAGAGAAAATCTGAAATGGGGACAAAGACCTGAATCAAAATCTGACAGGGGATGTAGCTTTCTCCTACTCTACTAAAGGGAAGCATTTAATATTTCTGTTTTGCTGTCGCCCGCACACTTTCTGTCTGATAAAATCTCAGCAGGACTGGAAGTGAGGGTAAACGTCTCTAAGGGAGTCCCAAAAAGCAGTAAAAAAAACTGGAGTTACTTCACTGTTTGTGGTTTTTGATGTCAGTAAAAAATATGCAGAAATGTTGTAATATACAGCAACAGACCACCTTGCAAAACTGTATTACTTAAATATGGTACACAGCTTCTTAATAATATTTAGTCACTCTTCCTGTGAACAATACTATCTAGAGGCCCTTGGGTGTACCCCATTAACTAAGAAAAGCTTCTTCACAATGTGGCCTCAAGGACTTAGTTCACTTAGGTTTTTTTTTGTATTTTTTTTTTATAAATGTGTGCCAATAAACTATTGTACTTCTTTCCTAAGAATTTCCAATAATTCAGGTGCAGGACCAGGCACATCACAGTCCTTATCCTTGTTTCTAAAAATGTCCTACAAGGATCTAGTAAGGCATCCTGTGCAGAAAGCAGGACAGACTGGGCATTGGCATTCTGGAAGATCTCTGCCTTCAGGTTGTAACAACTAGAGCCAATGTTTGCACACACCTGCCAGTCCTCTACATAATTGTAGAGAGTGGTTGCCAATCATGTTTAAATACTCCCTAGACGCATGGGACCTCCATCCCCATGATTAAGCTCCGGGGCAGAGCGAAATGTGTTGGGGGCGTGGCCTTGTTGGAGTCCAGGCTGAAGTTGTCACTGTCATCACCATTGTAGAGCTACTTTGATGTATGGCATTAGGGATTACCTCCTTTCTTCTCTCTTGAGCTATAGCTAAGAGCCAGGACTGTCCTGTGCCAGCACTCTCTGCAGTGGAGGAATCCACACACATACCCCATTTTGGCGAACCTGAGCAGCACACAAAGCAACACCAGGGGTCACAGTGACCCCCTCCCCAGAGCTCCCACACCAGACTAGACTAAACTAGACCAGACCACGAGTAGACCAATGTCAGCACTACGCTATGCCCCATAGAACTCCTCCATATATTACTTTTTATTACAAGTTAATGTCAATCAAAAACACAATTCAAATACAGACACTGCAGAAAGTATGAGTGATCAGTGCCATCCATACTGCCTTACATTCATTTCAAATGTAGAGAGCATAGTGAACCATAACAGATGATTTGCGAACCATCAAGTTATATGACAGTGAAGCCTGAGAATGCCACTAACTGGAAGTCAGTGGCTTGACATTGACACCTAAGAACCCACAGTCTATCATAGGGGCACAGGGCATGATCTGAAGATTCTTTGATGGCATTCTGTTTTGAGGAGGGCAAAGAAGCGCTTGGAATTTTTTGTACAGACCATAATTTGTTCTTTTGACTGCAATAATAGTTTTACATATGGCAGACATTAAATCTAAACCCCAGGCATATACTGTATGTGTTCATTAAAAAATGTAAATGTGTTTTAATGTGTAGCTAGCAATTGTGTTAGATCTGTTTTTGATTTCACCCTCTTGCAAGCTTTTGCACATCAGAGCTCAGATTGAGAGGAAACTTCAGCACTAACTTAGGGCTCTGTTGCTTTGTGCTTTGCTGTCGATCTAAAAACAGGGAAATGCTTACAGGAGGGGATAGCAAGAGATAATCTGCTGCTTTATCGCCTGCTGGACATGCCTGTCCAACTCAGTCACCCATTGCTCTTGGGGCCGCTCTCCCAGGAATGGCATTCGTAACTCCCATTGGTCACCGGCTCTTTGCTCTGGGGTTGGAAAGCACTTGCCCTATTGCATACCAGCGACCTGGAGGGCTCCAATCCAGAGCTCCACCCGAATCTGCTGCCTGAGCTCCAGGTATTCATCTGCAGACACAGTCCTAGAATATGCTGAAAGGACGATCTGCAGCAGCCCCCGGGAACTCTGATGCCAGATCCATATCTCTGCTGGGGTGACCGAAGTCTGCTATCCTGATCTTGGATCCAGGTGGAGGTTTGGATGTCCCAGACTGCATGAAGCGTCCCTCGGTTTGCCACCAATGTAACAGAAGGTCCCACACTCCCCTTGAGTGCTTCCGTCATATACTGCCTCCTCCAGTCTGAATATAGATATTATTGCCACATATTACAACCAGGAACAAGGCAGGGCTCGTTTGGCTGCAAACTAGAACATGAACTGTTTATTGAAAACACAGGTACACAGGTAATAAGCAGGGCAACCACCCCCCCCCCCCTTTGCATTCCAGGTGGGGTAGACTGTCCAATCAGCAGGGAGAACTGTTGGAGGAATCCCCCTCCCTCCCTTCTCACAGCAAACACACTTGCACATCCCATAATATCCAAGGCAGACAGAAACAACAGCCACACCCCAAACGACCCAGCAAAGAGTACACAACAAAATGAGACAATATAAGTATGTATAGTGTGTGTGTGTGTGTAATATATATATACATATATATAAAATAAAATAATAATAATTGTATATAATTAATTATACAACATTCCAGTGTGGTTGTATAGTGAGTCAGATTAGTACAGATCAGACTGGATTTCTCGGACATCCTGTGCCCCTATTAGAGACACAGGGTAACTTAGACATAGGAGGCGCATGGGGAGCTGAAACAAGGGTTTCCCAACCTCTCCAAGAGATTCTGGGTTCCACGGACCCCCCCGCCCAAAGTGACTCCTGCCACAGGATGTATTACAAAATAGATACTGGATAGGTAGAATAGATTAAGCCACTTCTTAATTCCCTGCTGAATGGAGAAGGATTATGTACTTCCCATGATATCTGTCTGTGTGGTGACCCATAAAAATGTTATGTAAGCAGTCTATTTGACATTTTATTTGTTTGCTCCATGTCTGATATTCTTGTTAAATATTCAACCACAAAACAGTAGTCCATTGATTTGGGTGTGTTTACTTTACCAATTTCTGTGTTACAGTGATGTAAGTAATGATGTAATGTGCAAACATGTATATTAACATCAATTGTGTTTCTGTACAAGTCTCTTTCTGAAGTAACTCCAGCATCTAAATGAATGAAATAAATTGTGTTGTTTGAATATTCAATAAGAAAGGGGGTTTCTAATTTCATTAAAAAGTGGAAAATCCCGTAAAGGAAAACAGTTAAACTAGTCATAGGGCAGTGGGATGTTGGTAAACAGTTTTAAATTTGGCATTTTTCTAAATTTTCTCCCAGAAGAAACCTTAAAATCTTCAGGTTTCAGGCAACCCCTGTTAAAATGTAATTTGGGGTCTTTGAGAAAACCCCTACTTTGATGGTCAGTGGGAAGAATTCCTCCTTACCAACAGTGGTCACAATGCTATGCTTAAAAATAGCTTATCAGATCATTGGCAGCATGTTGCTGGCTCTCCCAAGGGCTGTGAACCCTGGAACTATGCCATAGCTCGTGGAACCTTCAGAAACCTCTGGAGGAACCCTAGGAAACCTGGTTGAGAATGGCAGATCTAACTGTAGAATATTATGGTGTGCAAACTCCTATAAGTATACAGTTGTGCTCATAAGTTTACATACCTTGGCAGAATTTATGATTTCTTGGCCATTTTTCAGAGAATATGAATGATAACACAAAAACTTTTCTTTCACTTATGGTTAATAAATGGCTTCAGCCGAACACTATCAATCAACTGTGTTTACTCTTTTTATATCATAATGGCAACAGAAACTACCCAAATGACCCTAATCAAAAGTTTACATACCCCAGTTCCTAATACAGTGTATTGCCCCCTTTAACATCAATGACAGCTTGAATTTTTTTGTGGATGAGGCTCTTCCTTTGGCAAAAAGCCTCCAGTTCCTGTAAATTCTGTGGCTGTCTTGCATGAACTGCATATTTGAGATCTCCCCAGAGTGGCTCAATGATATTGAGGTCAGGAGACTGAGATGGCCACTCCAGAACCTTCACTTTATTCTGCTGTAGCCATTGAGAGGTCGACTTGGCCTTGTGTTTTGGATCATTGTAATGTTGGATTGTCCAAGTACGTCCCATGCGCAGCTTCCTGTCTGATGAATGCAAATGTTCCTCCAGTATTTTTTGATAACATGCTGCATTCGTCTTGCAATCAATTTTGACCAAATGTCCAGTGCCTTTGTAGCTCACACATCCCCAAGACATTAGGGGTCCACCTCCGTGTTTCACAGTAGGAATGGTGTACCTTTCATCATAGGCCTTGCTGACTCCTCTCCAAATGTAGTGTTTATGGTTGTAGCCAAAAAGCTACATTTTGGTCTCGTCACTCCAAATGACTTTGTGCCAGAAGGTTTGAGGCTTGTCTCTGTGCTGTTTGGCGTATTGTAAGCAGGATACTTTGTGGCATTTGCGTAGTAATGGCTTTCTTCTGGCGACTCAACCATGCAGCCTTTCTT
The DNA here is from genome assembly GCA_028564925.1 of Lithobates sylvaticus. Taxonomy (NCBI): domain Eukaryota; kingdom Metazoa; phylum Chordata; class Amphibia; order Anura; family Ranidae; genus Lithobates; species Lithobates sylvaticus. Next base: position 360,117,896 of record CM053030.1, on the reverse strand, counting down.
CAAGCGCTTCCTTATTGTGCATCTTGGAACAGCCACACCACATGTTTTCAGAGAGTCCTGTATTTCACCTGAAGTTATTTGTGGGTTTTCTTTGCATCCCGAACAATTTTCCTGGCAGTTGTGGTTGAAACTTTAGTTGGTCTACCTGACCGTGGTTTGGTTTCAACAGAACCCCTCATTTTCCACTTCTTGATTAGAGTTTGAATACTGCTTATTGGCATTCTCAATTCCTTGGATATCTTTTTATATCACGTTCCTGTTTTATACAGTTCAACTACCCTTTCCTGCAGATCCTTTGACAATTCTTTTGCTTTCCCCATGACTCAGAATCCAGAAAAGTCAGTGCAGCACTGGATGAAAGATGTCTGTCGGGAGTCCAGAAACTCATTGAGCTTTTATACACACACACTAATTACAAGCAAACAGATCACAGGTGGGGATGGTTACTTTCAATAGCCATTCCCCTTTGTGTCAACTTGTGTGCATGTTATCAGGCCAAAATCACCAGGGTATGTAAACTTTTGATCAGGGTCATTTGGGTAGTTTCTGTTGGCATTATGATTTAAAAAGAGTAAACACAGTTGATTGATAATCAATGGCTTCAGCCAAACATTAACCATGAGTAAAAGAAAAGCTTTTGTGTTATCATTCATATTCTCTGAAAAATGGCAAGAAATCATAAATTCTGCAAGGGTATGTAAACTTATGAGCACAACTGTATATTTATGTGCCGCAAAGAAAACTTTTTTTTGGGTGGGGGGGGGGGGGCGCCATCAGGGGGGTACAGCCTTTTACAACTGTAAGGGGCCCACCTGGGCCAGAAGAAGGCAGGATGGGTGAAGGGGAGCCGTGTTGTGCAGTACAGAAACAATTTCATGGCTTCTGCTGTTCTCGTGTCACTGAGCTCAGATATCGAGCTCTTTACTGTCACCTCTGGCTACTATGTGTATGTGCACCCCTCGTGTGATTTGTACTGTGCTTCTCAGCAACATGTCAGCTTTGTGAAAATGGGCTGCGACTAGGTAGGAAGACCTTCTTCACAAGAAGGGGCTGTGAGGAAAAGGGAGGGGGCTGTGAGGGAAAGGGAGGGGGCTGTTTGTGTACAGGGAGGGGCCAGAGCCTTGTGTGTTTACAGTTTTGTGTGGGGCTGCCATATATACAGGTTTGTGTTTGTGAGGGGCTGCCACATATACAGGTGTGTGGGGGGGGGGGGGCTGGCATATATACAGGTGTGTGGGGGGGCTGGCATATATATACAGGTGTGTGTGTGTGTGTGTGTGGGGGGGGGGGGCTGACAAATATACAGGTGTATGTGTGGGGGGGCTGACGTATATACAGGTGTGGGGGGGGCGCTGACGTATACACAGGTGTGTGTGGGGGCTGACATATACACAGGTGTGTGTGGGGGCTGACATATATACAGATGTGTGGGGGCGCTGATATATACACAGGTGTGTGGGGGGCACTGACATATATACAGGTGTGTGGGGGGGCTAACATATATACAGATGTGTGTGGGGGGCTGACATATATACAGGTGTGGGGGGGCCTGACATAAATACAGGTGTGTGGGGGGGGGGGTGCTGACATATATACAGGTGTGAAGGGGACTGACATATATACAGGATTGCGGGGGGTTGAGTGCATACAGGTGAGGTGGCTGGTGTGCGGATTCAGTAGGATGGCCCGTGGGCAACCCCTGAGGAATTTTGGTGGTCAGGCTCTTTTAAAGTGTAAGGTCTGTTGCTGGATGGTACACGAATGTCCAAATGCCCCTGTACCCATAGTCAACTGTTTGAAATTTTTAACTGCTGTAAGTTTTTTTATGACATGGCTCCAGCATCAGAAACCTATCAAGGATGTGAAAGATAATACTGTCTACGTGTGTGCTTTTGAACATATATAGTAATTTTTAACTTGGAAATCTAGCTTGCTTCATTTTATCCATTTGTACCTTGCAGTGTTAAGGTTCTAGAGGGTATGAAAAAAAAAGTTTTTCTTCATGTAGGCCCCAGATATAGTAAGGGCGTTTTTGAAAGGTTGTTGAGAATGTGGAATCAGATGTATCCATGTAACTTTGTTAAAACTATTAATCTTTATTAGGCACATCTGGTAATTTAGGACCTTTTTCACCTGTACAGACCAATGCAGCAAAATGGTGTCAGGAGAAAGTAGCCTCTGTAAGGTGTTTTTCCCCTAATGAAATGTGTTGGGTTTAATATTTATGTATGCACATGCCAGTATTTTATGTCTCAAGCCTCTAGGTTGTATGAAGGTTATTGTTTTATTGTACTCATTGACATACATGGTAAACTGAGTACAAGAACTGTGCCTAGGTCCTTATTACATGTAGAGGCAATTTTTGTATTTGTACAAGCTCTTAATTTTCAAAGTCTCATTTGTCAGTATAATTAATTGAAAACAAAATATCTCAGTAGTAAGTATTTTCTAAGAATATATTTACATATTAAAAAATATCCTGAAAGGAGACGTGTTTTAACTTGCCCAGCCTATAACCTGTACAAGGCTTTTTTCACATTTTCACCTTTTCACATTGCCTTGATCTGTTTCATTGTTTCATACAAGTATCGTTGTTAAAGTAATACCATAAATAACTGTTAAAGTGTAGGGGTAAAAAAAATCCCATCCGGGTGGACTATATACACTGATAGGATTTTAGCAATAAAAATAATAATAAAATTAGAAGGGCTTTAGGGAAAGGGAAATGAGGAAAGGATCTAGGAGGAAGAGAAGGGGACCTAAGATCTTACGTTCCATAACACCATCCAGGAACCGATTGGCTCAGGTGAAGAGTTGCAGCTCAGATCAATGAAGAATTCTAGTTTGCGGCATGAGAGTAGACGGAGAGCTAGAGTATATCATGTTAGTGACCTTCTGTAGTGAATTCAAGGTGACCAAGTGAGTCTATAGCGATAAAGGGTGCTGTTTAGGCTATACTATCCACTCGGCTACACCATGGGGGATTTGATATTTCCAGTGTAGAGAAATCAGGGACTTAGCAGTGTTAGGGAGATAAAGCAAGAGAGCATTATTTTGGCTGTAGATTCTGTGGTGGCATGTAGAATATAATCCTTAGGATCTGTGGGATGAGAATTCCCTGCTATCTCAGTTATCCACAAGTGGATCTGCTGCCAAAAAAGCTGAATGATTTCAACTTCCCATGAGATGGGGAAAAGGGTACCCTTTTCTAGCCCATAGCACCAGCACCTATTAACCACTAGACCTCCGAAAGATTTACTACCCATGACCAGGCCAATTTTTGCGATATGGCAACTGACAATTGCTTTCTTTTGGTGGTATTTGATCACCACTGCATTCCTTTTTTTGCGCTAAATAAACAAAAAAGACTGACAATTATGGAAAAAACAACAATTTTTTTACTTTCTGCTATAAAAAAATGTAAAAATGTCTTCATAAATTTAGGCCAATATGTATTCTGCTACACATGTTTGGTAAAAAAAAATCCCAACAAGCGTATATTGATTGGTTTGCGCAAAAGTTATAGTATCTACAAGCTATGGGATATACACTAAAAAATTTATTTTGTAAACTGTGATATACTGCGACAATCGGACACTGACACTTTTGAAATTTTGTGGGAACCAGTGACACTAATACAGCGATCAGTGCTAAAAATATGCACTGTCACTGTTCTAATGACATCGGTTGGGAAGGGGTTAAACATGTAGGTTGATCATAGGGTTAAATGTGTGCCTAGCCAGTGTTTTTGTGTACTTTGTGAGGTGCTTTTACTGAGGAGTGTGATGGATTTTCTTTCCCTGCTTTGTAGGGAAAGAAAATCCATTGCATCCCCGCTGTCGGAATGGAGCTCTGCCTTGTTTACATAGGCAGAGCTCCACCCAGCCTCTCTTCCCGACGATCGTCAGGTGCTGGGGGACATGTATTCATTGGCCGGCACCCGCTGATCGGCTTCTGCTCTGATGGCTGTACGAATGCGTGCCCCTTACACGGAAGTGCAGCAGTAAATCTGAGATTGAACTTCCAGAGGGTGAGCTACATAGTAGCCTCAGAAAAAAATGGGATTATAGTGAACACCCAAAAAAGTTATTGTAAAAAGAAAATAATAAAAAACTTGAAGGGAGATAAAGGTGTCCTAAACTGTAGAAAACAACCCAGGTAGCATCTTTGAGACAATAGTTATCCACCAAAGCAGAGGCTATGTTAGCAGTAGCATTTTTTTCTTAGCAGAATGAATATCTGACATTTTAGATGGATTCAGATCCACATCAGATAATCACAGTGTAGGCAGGGCAAGAAATTCATCAGATCGGTGAAAATCTGTTTTGATATTCAAATTAGTGGCATGGAGCAATCTACTTGCACTACAATACCATTGAATTATGTCCAGAGGCATTTCATTTTTGTGTCAGGCAAAGTTTTGTTAATAACCTCAGACTGTAAACAATTATCCAAACTGGTACATAGAGATGGGCCGAACGACCCCCTGTTCGGTTTGCGGCAGAACTTTTGAACATTACAAAAGTTTGGAACCGAAAAACGAACCCTATTTAAGTCTATGGGACGCAAACTGGAAAAAATAGTACCCATTTTGAAGGCATACAGTGGTGTGAAAAGTGTTTGCCCCCTTCCTCATTTCCTGTTCCTTTGCATGTTTGTCACACTTAAGTGTTTCGGAACATCAAACCAATTTAAACAATAGTCAAGGACAACACAAGTAAACACAAAATGCAATTTGTAAATGAAGGTGTTTATTATTAAAGGTGAAAAAAAATCCAAACCATCATGGCCCTGTGTGAAAAAAGTGATTGCCCCCTAAACCTAATAACTGGTTGGGCCACCCTTAGCAGCAACAACTGCAACCAAGCGTTTGCGATAACGTGCAATGAGGCTTTTACAGCGTCCTGGAGGAATTTTGGCCCACTCATCTTTGCAGAATTGTCCTAATTCAGTTACATTAGAGGGTTTTCGAGCATGAACGGCCTTTTTAAGGTCATACCACAACATCTCAATAGGATTCAGGTCAGGACTTTGGCTAGGCCACTCCAAAGTCTTCATTTTGTTTTTCTTCAGCCATTCGGTGGTGGACTTGCTGGTGTGTTTAGGATCATTGTCCTGCTGCAGAACCCAAGTTCGTTTCAGCTTGAGTACACGAACAGATGGTCGGTCATTCTCCTTCAGGATCTCTTGGTAGACAGCAGAATTCATAGTTCCTTTTATCACGGCAAGTCTTCCAGGTCCTGAAGCAGCAAAACAGCTCCAGACCATCACACTACCACCACCATATTTTACTGTTGGTATAATGTTCTTTTTCTGAAATGCAGTGTTCCTTCTACGCCAGATATACTTGGACACACACCTTCCAAAGAGTTCCACTTTTGTCTCATCGGTCCACAGAATGTTGTCCCAAAAGTCTTGGGGATCATCAAGATGTGTTGTGGAGAAATTGAGACGAGCTTTGATGTTCTTTTTGCTCAGCAGTGGTTTTCTCCTTGGAACTCTGCCATGCAGGCCATTTTTGCCAGTCTTTTCCTGATGGTGGAGGCATGAACGCTGACCTTAACTGAGGCAAGTGAGGCCTGCAGTTCCTTGGACGTTGTTGTGGGGTCTTTTGTGACCTCTTGGATGAGTCGTCGCTGCGCTCTTGGGGTCATTTTGGGCGGCCGGCCACTCCTGGGAAGGTTCACCACTGTTCCATGTCTTCGCCATTTGTGGATAATGGCTCTCACTGTGGTTCGCTGGATTCCCAAAGCTTTGGAAATGGCTTTATAACCCTTTCCAGACTGATAGATCTCAATTACTTTCTTTCTCAATTGTTCCTGAATTACTTTGGGTCTCGGCATGATGTTCCCCTTGTAATGGTGGTCAAGGAGGGTTGCCAACCAATAGTGAGCCTTCTTCTTGATGCCAAGTATTCTCAGGTCCTTATGCAGGCTTTGAAGAATGAGGGAGCCCATGCACAGCAAGTTTGTGGAGGCATGAGAAGCAGACTCCTCGGGGTCAGTGAGGATTACAGTATCTGGAACTGCCTCCTCCCAGCCACGTACTACTCCCAAGGGTTCTGGGGATGGAAAACCATCTGTTAAGGTCTGAGGTATGTCTTGCTCTACTTCAATGCCTTCAAAGCTGACAGAATCCTCCTCCCCCTCTTCCTCCCTCTCCTTGTGTGTTCTGTGGCATAGGAAGCATGGTGTCTGCATAAAGCAGGCCTTGAGAGGAAAGGAAGTCCTCCTCTTCCTCCTGCTGCTCTGCCTCAAGTGCCCTGTCCATAATGCCACACAGAGTCTGCTCCAGCAGTAACACAACAAGGATTGTGTCACTGATGCATGCATCGTCATGGCTCACCATCCTTGTGGCCTCCTCAAATTTTGACAGTACAGTGCATGCATCCTTTATCAGCAGCCATTGGCGTGGGAAAAAAAGCTGAGCTGGCTAGAGCCTGTCCTTGTGCTAAACTCACACAGGTACTCATTGATGGCCCTCTGCTGCATGTGCAGCTGCTGCAGCATTGCCAAAGTTGAGTTGAGTTGAATTTCAGCCAACTGAGCGCTGGCTGTGTATGACTGCCTGAAATAGACTCTTCCGGCCTGCTTCAGCAGATCTTCCAACCCTGGGTACCTATTTAAAAAATTCTGCACCACCAAATTGAGGGCATGTGCCAAGCGTGGCACATGTGTCAACTTTCCCTGTGTAAGAGAGGACAGGAGGTTTGTGCCATTATCGCACACCACCATTCCTGGCTCCAGCTGACATGGCGTGAACCACCTCTGGGCCTGCCCCTGCAGAGATGCCAGAATCTCTGCTCGGGTGTGGCTCCTGTGCTCTAGACAGACCATCTCAAGCACCTCATGGCACCTTTCAGCCTGATTGAATAGCCCCTTGAATGCTTAGGGGAAACTTGTGGTTCATGGGACAGTTCAGCAGAGAACATGGAGGAGGAAGGGGATGAGCTGACAAATCTTGCATCATCACCACTAGCTGTATGGAGACGTGGCGGCGCAACAAGCTGCAGCACTGAGCCCTTCTGAGTTGCAAGCAGAGTTACCCAGTGTGCTGTGAACTAAATATATCATCCCTGACCATGCTTGTTGGATCACGTGTCGGCAGTAACGTGGAACTTGGGGCTGACTGCCTTGCCCAACGATGCCACAACATTGCTTTCCACGTGATGGTTGAGAGCTGGAATAGCCTTACGTGAAAAGAAATAGCGATTGGGAACCTGCCATTGCGGTATAGAACATTATGCAAATTCATGGAAGGGGCAGAATCCACCAGATGGAAAGGCAGGAGTTGTAAAGCCAGCAGCTTTGACAAGCTTGAATTTAGACGCTGGGCATGTGGGTGGCAGTGACTGTTTTTTTTTTTTTTTTCGCTGCAGAAGATAGGGCAGAGAAATTTGCCTCCTGTAGTCTACAGCTGGTAGTGTGCTACTGGCAGACATGTCACCCTGCCGACCTGTGACACCCTCCCTGTCCATCATCATCCCTGTCATTGGAGGCTGCTGAGAGGTCATGCGGTATAGCAGGGGTAGACTGGAAAGGTGAGGAGTGAGGAGGATCAGAATTGCGTCCCTTTTGTGTGGCTTTCAGGTGCTCTTGCCAATGGGCTGAGTGGTGGAAGGTTAAATCCCTTGTCAAACGTGGTACCCAAATGGCTGGTGTTTTTGCCACACTTGATGTGCTTGAGGCAAAGTTTGCAAATTGCAACAGTGCGATCGATTGCACATGTGCTAAAAAAGGCCCAAACAGCTGAGCTGTGAGAAGTGGGCTGGGAGATAACAGCTCCACAATCTGGTGGAATAGGGTGGCTGCTCTCTACTCTTCAGTGATGGCTGCCTCTTTCGGGTTGTGCCTCACCCTCACTTTCCTCTTCTGCTCTATCCGTCACCCAAGTTGAGTCAGTGACCTCATCTTCATCATCATCCCCTCCATCCTCATTATCACTGGAGACAACTTGGCAATATGCTAGAGGAACATGACTGAAAATTAGTTGTTTACCAGTGTTCTCCCCTCTCTGTAGGCTCATGTTCCTACCTTCCTCAACCTCAGAACCAAGATCTGAATCAAGTAATGGCTGTGCCCAGTCAAGGAGCAAGCGGCTGAAGCTGTGTTCAAATAACTCAGATGACCCCTCCATGCCTCCATGCCTGATGCTGGGGCTATGGCAAGAGTAGCTGTAGACAAGGAGGCAGAATAAGCCACTCTGGCAGCTGCAGTGGGCTGCACACTAGTCTCTGCTTGGGTGATGGAGGATGAGGGTTTAGTAAGCCAGTCCACCACCTCCTCTGCATGCTGTGGCTGGATGGCACGGCAATATCACTAAACAGAGAAAATGATACCCTGCCTAAGGACGGACCATGTCCACCTTTGCCTGTGGACACCTACGCTGCTGGCCCCTTCACAGTGCCATGAGAACGTCTGTCTCTCCTTGTTGGCCTCCCATAAATGATGGAGGGGGGGGTTATTAACAAAATGTAATAAAGATGTGGAAATGTGTATGTGGATGTACCTTAATCAATTGAAAGTGGTGTTTGGTGCACTTTAACTTGAGTACTCACTACACAGACACACTACAATATACTGCAGTAAAACTGCACTGACGCACTGCAATATACTGTGGTAAGCATGGATTAAAGCACTCAAATATACTGCATTAAACGTACAGTAACGCACCGATATATAATGTGTTAAATGTGCAGTAACGCACTGAGATATATATACTGCATTAAATGTGCAGTGATGCACTGATATATACTGCGTTAAACGTGCAGTAATGCACTGATATACACAGCAAGAAACCTGCTCTGACAAATTAAAAGGACACTAAAGTAAAAATGAATAGTCACACTACACTCACACTGAATTATTACTAGATTCACACTAAACTACTATTCTACACTGACAATAGAAGCACTATAGCACACTAACTCCCTAGCAGCACTGAACGGAGCCCTGTTCTCTCCCACTCCATGCCAATATTACACTGCAAATGGCTGCTATGGGGAGAATATTTTTATAGTGTGGAGCGGGACTAAGAGCAATGAGCCATGATTGGATAGAGTCATCGTTACTTTCTCCAATCATGGCTCTGACAGTGCTCTGTGCCCTGATTGGGCAAATCTTTCATTGCTTCAGCCAATCAGGGCTTCTAATGCATTGTGCGTTGGCACAGTGCATTGTGGTCATTCGGCAGGCAGAACAAACGGTCGAATGGCCTGATAATTTGGGTGTTCGTCGAACGGGCGATACAAGTTAATATCCTTGTTGGAATTGCATCTCAGACAAATTTATTATACCAGTTTTTAAAATAAGAACAGAGTAGGTTATTATACCGCTTCTTAAATAAAAATCTAATTTTGCAATAGAAGCATTATTCATCTGCAATTTACTACCTTTACACAGAAATTACATAATGTGTAATATATTTTAAACATGTGATCTCTGTTTGAATTTACTCTAATGATAAGGAACAGGAAAAGTGAAGTGGAAGGGTAAGTTGTGGCAGTCAACTGACTAATTTACACCTATGTCAAACATATCAGAAATCACCATGCTATGTAAATATGAAATCCAAGTGAATCTATGAGACTGGTGGAATGTTGCGTCCTTGGACTGCATGCTGTATAAGCGCATCAGCATACAGCTGTGGATCGGTTCAACTACTGTGATTCATAAACCCTATGAGCTGCACTTTGTTTTTGCCAAATGGAGCACAATGCAATAGATTTAAATGTGTACACTGTGGTTGTGTTGTCCATTTGTTCATAGAGTTCAGATTACCCTAAAGAAAGCATGTTGAAGGCATGCTATTATGCTACTGATTGCAGTTGATGAGGCTGTATAAGTCTATTGGTACCTGCATGAACCCTGCAGAGCATCTTGCTTTGGTTTGCCTCATGTCTTTCACTTGTACCTTAATACTTATGGGTTATATATGGGTATATATAACCCATGAGTATCATATATGGGTTCTATAAGGGTTAAATAAAACAAAACGTTAGCCAAAGAGCATGGTTGAGATACTGTTCTGCTACATACTGTATAGAAACAGCCCTCCATACTATTCTGCCAAAATCAACTGCATCCTGTAACATTCTCTTTAAATGTATAGTCACCTGTATTAGCAAGAAGGATGGTAGCAATGGGTAACACCATCACAGCAGTGGCTGTTGGCAATAGCTGCACTTTTCCTGTCATTCAGTAGTTATACGTATGTTCCTATTGTGTGTTTAATGAGCTTTCACTTTATCCCCTCACCTCAAGTAACATGGCTTTACATCTTTTGTTTATAAACTAAACCATATAGCAAAGAGCTGCCATTTTTATGTTGGCAGAAATAGGACTTATCACACCTGTGTACATCAGAATAAAGTTTAAAACTTGTGTGATCAGTTATCACTCATCTTTATTTGATAAAGTTTTTAATCAATACTTACTAACGACTTTTAGTAAATTTAAAGGTAGATTTAAAGGTGCCCTATTTTTATTCTTCACAAATTATATTATACACAAAATGTTAACACATTAAATACATTGTAAAAGTGGGTTTATATAAAATATATTACACATTATTTTGTCAAAATTATTGGTACACCGGTTGTTACACACACATGGCATCCCAGTCTTAGTCTGTAGGGTTCAATATTGAGTTGGCCCACCCTTTGCAGCTATAACAACTTCAACTCTTCTGGGAAGGCTGTCTGCACGGTTTAGGAGTGTGTCTATGGAAATGTTTCACCATTCTTCCAGAAGCACATTTGTGAGGTCAGGCACTTATGTGGACACGAAGGCCTGGCTCATAGTCTGCACTCTAATTCATCCCAAAGATGTTCAGTTGGGTTCAGGTCAGGATTCACATAAAATATATTTTTGGAATAGATTCAAATAATTTAAAAGTACAGTAAATCTTGTTTAGAAACATATTGTGTGTGTGTGTATATGTATGTATGTATGTATGTATGTATGTATGTATATATATATATATATATATATATATATATATGTGTGTGTGTGTGTGTGTGTGTGTTGTAACATCGGGGGTTGTTTTAGCTTAAGGGTAGAGCTTACCAGTGAGCTGAGTCCACGCCAGATATGCCGTTTTTAGGGCTTGTAGGCACACTTTTATTAAAGAAAAGAAAATGCCCAATAACAGAAGAGTTGCCCACATAGGGGTTTCAGCTTTCCACAGCAACAATGTAAGTTAAACCAAAAACACCAAGCCACCTGGCTCTCTTTAGTAGCACTGCTGCTCAGACTTGTGCTTCAACCTTCTCGGCTCTATAACAGAGTTCCTGTACACCCAGTACCTCAGCACTCCTTTCCAGCTTCCTTTTTCCAGCCCACAGGCTTGGACCCTCTGTCTGCTCTGACAGAAAGACCTGTGCAGACATGCACACTTCTCCCTTGCTTGCCTGGACTCCTCGGGAGGGTGGAGCCCAGAACCATGGTCAGGTATCTACAAATAGCCCAGCACACACCTGACCAGTCAGTATGCTGGTGGATCTCAAAACCTGGACCCAGGACTGGGGATTTCATTCCACCCGGATCGCTACGAAATCCCCGGGCTCCAGATCCCAAAACCGATTTTAGTAAACAGTTTCCTTCCAAATAAGCAAATAAATTGGAGCCCCCCAACCTGCCTGGTTGAAACTCCTCCGTCCAAACACTGGTGGGGTACCTCACTACCACAGTGTGTATGTGTGTGTATATATATATATATATATATATATATATATATATATATATATATGTGTGTGTATATATATGTATATATATATATGTGTATGTGTATATATATGTATAATTATATATGTATATACATAAATAAATATATATATATATATATATATATATATATGTATATTTATGTTTAAATTTGGTTAAACTTATGCATTTATTCTGGGTGCTGCTTGCAATTTATATTTTTATGAACATGAGAAAGCTTTATTTTGGTCCAGGAATGTAACTCTTTTACAATTTTACTAGATTCGGCAAACTAATGTACACAAACACATCCTAATTGATTTGCTGTATTTTTAGGTTACAAGAGTGATACTAGTTCTTGTAAAACAAATTTACAGGAAGAAATACATTCCCTTCTCGTGTGTCACACACTGGAGAAAGAAAGTGAACATGCTGTAGAGAAATTTAATAGCTTTTAATGATTTACTGTAAAAGCCATTTTACTGTCCTAATGCAGCTGATAGAACATTGTGTTATTAGCTTACTGAATGCTGACTTTGCATAGATATCAATATCAAACTAGATTAGTTAAGTGTGTGCAGGCTGCAGTATTATTAGGTAAACGTAGAGCTGTCAGTGTTTATTTATTTCTCTTCTTCTGACTCGTGTTATGTCAACAGTAAAATTTAAACTGCGTACTTAGGCATTCTCTAAGCCGTAGGCCTCATTCACACAGCTGTAAAAAAACGCATATACAACAGTTTTATAAGTATGGATCTGAACGCAGCTATTGTTTTCAATGGAGGCGTTCATGCAGGTATGTAAAAATGCACTGCGTTCAGATCTGTAGCACAAAATCCAAAAAGTTGCCTCTGAGGACAAGCGTATGCAGGAATATCATTAAAAAAAACAATTTTTACACATTGAAAACAGATCTATTTACTTATTGATCATTATGCAGGAACTTTTGTCCCTTGCTTTAATGATCAGTAAACTTTTTATGGCCGTGTGAATGAGGCTGTAAACAAAACAGTTGGAAACAAATTGCAAACCTATTGCAAGATTTTTATGAGCAAAGCTATATATATTTTGATTAAAAGATTCATTTTGACTGGTTGCTGTCTCTACACACTGAATCTATTTTTTTATTATCATTTCCAGATACAATTTTATTGAGACCGCTAAGAAAACAAATGAGTGATTTATATATATATATATATATATATATATATATATATATATATATATATATATATATATATATTATATATATATATATATATATATATATATATATATATATATACATATACAGGCATACCCCACTTTTAGGTACACAATAGGGTTTATTTACTTAAGCTGGAAAGTGCAAAATCAGGCTCACTTCTGCATAGAAACCAATGAGCTTCCAGGTTGTATTACCAAAGCTTAATTGAACAAGCTGGGGTTAGAAGCTCATTGGTTTCTATGCAGAAGTGAGGCTGATTTTGCACTTTCCAGCTTTAGTAAATAAACCCCATTGTGTACTTAAAAGTGGGGTATGCCTGTGTGTATATATATATATATATATATATATATATATATATATATATATATACACAGGGAGTAAGATAAATATTCAACATGTCATCATTCTTCTAGGTAAATATATAAAGGTGCTATTGACATGAAAATTTCACCACATGTCGGTACCAACCCACGCAATCTATACATACAAAGAAACCAAAACAAATAATTTCAGAAATTAAGTTGTGTGTAACAAAATGGAATGACACGGGAAAATTATTGAACACGCTAACTGAAATGTATTTAATACTTGGTACAAATTCCTTTGTTTGTAATGACATCTTCAAGATGCCTCCTGTATGGAGAAACCAGTCACATACGTTGCTCAGGTGTGATTTTGGCCCATTATTCCACACAAACGGTCTTCAAATCTTGAAGGTTCCATGGGCCTCTTCTATGAACTCTGATCTTTAGTTCTTTCCATAGATTTTCTATTGGATTCAAGTCAGGTGATTGGCTGGGCCATATTAGCAGCTTTATTTTCTTTCTTTGAAACCAATTAAGAGTTTCCTTGGCTTTGTATTTTGGGATCATTGTCTTGCTGAAATGTCGACCCTCATTTCACCTTCATCATCCTGGTAGATGGCAGAAGATTTTTACCAAGAATGTCTTGGTACATTTTTCAAATTCATCCTTCCTTCAATGATATGAAGTTTGGCACCTCCAAACTTCACTGTTGGTATGGTGTTTTTTGGGTGATATGCAGTGCCATTATCATCCAAACATGTTGTGCATTATGGCAACTAGAGTAAAATTTTGGTCTCATCTGACTAGACTATATTCTCCCAGTATTTCACAGGCTTGTCTAAATTCTTTTTCTTCAGCAATGGAGTCATGGATGGTGAGCATGCATACATGCCATGGCGGTTGAGTGCAATACTTATTGTTTTTTTTAAACAATTGTACCTCCTAATTCCAGGTCTTTCTGAAGCTCTCCACAAGTGGTCCTTGGCTCTTGGACAACTCTTCTGATAATTTTTTTCACTCCTCTGTCAGACATTTTGCAAGGAGCCCCTGGTCTTGGACGGTTTATGGTGAAATTATGTTCTTTCCACTTCCAGATTAAGGCCCCAACAGTGCTCACTGGAACATTCAGAAGTTTAGAAATCCTTCTGTAACCAATGGCATTAGTATGTTTTGCAACAATGGTCTTATGAAAGCTCCTTGCTTTTAACCATCTTGAGATGTTTTTTTGTGTGACACCTTGGTAATGAGACACCTTTTTATAGACCATCAGTTGAGACAGAACCAGCTGATATTCATTTTCACTCACAAGGGGCAGGATTGCTTTCTAATTACTGATAGATTTCAGCTAGTGTCTTGACTTTCCATGCCTTTTTGCACCTCCCTTATACTTATCGGTGTATAACACGCACCCAAAGTTTAGGAGGGAATTTTAAGGAAAAAAACTTTTAGGAGGGAAGTTTAAGGAAAACAACTTGCATTTAAATGCCTATCAATGCAGCCTTATCAGTGTCCATCTGCAGCCTTGTCCATCATTGCAAAATGATCAGTGTCCATCTGCAGCCTTGCCCTATGTCATTGCAGCCTTGCCCAGTCTGATTGCAGCCTTGCGTGTTTAAAAATAGCGCCTGTAATGCGCCTGAAAAAAGCGGGTCCTTTAACTCCAGTGTGAAAGCCGGAGGGCTTTCACACTGGAGCGGTGCGCTAGCAGGATGGTAAAAAAAGTCCTGCTAGCAGCATCTTTGGAGCTAAAACGACAGTAAAGCAGCTGCTTTACCGCCGCCGCCCCCACCGTCCCAGTGTGAAACCGGCCTTAGAGCTGAACTCTAGTCAGATATAAATGATACAGGTCAATGCAGCTTTGTAATGACTGGGCTGCTTTCACACTGATGCATTTTTTATGCATTTTTACCTTGCTGAAAACTCAAAAACAGCTCAATAAAAATATGTCCCTTTTAAATTGTGTGCTGCATGTGTGGTGCATTTTAAAAAGTTCTGCTTTTTGCATCTTTGGTGCATTTTTTAAAACCGTACCAAAAACGCAGAAACCCATTTGAAATAAATAGAAAAGGCATCAAAAATGCACCACAGTTTTGGTTTTAGTGCGTCTTTTGAGTTACTTGTCCGTGGCACCCAGAAAACACACTGGAAAAGCATCAAAAATGCATATCCATTTTTAATACGATTTTTCAACGGAGCAGTGTGAAAGCATCCTAAAACATCTTTTAAAGGTATTTTTCAAATGCAAGCAGTACAAGGCCTCAGGGTCATGTTTACCCACACGTGAAAAACATTATGACGGCTCCTGGTGATGGTACCTGATGTTAACGGGTACATCTCTAACTGCACTTTGCTCTGGGTGAGATTTATAATCTGGATCATCTGCGGTTAGCCTTAAGCTGCCCATTAAATGTTGATGTCCATCCAGTGAAAGCCTGTCATTTTTTTTGTGGCGATGAAAATTACGCATTAGGGAAATTGTATGCACCCAGTGCTGCGGATTTTTGTTATTTTCAATTTCTTAATTTATTTTTTAACTCCTACTTTTCTTAATACTAGCAATTAATAGCTGATCATTTTGTTATATCCCTATTTGATTTAACATCATTAATCGCTTTCATGATGTTACAGGGATATAAATTGCTTAAAATCTAGCCACAGACAGCAGCCTTGTCCAACTATTTCCAAAATGAAAAGAGACTTTTTGAATGGAGTAGAATATAATATCAGTAAAATTTATATCCAATCATTAGGGACCTCACACTGCTTGAGTAAACTTAATGTATATTGTGCAAGCAGATTGTATTGATGTGGCCAGCTTTAGATAGATAGCCCAGTGCAATGCAATAGAGCCTAAGTTACTCATTGTGCTGGTCCTCCCTTTCCTTGTCTGCATGCTGGTTTGCATGTGATAATAGGAATCTAAAATAAGGACATTTTCTGGTATTTACCATAATTTTATTTCAAAATGCATGTAATTTCCTTTTAGTAAACATACAGGTGTTTTTTTTATTTTTTTATTTTTTTTTGTATCTTTGGAAAGCTCACTTCTGGCAGGCGGCATTTAAAATTCACTTGAAAACAGGTTTAGGCATTTGGTTCCAACATTCTGTCACAAGTTGAAAAAAAAATCACTGTTAGGCAGGCCATACACGGTGTGGATTTGCTTGATTCCCCCCATCAACACAGACCATGTTGACAGTGGAATCCTTTTAGCTGAACCATTGTATTCCCCCGGCGGGGGAAGACAGTGATTATTGCTATTGGCTACACCAGCCGCTAGCAATATTCGTATGTAAAATACGGCAGGCTGGTTGTACCCAAGTTGATCAATCAACTTGATACATTCAGCCTGCCCATACTTGGTTTTAATCTTGGTTAGTTCCTTAGAACCGTCTATGGCCGGCCTTAAACTGCCCAATATTTGTCATATGCTGTATCTAAGTACTTACTTGTGTTTTTCTTTTATCTTTAGCATCAAACTTGTAGCTGTCCAAGATTTAACCGACAAGGATGCACTGGAAAAGGTAACTAACTTTTCTGTAAAATCATAATTATTGCACATTATTGCTGTGTAGTGATAAAAGGTGCTGCTCATACAATCAATCTAGGGTCCAGGCCCCAATGAAAGCCCACCAATCAAAAGCCCTCTAAAAGTGTAAAAGATTGCCTGATAAACTGCTCTATTTGTGGTGCATTACCAGGCATACCTCATTGCCTCTTTCACCCATTCACCATTAGAAAAAAAAAATCTCATAGCATTTTCAATTAAGTTGCAAGAAAATGTAATAAAAAAAGAGTTTGTAGGGTGTGTAGTTTTTGTAATTTAGATTTGGATTTAGATTTAGCAACTTTTTTGTACAAGGACCTTCCCTAAAAATATACTCGATTGACATTGACAATCGAGTGCATTCTCACACTACATAGCTGTTGGTAAATTTAAAGGAGATCAAAATATGTGGCTAGCCTTAAGATCTGTTTAAGATCTGAATCATCCAATGTTTAATTTAACTCCAAATTCTATGCATGCCTTGGGACTTGAATGAGCCTTTAAAATCTCTACACATTCTACTGAATTTATATAGAATTGCATTTTCAAATTGTAACATGTGGCTGGATTGGACTTCACCACAATTGCTAAGGTCGGATATTTAAAATGCAAATCTGACATAAAAACAAGTTTGTGAACGAATTTATGCACAACTGTATCACTTCTTACCCTAAGCTGATCTCCTTTACCTCTTATAAAACATATAAAAGTACCAGACCGCTATGTTTGAAGGGTTACTTGCCTTTTAAAAGGGCTTCCTTGACACGTAAAAAGGTCCAGATATATATAAAATGAGCATATGTGCAACCATACCAAAATCAGAATTCATGTTGTAAACTGAAATCTGATGGGTTATTATGAGTTACTGAACACATATCTTATTAAAGAAGCCTAATTCTGCAGATTTTACTTTGTAATTTCTTCACATGCATCAATTCTCCAGGCTGTGAGAACTAACGTAGTGTGAAAAAGGCAGTAACTGGTGTGGTTTGGCATACAGAACTATTGAGGTTATGCGGGGGCATATTGCTCATCATGTTGTTGACCAGCCAGATAAGAGTCACTGATCCATGGAAATGATGGGCCTCCTCTTTGTAGCATCAGAACCTTAGAACTGAGAAGGCAGCCCTGTGCATCACATGGTTTTAGGAGATGGCATCTTCTTATGGGTAAAATACACTAAACATATAACCTCTCTCTAACCATATAAGCATGACTTTTTATTGATCCATATGAGCTGTTTTCTAATTGGTTAAAATTGGTGAATAGATGAAAATTAGCAGATTGGATCTCGTATGGTCTAAACTCTGACTTACGCAATTGTCCAAGTTGTTCATGCAGTTCAGTCAAACGTTTTACTGGACTGACAATTTAATGTTCAATTCAGTCAAATTTTCAGAACAGCCAATCACAAGGAAATGAACAATCTAGGACTTATTGTTAAGGTTAAATCTGTCAGCACCCTTGAGATCTATTGTCAGGTTTGGTGGAGGTTTCAATTTCACAGCTGCTTTGGGTGAAAACTAAACATACCTTTTGGCACAGGGCCCTGGTTAAACAAAGCTTGCCAAGAGAGGGTGACCTCGGTGTAGCACAGATCTACTGCCAGCCATTGTTTCTGTGCTTGCAAATAACTGTTCTCAAGGGTCTGTTTCAGAACGGGAAAATAGGATCTTGTTGAGTCACTTGAATATGTAATAAGATTTACCTTCCTAATCTTCTGGTTTAAAGATTAAGTGGCAGATCAGATGGGTGGCATGCATTTTACATGAGCTTTTGTTTTTAGCCATATAATCGTTATGACATATCAGGCTGAAGTTATATAATGTTCATAATGCGGCTCTGTGGCTTTTCTTTATCTGAATAGCTCCAGTTTAAACTATACATTTCAGATTGCTTTCTTTGGCCATAAGCTGCAGATTTAAAGCAATTTAATATACAAAAATGTTTACAGCTCACCATTAAAATATCTTTTAAATGAACATGTGAATGTTTAATAGAAAGGATGTGCTATTTAATCCAGATAGCAGGCAGGTGCATGGATACTTTCTCAAATCTGTTGTATAGTATTTCATGGCTCCCAAAACCTGCAATAGGTGTTTTTACTAATAAGTACGCCGGCAGGGACAAACTACACCTAAATGGGGAGGGTGCAGCTCTGTTGGGAGAGAAGATGGGCAGAAAGTTGGAGGAAATTTTAAACTAGGTGGCGGGGGAGAGGTATCAGAGAAAGCTATAGCCAGCAATGCTACAATGGGTGCTACTAGGGGGATATTGGTAGTGTAACTAGAGTACCTAAACTCATGGTGCGTAGGTTGGAAAAATCCAATTGCAGGCTTTGAACAAACAAGGAGAAACTAATATGCACCCATAAAAAACTAAAAGGCATGGCATGTTTACAAATGATAGAAGTCTAGCTAATAAAATGGAAGAACTAGAGCTGCTGATACATGAGGAGAATGTTGACTTCATGAAAATATCAGAAACTTAGTTTGACAGCTCACATGACTGGCTTGCTACTCCCCATGGGTACTCCTTATATCTAAGTGACAGGGAAGGAAGAAGAAGGGGAGGGGTGTGCCTGTTTGGCAAGAGTGATTTGCTATGGAACACGAGGGACGACATTGCTAATGGGGCAAGGGAAGAGGTGGAATCCTTGTGGCTGGAGCTTCAAAGAAAACAAATGTGAAATTGATAGTGGGCATATGCTACAGGCCCACTAACCTGAAGGATGAAGAGGAGTCTGGGAAACAGCGATCACAGAGTAATTACAGGGTAGTGCAAGAACACACAATTTCAAGAGCCAACTTTTCTATAATACAAGACATTCAATGTGCTCAAATTCTAGAAACAATAAACACTGGGGACAATAAGAGTGCTTTAAGAACATATTAAATGGCAAACAAGGTCAGAGCATATCGGCCCCATAAAGGATGATCAGGGGAAGGTGGTTTTAAATCACAAGGAGAATGCAACTGTTCTAAATGCATTCTTCTCTTCAGTTTTTAAAAAGGAAGGGGGTGGGTATAATAATCAGGACTGTATTGCTCCTAAAACAACACAGAATGTACCCTTGTGGCAAACAGAAGCCAGAGTCCAAAAAAGAAATGAAAACGTAAATAAATCCGCAGGACCAGCTGGCTTACATACAAGAATCCTCAAAGAACCTAGCCCAGACTGTTATTACTAATTTTTAAGGACCGCTTAGTGACTAGAATAGTACCAGTGTATTGGCAAAAAGCCAACATGGTGCAAATAGTTAAAAAAGGGCTAAGATATATACCTGGAAACTACAGGCCAGTACACCTAACATCAGTAGTATATAAACGATTGGAGGGGATGATAAGGGGCTATATTCAAGAATGTGCTTATGAAAACAGTATCATTAGTAGTAATCGGCATAGATTTTTGAAAGATTGTTCTTGCCAGACCAATCTGTTAACGTTCCATGAGGAAGTGAGATAGAGGAAGGCCTGTGGAAGTGGTGTGTCTGGATTTTGCCAAAGCATTTGATACAGTTCCCCATAAACGCTTACTTTACAAATTGAGGTCTGTTGGCATGAATGATAGTACGGTATATATATCTGGATAGAAAACTGATTACAGGGGCATCCAAAGGATGGTAATAAATAGCATGTTTAATGTATTCATAAATGATATAGAGCAGCGATTCTCAACCTTTCTAGTGCCGTGACCCCTTGATACAATTTCCCAAGTTGTGGGGACCCCTGACAGTAAAATTATTTTTGTAGCATGGGTTATTGGCACCCAAGGCAAGACAAATCATTTGCGTCCCTAACCCACAGACATTTAGTGCCCCATGAGTCCCTTCCACTCGTACAGTATTAAAACCCCCTATGGTACATTTTAGGATGTTCCACTCTTTCTCTTTGTTCTCCTTTCTTTCCCTTTTATCTCTCTCTATCCTAATTTCTTGTTTTTTCCACCATTCGTCTCTCTAGCCGTCTTTCTTGTTCTTTCTCTTATTCTTTCTCTCCCTTTTTCTTTGTTCCTCCCCCTCTTTCCTCTCTCTTCTATGTATTCTCTATTTTTATTCTCTTACTCCTTGGTGGGGGGAATGGGATGAGTGGCAGTGCTGGCGGGGAGTTTGGATGAGTGGCAGTGCTGGTGAGGGGTGGGATCAGTGGCAGCACTGGGGGGAGTTCTGATCAGCCAACTTAGGTGCTCTTGATCAAGGTCATCTGCTGATCTGAGAACTGTAGTGGGGACTTTTAATGGCAACTATAATCACAGGTAGTGTTACTCACTGTGTCTCCGACTTTGTGGTGTCTCGTAGCAGTGACACCTATACCGAAATCAGGAGATAGGGTCTCCTCCAGCCCCTCCCATTTCGCATTCCTCACCAGTCAGCTGACCTACTTTCTGCCCCCCAGCCATGCTGTGAACTGAATGGGCTGCGAAAAGGCCACGGGCTCCAGGAACAGCCCAGTTGGGCAGCCGCAAAAAGGCTGGGAGAGCGGTGCGGGCGTCAGGAACAGCCCAGGATTCGGTTTCCCCTGGCAAATCATCATTCGACCCCCTGCTTGAGAACCACTGATATAGAGGCTGGTATAAGTATTTCAGTCTCAGTGTTTGCTGATGATACAAAGTAGTGCAATAACTTCAAGTTACTCGCTAGGGGGGAAAAACTTGGGGAAATGGATGGAAAAAGATCTACAGGTCTTAGTAGATCACAGGCTCAGCAATAGCATGCAATGCCAAGCTGCAGCAAGCAAAGCTAGCAGCAAGCAAAGCTAGCAGACTATTAGCATGCATTAACCGCTTCCCGACCGTGGCGCGCTTGCGACCCGGTCGGGAGCTCCGTGACCCCGGCCACGGGACCAGCGGACCCGATCGGTGTCCCGCGATCGGGTTACGGAGCTGAAGAACGGGGAGAGGTATGTGTAAACAAACCTCTCCCCGCGCTTCCTACTCTGCCTGTCATTGATCGGCTGTTCCCTGTCATCGGGAAAGCCGATCAATGACGTCAGACGTACAGCCACGCCCCCCTACTGTAAAAAAAACACAACACGTCACACTGACTCCTCCCGCCCCCTAGTGGTTAACTCATTTACTGCCACTGTCATTTACATAGGAATCAGTGCTATTTAAATAGCACTGATTTCTGTATAAATGACAAATGTCCCAAAAATGTGTCAAAAATGTCCGATGTGTCCGCCATAATGTCGCAGTCACAATAAAAATCGCTGATCGCCGCCATTACTAGTAAAAAAAAAAATATTATTAAAAATGCTATAAAACTATCCCCTATTTTGTAAACGCTATAACTTTTGCGCAAACCAATCAATAATCGCTAATTGCGATTTTTTTTACCAAAAATATGTCGAAGAATACGTATCGGCCTAAACTGAGAAAAAAAAAATTTTTATATATTTTTTGGGGATATTTCTTATAGCAAAAAGTAAAAAATATTGCATTTTTTTCAAAATTGTCGCTCTATTTTTTGTTTATAGCGCAAAAAATAAAAACCGCAGGGGCGATCAAATACCACCAAAAGAAAGCTCTATTTGTGGGAAAAAAAGGACGCCAATTTTGTTTTGGAGCCACGTTGCACGACCGCGCAATTGTCAGTTAAATCGACGCAGTGCCGAATCGCAAAAAGGGGCCTGGTCCTTTGGCTGCCAATTGGTCCGGGGCTGAAGTGGTTAAAAGGGTATTTACTCAAGGGATAAAACTATAATTCTACCACTTTACAAAACTCTGGTCCGGCCACATCTTGAGTATGCCACCCAGTTCTGGTTACCAGGATGTGCTGAATCCGGAGAGAGTCCAGAGAAGGGCAACAAAGCTAATAAGGGGACTGGAAGATCTCAGTTATGAGGAATGTCTACAATTATTAAACTTATTATCCATGGAGAAAAGATGCTTATACAGTAAGGTGATATGATAATGATATACAAATATCTCAATTATGATTCTAGCATGGGGAGAAAACGATTCAGTCTCAGGTCGCTTAAGAGGACACATGGCCAATCATTGAATTTGCATGAGAAGCAGCATAACCTTCTACTTCATAAGGGGTTCTTTACTGTCAGAGCAGTAAGGATGGGGTGTCAGCGGGATGCATCTTAGATGGGTATCTTAGCAAGCGCATTATACAGAGATATGGAAAATGGTATTGACATTAAACACACACACACACACACACAGATTGAAATGAATGGATTGGTGTCGTTATTCAACCATTCCAACTATATATTTAGGTAATAAGGTACATCTATTGGTAAAGGATGAGAACAAATGCACTTACGAAGACCAGCATGTGCTGTCAAGGCACCCACAAAAACATTAGGTAACGTTCAGATATCTATAGACCTTTTCTATTGCCAGATGGTTAAGCCTGGTTATGGAGAAAATTGGCTAGGGTTGATTTTCCTGGTGTTATCACCATTGTTTTCCTCTGTGACAGTCCAGTATCTGCATGCTCCATTTCCTCCCGCATAAACATGCAACCTATTAATTACTTTGCAGTGACTATACCCTCTTGACGATAGTCATTATCTTCTGGCTAGATTTGTAATACGTAAAAAATTTCTAAATCTACTCTAGGTTTACTGAAATTAAAATTAATGGGATGTCAAATGCAGGTCTCAATTATTGCAGTACTTGAACTGATCATGTGATTATAGCAGGTAGACCCTCCAACTCTCTGTCTAGGTTAGTAATATGATGTTTCTCGGAATCCAAGGAACTTGGAGACTGACACTTTTCCCTGAATTCACGGCAATGTGACAGGTTTCCTTGAAAGAACGAGCCCTTCTAACTTATACCTACCTTCTTCATGCCCTCACCACTGCATTCTTATGTCAAAGCTGGGAGTCCAAACCATGTTCAAGCTTCATTATGGATGGTGGAAAGTAGGAAACTTAGACATATTCAGTTTCTTTGCAGTTTAAGCTTACATACCAGGGTCATGCAGTTAAGGTAAACTATCACAAATAAAGCAAGCATAAACTGATTATATATTTCATCTTGACACACAGGAGGTTACTGGGATAGGAAGTGAGGAGAAATCCTCACAGACAGAAAAGACAGAAATTAAAAGTCTGAAAGAGTTTATAATTTTTCTAAACTGTGATGTACATTTATTGCTGCTTCTGTTTCCTTAGCTTACAGATGGTCAACTAATTTTTTTCTAAGGCAGGCCATAGATGATGCGATTTTCTTTCCTGCAGTCAGTGTTAATGGGGGAATCCCTCCCACAAAGCTATTGTTTTCTCCCGGCGGGTTGGGGTTGCGGGGGGAACCGTCCCTGCAGGGAGAACACAGTGATTATTACTAGTGGCTATAGCCACTGGCAATAATCGTATGCTAGAAATCCAACAGGCTGGTTGTACCCAAGTTGATTGATGGACCGACTTTGGTACAATCAACCTGCCGATACATGGATCGAATCTATGGCCAGCCTAACTGCATCCTGGGAGGAGGTCACATGTTTCCATATAGCTCCTCAAGGCTCTAACAGAGCAACAGGTCAGTTACGCAGCAAAATTGAGTGTCAGCAGGTGATGGTTGACCTTTCAAGAGAACCAGTTACTTTGGTTTGAATGGGCCAAGTGACAGATTTTTGTTTAATCAGGTTGCAGAATCTGCTATTATCACTGCAATGTGTAGAATTATTAGGGAAAACTTATTTTTTTCAGTTAAAGTTCAATTTACAGCAAATAAACCATTAATTATACACAAGATTTGTGGTTGGAGATATTCATATTTAACTGATTAAATCTCCAATTTGTACTCAATCTGATCCTATAATAATAAAAACTAAAAAGATGAAGAATTGCGACACACCAATCATTTAGTGTATAATTTCAATAATTCTGTATATGAAGAATCTGCTATTATCACTGCAATGTGTAGAATTATTAGGGAAAACATATTTTTTTCAGTTAAAGTTCAATTTACAGCAAATAAACCATTAATTATACACAAGATTCGTGGTTGGAGATATTCATATTTAACTGATTAAATCTCCAATTTGTACTCAATCTGATCCTATAATAATAAAAACTAAAAAGATGAAGAATTGCGACACACCAATCATTTAGTGTATAATTTCAATAATTCTGTATATGAACAATTCATTAGTCTAATAAAAATGATAACCGAGTATCGCATGTCTTGCTCTGTATAAAATTGTTATATTATGCTTCATTGACTGTTTATGTACAGTGCTGTTGGAAGCACTGTCAGTCTGCCATTGCAGTCCCTCAAATATGGTGCTGGAGCAGCTCATAATGTCCAATCTTGAAGCTAAAGCTTCATGTACACTTGAACTACTTTGACCGGCCGTGGTAAAATGCAAAACACGGCAAAATCGTGCCACGATTTTGCATGTTTTGCAGCCGGCGGTCAAAACGTTCCTATCCTGAACGCGATTCTTCCACATTCAGGAGAGGGAGGTTAGGGGCTCCTAAATTATCATAAAAGCCTTTTATGGAGTTGAGTTTAGGCGCTGTGGCAAAAAAACGCCAGAAGCTTCTAAACTCAAGTTTAGGAGCTGCTAATGTACATGGAGCCTAAAAGCCTACAATATGGAGAGCCTCATTTTGTGAGTAATTTGTCTTCCTGGGTCATATGTATCATTACACAGACAGATAACAAGATTTATATAATAGTTGACTGACTTGCTTTGATGGGCACTAGAGCATAGGGCAGCTCCCACAACCTGCTGTTGCCTTGAAAGGGGTTTTCTTGCTACTGACATGGACATAGTGAAAGCCTCTGATATGAGAACACTGAAATGCATAATGATGGCCTTCATGATGATGTCACTGCACATTCACTAAGATTTAATTGTCGCAGTAGCGGTTCCAAAAACTGAGGCATATAGATTGCAAAGTGTGCTTGTGATCATCATTGATTCAGCCCCTTTAAATCACTGTCTACATAATAAGTCTTACTTTTTTGTACTCCACCTTCCATTCCATAGACTGCAGCACAATACAACCCCTGCTGAGGGAAACCAATCGAAGAACATTTTCCCATGGCAAAATAATTTGTAGTTTAATTTAGATGTGTGTATTTTTGCTTGTCTTCTATTATTGGCTAAGTACATTATTATAAAGAGAAAGCTGGCCCTGAAATAGACTACATGTTGTACAGAGGTCTTCCTGGCCTTAAGGAAAAGTGTTAAAATGCCCTTTGCAGCACTAGAGTTTGTTAATGGAATATAATAATATATAATAAACTGTCCTTGAAAGGTAACCTTTTGGCAGGCACTCACTGTTCCTAAATTAGAAGTTAGGATGTGTGTGAAAACACTTAGGTTATATTTTTTACTGCTCTAGGAAGTCCATTGTATACCTGTTTGTTTCCTACCATAAATGTGAAACTTTGGCCAAAACTTTTATTTTAGTTTTGGGAAGTTTGAGGAAGGGCTAGATCAACTGTCAAGATTTTATTGATATTAATGGGGAGCAACTAGTTCAAATTGTGGAATTCCTAGGCATCTCCCTCCTTTAAAGGGCTACAAATTAAATATTTTATTACCATATTTAGTTTTGTTGAGTAAAATCATAATACCCATGTAAGGCAGGAATCATTTTCTTTTTAAATCATTAAATTATAAATGACTCTGGACCTTCTTTTGCAAAACGTGTAACATTTTTAAATATTACATGGTACTACAGGTGGGGATCTTAACTATACATTTGTTAGCCATGTGACAAAATCGTCTGCATCACCAACCCATATTTCTGCTGTCATCTTTGGCTAAATTTCCTTCCACACAATCTCAGATATCTGCAGGTAAGGAAAGTTAACTACAAAGAAATAGTACGGAATTGTCATCATATATCAACTGCTTTATAAAAAATAAAGGAATTTAGTACTTTTCTATAGCTTGTTGGGTAGTAACCAGACATAATAGTCTGATGATTTTATTATGTATTGGAATTGCATAGAATTACATAGACATGGTATGTCTAGCATAAGCAAGTGGAGATATTTCATTCTCTGTTTAAAAAACAAGTCTTGTTTTTTGTGGCCATGAAGAATTCAGTTTGGTCTAAATATATCATATAGGGAAGTTTTTATAGCATAAGTCACCTTTACCAGGAAATCTGACTCTGCTACAATGTGGCCTCTAGAAAAAAGGAAAAGTCAATGGCAAATCCAGTATATGTACATCCACAGTGGCAGTTGACGCTTATTTTGCCATGGCATTCAATAAATAAAGCTTGTTTGTTAAAATACATTTACTGTAGGTACACATCACTGTCAGTCATTTTGCGTTTACTATGAACTCTAATATCAAATAAATAAAGTTTTTTAGTAATTACTTCAGCAGAAAATTTGCAACCAGTGTTTGTTTATTAGTGAACTTTGTAGTAATTAAAAGCATAATTAATGCCATTGTTACCTAAAGGCAGTTTAAGTAATTGGCAATGTTCCTTTAGATGACACTTTAATACTTTCAGTAATAGTATAGAATCTACTAGTCAAAATTAGGAACTTGCCAATAACTAATAAAAATAATTTTTGTTTTAGTTCTAATTGTGGGAAGTTAAAGGTGACTCTACTTTGAACAGATATTTCAGTTTTTAGTGGAAACTGGGGAGTTAGAGACGACTTGAACTGTGTAAGCTTTGCCCAAAATAATGCAAGTGAAAGGCAAATGACTAGTGGCTTCCCTACAGCTTATATTGTCCCCATTACTGATTTATTTACCTTGCCTTGTTCTACACTCACTCACTGAATGGAAGTAGACATGTTATTAGCAACAGGATTTTGCTTCATTGTGTCAGAGTTGCCTCCGTGATTTCTGGTTATCTGATGACTGGTGGACACTCCATAGGACAATTATTAGTCATGCACTCCACAAATCTGGCCTTTATGGAAGAGTGGCAAGAAGAAATCCATTGTTGAAAGAAAGCAACAAGAAATCCTGTTTGCAGTTTGCAAAAAGCCATGTGGGGGACACGGCAAACATGTGGAAGAAGGTGCTCCAGTCAGATGAGACCAACATTGAACTTTTTGGCCTTAAAGCAAAATGCTATGTGTGGCAGAAAACTAATACTGCACATCACCCTGAACACACCACCCCAACTGTGAAACGTGGTGATGGCAGCATCATGTTGTGGGGATGCTTTTCTTCAGCAGGGACAGGTAAACTGGTCAGAGTTGATGGGAAGGTGGATGGAGCCAAATACAGGACAATCTTAGAAGAAAACATGTTAGTCTGCAAAAGACTTGAGACTGGGGCAGAGGTTCACCTTCTAGTATGACAACAGCCAGAGCTACAATGGAATGGTTTAGATCAAAGCATATTCATGTGTTGGAATAGCCCAGCCAAAGTCCAGACCTAAATCATATTGAGAATCTGAGGCAAGACTTGAAAACTGCTGTTTAGACACTCTCCATCCACTCTGACATAGCTTGAGCTATTTTGCAAAGAAGAATGGGCAGACATTTCACTCTCTAGATGTGCAAAGCTGGCAGAGACATACTAAAAAGAATTGCAGCTGTAATTGCAGAGAAAGGTGGTTCTACAAAGTATTGACTAGGTAGGCTGAATACAAATGCACCCCACAATTTTTCACATATTTATTTGTAAAAAAAAAAATTTGAAAACCATTTATCATTTTCCTTCCACTTCACAATTATGTGCCACTTTGTATTGGTCTATCACGCAAAATCCCAATAAAATACATTTATGTTTTTGGTTATAACATGACAAAATGTGGAATATTTTTAAGGCTTGAATACTTTTTCAAGGCACGTATATCGCTATCATATCTCCTCTCGAGCATCTCTTCTCCAGGCTTTGTTGCTTTTCTTTGGACTCTTTCCAGTTCCAGTACATCCTTCCTGGGAACTGGGCACCAGAATTGGATGGCATACTCAAGATGTGGCCGGACCAGAGTTTTGTTAAGTGGCAAGATTTTAGTTTCATCTATGGAGTAAATCCCCTTTTTATTGCATGCTAATATTTGGCTTGGTTTGTTTGCTGCAAATTGGCATTGCATGCCATTGCTGAGCCTGTGATACCCTAGGAAGCCCATATCTTTTTCCATCCTGGATTCTCCCAAAAGTTCTCCT
This sequence comes from Lithobates sylvaticus, assembly GCA_028564925.1. Classification (NCBI taxonomy): domain Eukaryota; kingdom Metazoa; phylum Chordata; class Amphibia; order Anura; family Ranidae; genus Lithobates; species Lithobates sylvaticus. Next base: position 360,089,072 of record CM053030.1, on the reverse strand, counting down.
CCTAGCGAGTAACTTGCATTCATATTTTTAGCCCCCAAATGCATTACTTTACATTTTTCAACTCTAAACCTTGCTTGCCATGCAGTTGCCCAGCCCTTTATTTTAGCACTGCAGTAAGTCTATAAACATACCCAAAATAACAATATATACAATAGTGCAACAATAATAAAGGGCTATTGTGCTACCAATATAAATAAACACCAACATACACTGTAGTGCAAAATAATAAAGTGCAATAGTGCTTCAAATATAGGCAAATATTCACTCCATCCAAATTGTTACAGTGCTTTCAGTTCATCCGAATATCGTCCTTGCTATCACTTGCAGTCCACTTTGATTCCTTTTTCCATGCTTCCAGTCTCCACTCCTGCAATCCCCACCAATGTTTCCGCTTCATATAGTTGGTTGTACCAGCTTGTGTATTCCAACACCCAAACAGCATTCTCACCTTTTGGGTTGGACCTCCTAAATATAGGATGACCTGATCGTGCTTTTTTCACTTCAGGGGTTATGTGCACCTCTCAGGCTCCACACAGGATCATCAATGTTTCACAGGGTAACATTGCAATTGAATTTTCAGAGATATTTAAGAAGCCAGGGGCTGACTCATCAGGCTCCACCATATAATAAAAATATCTATTTTGGGTGTACTAACTTAATCTAAGTAAACTTCTTTTCTAATTTACTAAAACTGGAGAGTGCAAAATCTGGTGCAGCTGTGCATGGAAAACAATCAGCTTGTTCAATTAAGCTTTGACAATAAAACCTGGAAGCTGATTGGTTTCTATGCAGAGCTGCACTAGATTTTGCAATCTCCAGTTTTAGTAAATCAACCACACTGTCACTTTGTCCAATACATGTCAGTGTAAAGAGGCCCCCTTGATGCATTAATACTCACCTTGCCAGTGCTCTCCTGCCATGTCCTTGGTTGTCTCTGGCTGACAAATGTACCCTGTGCTTACATATGATGGGGGAGCATGTGACCTTCTCTACCCTTACTTTTAAACTGACACTGGTTAATACAGGGGATTTTAGTGAATGGCCCTGAATGGGCAAGGTTATTGTGTCTCTTTAAGGCCCCTTTCACACTTGTGCGACTTGTCCTGCAACTTGGGACTGCAAAGTCGCATGACAAGTTATACTCTTTGATTTCCAATGAGTACCATTCATGTGCAACTTCAAGTCGCAGCGACTTCAAAGTAATCCCTGCTCTAAAGTAACAAGGGGAACTCTGGACAGCCGCACACCGGACGAAGATCTTCGTCTGGTGTGCGGCTGTCCAGAGTTCCCCTTGTTACTTTCTAACTACCTTGTTATTAGCCTGCACCTGGAGCTCCACACTAGGAGTAGAAGCATTCGCCTTGAAGGTTCCCTCTGGAGCGGTGGTCATCTCTCTCCTAATTCCTGCTCTACTTTGGTCCGATTTTGCGACTTGAGGTCCATAGACCTCAAGATTACACAGGCATTGCTTCAGGTCGCGTCAAAATCGCATCAAAATTGCACAAATTTCAGGTCGCACCAGTGTGAAAGGGGCCTAATGGTAACGTTGGGAACCCACTGGTGCAATATTTGACCCAAATACCCTTATACAGTATCTCACAAAAGTGAGTACACCTTTTTTTTACATTTTTGTAATAATTTTATTATATCTTTTCATGTGACAACACTTAAGAAATGACACTTTGCTACAATGTAAATTAGTGAGTGTACAGCTTGTATAATAGTGTACATTTTCTGTCCCCTCAAAATAACTCAACACACAGCCATTAATCTCTAAAATGCTGGTAACAAAAGTGAGTACACTCCTAAGTGAAAATGTCCAAATTGGGCCCAATTAGCTATTTCCCCTCCCGGTCTCATGTGTGTGTTAAATTTGGCGTTATCGCTCTCACTCTCTCATACTGGTCACTGGATGTTCAACATGGCACCTCATGGCAAAGAACTCTGAGGATCTGAAAAAAAATAATTGTTGCTCTACATAAAGATGGCCTAGGCTATAAGAAGATTGCCAAGACGCTGAAACTGAGCTGCAGCACGGTGGCCAAGACCATACAGCGGTTTAACAGGAAAGGTTCCACTCTGAACAGGCCTCACCATGGTCGACCAAAGAAGTTGAGTGTACGTGCTCAGCATCATATCCAGAGGTTGTCTTTGAGAAATAGACGTATGAGTGCTGCCAGCATTGCTGTAGAGTAGGGATGGGCCCGGTGTTCGATTCGAACCCATGTTCGAATCGAACATCGGGCATTCGCCCAGAACTATTTGGGCCGCTCGCATCAAATTCGTGTGCGGCGGCGGCCTCGCATATTGTGATATTGTGTTTCAGTGTCAGCGTGTCAGTGTGCTGCTGACTGCTGAGAATATGTGCTCTATTTCTGGGGATTTGTGTGTGCGTGCTGTTAGTACAGCATTGCAGTATCACATCTGGGGGGTGTCTATAGGTTGCCTGTGAAGGGGGGCAGGTTTCCTGTGCTTAGAACTGTCCCTGCAAAAAGTGTCATTTTTGCAGGGAAAAAAGCTATTTAAAAGCACTCGCGGCTAATGAATTGATGGCTCCCGTAACACAGAGAACTATCATTCATTGATAAAAAAAAAAAAAAAGCGTGGGGGTCCCCCCCAAATTCAATAACCAGGCCCTTCAGGTCTGGGATGGATATTAAGGGGGACCCCAGCCAAAAAAAAAAAAAAATGGCATAGGGTCCCCCTCAAAATCCATACCAGACCCTTATCCAAGCACGCAACCTGGCAGGCCGCAGGAAAAGAGGGGGGGACGAGAGCGGCCCCCCCTCCCGCCTGAACCGTACCCAGGCCACATGCCCTCAACATTGGGAGGATGCTTTGGGGGTCTGAGACCCCCAAAGCACCTTGTCCCCATGTTGATGAGGACAAGGGCCTCTTCCCCACAACCCTGGCCGGTGGTTGTGGGGGTCTGCGGGTAGGGGGCTTATCGGAATCTGGAAGCCCCCTTTAACAAGGGGACCCCCAGATCCCGCCCCCCCTGTGTGAAATGGTAAGGGGGTACAAAAGTACCCCTACCATTTCACCAAAAAAGTGTCAAAAATGGTAAAAATGACAGGAGACGGTCTTTGACAATTCCTTTATTAAAATCTTCTTTCTTCTGGTCTTCCTTTCTTCATCCTTCGGTTTCTTCATCTTCTCCTTCCGGCATCTTCTTCCATCTTCTTCTTCCATCATCTTCTTCCTCCGATCCGCTCCTTCTTGCGCTGGTCTTCTCGTCCTTGTCGTCCGGCATCTTCTTCCATGGCGTCGGTGTCTCTTCTTGGGCCGCTCCTCGCAATGGGAGGCTCCCGCTGTGTGAGGCTTCGCTGCGTCTGACAGGTCTTTTATAACGGAGGGCACCTGGTGACCCCGCCCCCTATGACGCACGGGGACGTCATGGGGAATTCCCTATGGCTTTCCCCATGACGTCAGAGGGGGGCGGGGTCACCAGGTGCCCTCCATTATAAAAGACCTGTCAGACGGAGCGAAGCCTCACACAGCGGGAGCCTCCCATTGCGAGGAGCGGCCCGAGAACAGACGCCGACGCCAAAGCCATGGAAGAAGATGCCGGACGAGAAGGACGAGAAGACCAGCGCAAGAAGAAGCGGATCGGAGGAAGAAGATGATGGAAGAAGATGACGGAAGGAGAAGATGAAGAAACTGAAGGATGAAGAAAGAAAAAAGAAGATTTTAATAAAGGAATTGTCAAAGACCGTCTCCTGTAATTTTTACAATTTTTGACACTTTTTTGGTGAAATGGTAGGGGTACTTTTGTACCCCCTTACCATTTCACACAGGGGGGGCGGGATCTGGGGGTCCCCTTGTTAAAGGGGGCTTCCAGATTCCGATAAGCCCCCCGCCCGCAGACCCCCACAACCACCGGCCAGGGTTGTGGGAATGAGGCCCTTGTCCTCATCAACATGGGGACAAGTTGCTTTGGGGGTCTCATACGCCATTTTTTTTGGCTGGGGTTCCCCTTAAAATCCATCCCAGACCTCAAGGGTCTGGTATGGATTTTGAGGGGGACCCTACGCCATTTTTTTTTTTTTGGCTGGGGTCCCCCTTAATATCCATCCCAGACCTGAAGGGCCTGGTTATTGAATTTAGGGGGACCCCCACGCGTTTTTTTAAAAAAAAAATTAAATTTTTTATGAATGACTTTTTTTTTATGAATGACTTTCAATGAATGACTGTTCTCTGTGTTACGGGAGCCGTCAATTCACATTAGCCGCGAGTGATTTTAAATAGCTTTTTTTGCAGGGACAGTTCTAAGTACAGGAAACATGCGCCCCTTCACAGGCATACTATAGACACCCCCCAGGTATGAAATTTAAAGGAATATTACACTTTTATTGTTTCAATTTAAGCATTATTAAAATCACTGCTCCTGAAAAAACGTCCGTTTTAAAAAAAAAAAAATTTGCATTGATACATGTCCCCTGGGGCAGGACCCAGGTCCCCAAACACTTTTTATGACAATAACACGCATATTAGCCTTTAAAATTAGCACTTTTGATTTTGAACGTTCGCATCCATTATAACTAATAGGGTTCTAAAGCTTGCACGGACTTTAGGTCCGTTCGCGGGTTCTGGTGCGAGCCGAACGGGGGGTTGTTTTTGGCTCATCCCTACTGTAGAGGTTGAAGGGGTCAGCCTGTCAGTGCTCAGGCCATACGTCGCACACTGCATCAATTTGGTCTGCATGGCTGACGTCCCAGAAAAAAGACTCTTCTAAAGATGAGTCACAAGAAAGCCCTGCTGAAGACAAACAGACTAAGGACATGGATTACTGGAACCATGTCCTGTGGTCTGAGACCAAGATAAACTTATTTGGTTCAGATGGTGTCAAGCGTGTGTGGCGGAGACCAGATGAGGCGTACAAAGACAAGTGTGTCTTGCCTACAGTGGCCTGAATTCACCTTAGAAGTTTGGGAAGTCAAGATCATACTTGGACAAAAAAAAAAAAGGGAAACCAGAATCGGAGGGGTGCACAAAACAGGCTTTTCTGGCTAATAAAAGTACGTTAGGAACCTTGTGGTGGCTACTTTCTTGAATCTTAAGAACTTCTTCTCACCTATGCCTGCATACTGTTTTTAAAAGTGTGTTCACATACTATTATGAGCATTAGCACCAAGAGTTGCACAGGGGGACATGGTCTTTATTTCAAATAGATCCCTAATGTATGTGTGCAATAAACACACCTTACCCTTTAATGCACCACAGTGCATAGATGTTAGTACACATGCGGTGTGTTGTGTTGAAAGAAAATTAAGCAGGGCCCATTTCATAACCACACCATAAGAAATTAATGGGCCTATGCAATGTGTTTTTAAAATGTGCATTACATTGGCCCATTAATTTAATTTATTTTGTTAAAAATAGATTTCAAGTTCAAGTTGTGCATGGTCCCATTACAATTAAAATAACTAACCCTCTCACTTGAACAGATGGAACCTAATTAAGGTGTTGTAATTTATCTTTCAATACCGCCTTCCTCCCATATAACAAGAATAACTTGCCACAAATGTACAAAATGTACTCAAATTGGCTCGGTGAAAAAAACAAAACTAGGAGGCCATGATGGCTGAACTTGGGGAAAGAGCCTCTTAGAATAGGGAAGGAGATGGCCAGCTTAGTTACCAATTTTATCTTTTATAGTGAAGGCAATGATTAACACTGTACGCAATGAAAACTAGAATTGAATTGGTTAACTGTGTACTAATACATTTTAGGTTGTACAGATGATGAACAATTTGATGACACTGTGTTTTTCCATAGAGACACACAAACAAGTCACTCAGCAGAGCAAATAACCTGAGCTTGCTTGGGTTTTAAATTACATTCTAAATTGCAATTTGTAAGTGTTCTCTAATGCCTCACTGTTACACTTATACAGCATCAATAGCTAGGAAGAACATCAAAGTTGTTTTGGACTCCATTCATTATTAATATCTGTTGTCTATCTGCAGTGTAGTGTACTAAATATTTTACATTGAAATTATGAACAAGAAATGGTGCTAAAACTGTGCTTGCATATGTGATTTCTTTTTATAATTTTCACCATTATATATATTTCTTTGCATATATATATATATATATATACATACACACACACACACACACACACACACATTTTTAAGGAATGTATCAATGTTTAATATCTTTACCATCAAGCTGGAAGATATTTTGTATTGCCCTGTTGATGGGCCTAAAGTTAACCTGATCTCTGCCGGTGCAGGATTCACTTTTTTGCAGTCGCCTTGTGCTGCGTATACTTGCCTTCATTCCCTTGCCACCTTACATGGGGAAGTGAAGTGACATAAAAAAGGTACTGCCAGGTATGAAGCAGTAAATCACTCCACCTTTTTTCCCATATGTGACAGTATTGGTTCTTGGTGATTGGCATTTAGTGCTGCCACATGGGTTTACTGTATTTACTAAAGCTGGAGAGTGCAAAACCAGGCTTACTTCTGCATAGAAACCAATCAGCTTCTAACCTCAGCTTGTTCAATTAGGATTTGGCAATAAAACCAGGAAGCCGATTGGTTTCTATGCAGAAGTGAGCCTGATTTTGCACTCTCCATCTCTAGTAAATAAACCCCATGGGGACAGGGAGAGCGTCCTCAGCTGTGACTTGGCGCTTACACGGGGCAAAATATGGTGATAGTGGTTCCATCAGCTGGAACCACAGCATACACTGGGGGCTATAGGCATTAATACGTATTATTCTGAGTATTAATAATCTTTTTACAGCGCTTTTGCTTTTTTTTTTTTTTTTTTTTATAGCCATAAAAATGCTTAGTGACCCTGCCAGCACAGTGTTACTTATAGCTAAGACTCTATCAGTTAAAAGAAGAGAGAATATACTCTTTCCACCAGCCAGTGTTTGTGCCACTTGGCTTCTCTCTGGCTGCTGCAAGTACTCTATTTGGATACTTGTTTCCCCCACCACACACCATGCTTCCTCAAGCTTGTACAAGCCAGTGGGAGAAACCACAGCATGTGGCAGGAGAGCGGGTATTTCATGCACTTTGAGGCCAGGGAGCAGTAAAGCATCTGCTTTTTAAAGACAAGGGCTACTGAAGACGTAAGCATATTCCCTCTTCTTTTAGAAGGTTTGGTATTAGCTACAGCACAGGGTAATTTTTGGGTCACTTTTTTTATTTGTAACTTTGGAAAAAGTTTCATTGCTCCAAAAGCAGAGAAAAAAGTAATAGAGCAACATCTACATGCAGAGGAAGAAAATGATTCAAAGTGACTTCCAATTTAAATTATTAGATACTTTTAGGTGCTGAGACTGTTACCCAAAAATACTGCAAATTTTTTTTTCTGTAGAGATTCTTCCATTTTTGTCTCATCTTGTATGCTTTCCAAACACATTTTACTCAGTGTAAGTTACGTTGCAGGAGTCTGATCATAGTAGCCTACATCATTAAAAAAAAAAATTAGGGCCCATTCACATGAGCAGAAAAAAAGGTTGCATTAAGGCCCCTTTCACACTGGGGCGGTTTGCAGGCGCTATTGCGCTAAAAATAGCGCCTGCAAACCGACCCGAAACAGCTGTTGCTGTGTCTTCAGTGTGAAAGCCCTCGGGCTTTCACACTGAAGTGGTGTGCTTGCAGGACGCTGAAAAATGTCCTGCAAGCTGCCCCTTTGGTGCGCTGTAGGAGCGGTGTATTTACCGCTCCTAAAGCGCCCCCTCCCATTGAAAACAATGGGGCAGCGATCCGAACCCGCCCGCAAAGCGTCCGCTTTGCGGGCGGTATTAACCCTTTTTCGTCCGCTCGCGGGGGTAAAACCGCCCCGCTAGCGGCCGTAATGCGCCCCTAAAACGACGGTAAAGCAACGCTAAATATAGCGCCGCTTTACCGCCAGCGCACCCAGCGCCCCAGTGTGAAACTAGCCTTAGATGCATACAGCAGATAATTTTGTACGCATCTAAAAACAGCACTATAGTAATCAATGAGCCCATAGACACAGCTGCATCTACGTATAAAAATGTGCGCTGTGTTTGGTCGCCCACAAAGTAGGACACAATTGCAGAATTAATGCACGCATATCTGCAGATTTTACCTATGTGCAATAACTTTAGGCACATATTTTAAACCGATCTTTCTTTCATGCAAAAAATAGGCATCTAATTGCACTGGGTTTTCTGCCCATGTGAATGGGCCCTTAGATGTGTTTCATTATGCATTCAATTTGGTGTGCATGTATATAATGATACATGTTTTTGAGTTGGTTATATTTGTGCAACATACTGTATTGTGATAACAGAATATTTTTGACAAAGCCTAAATTGGACGTGAAAGAAACACAGGGGTTACTTTCCTGACATGCTACTGAAAATGCTGGTTGCTTGACCATCATACTGACCCACTACAATACATTGTAAGTCACTATATATATTTTAATGCTTAATGGGTTTGCAGATCAGAAAAGTCAACAAAAAGTCTAAAGTCCTTATATTTATGGGGGCTCAAAGTATGGAAGCATGGCAGCAAGACAACTAGCAATTTTAGAACCAGAAGTCATCAGCTTGCTCCATGACTTTCATTACAATTTTACTGATACTGGGAGATCCATACGAAAAAAGAAAGTTGGTCATCATTTCATTAAAGGGTATCTAAAGCCTAGACTGTTTTAGAAATTTGAGTTTTTATTGCTGTCTTTGTTCCCTGTAGAGAGATCAATCCTCTCCTGGTGAATATTGTCCAATTTGACAGTTGGCCCCAGAAAAGGAGGTGAGAAAAAAATCTTCCAATAGGGATGGATGTTCTGGTGACAACTGTCTAAAAGGGGATTTTATCTAATTTCCTATTGTTTCTCCGGGATAGGAAGTAAAAACCTACCTCTGCAACAGGACACAGATAGCAAAATATCCAAAAATGTCCAAAACTTAAAATAAAGGGTTGGCTTTGGATGTAAATGGTATGTACACTTTGCACTAATGTTTAAAGAGCATATACTGTAGACAGACAGTGGTGTGACATCTTCCCAGTAGGGTACATACATTTAAAACTGAGAGAGTTATTTACTCTTCCTAAATCTTCTTCTTGGGAAAATCTAAAACAAAAAAGAAATATTTTGGCTGGAGTCAAGCTTTAATATATTTTTCTTTTATTCTAATAATGTAGCGAACTTGAATGGAAGTATAACCACTTCTTCGTCTTTTCAGTTCTGCACAGAATTAAACCAGCCATCTTTGCCTAACATACGCAAGTGGAAAGGTGTCAGAGGATCGTGGAAGTGCATTGTTTCTGAAAAGCCATTATCAAGCCCTAACAAGGTATGTGAATTTGCATTGTATTCATATTGTATTCAAAGTGACAATGTTTAGGAAATCTCTGCTTCTACATGGGAGTTTGGCTTAATCTGTTTTGACAGTCATCTTGCCAATACTATTCTCATAATTTTTTGGCAAACCGCAGTTTTCCTTCTGTTCTTTTCAAAGTTGTAAAAAACTCCAGCTTACGTTTTTTAGTTTTTTTGTTTTTTTCATAGCGGGGCAGTTATTGCTGTTTCTACTTAGAGGCAATGTGTTTTCCACATGAAAGATATACCTACTCATCATGATTTTAAATTACATGTTTTAACTCTAGTTCAACTTTAAAGACAATCACCAAATTTCCACTTAACCTGCTGTAAGCTTGTCTTTGCTACTGACGTATTTGTTAGCCAGCCTCATACAGAATAGAGATGTTTCTATCAGTAAACATTTAGTATCCCATGCTATTTATGGTTTAAAGCTGAGCTTTAGCACTTATGGGGTGGGTGGACTCTTTTCAAAAGTTTTTATTGAGCATAAAACAAGTATACAGATATTACAAACATGGAGTAACATCCAATCAGAATCAATATATGGAACTTATGTGTTACAGAACGTAATGAACTCAGGCATATACATGGCTGTACATAAATTTCTGATATTAGTGTGTACAGAAAGGAAACACATCATAACGTAAAATAATAAAGCATGGACATAAAACACTACTTGTAACATCTGGTGATGTATGGGATGCTCACCAAAAAGAACAAAATAGATCTGTGTCTATAAATGATAAAATGTAGACAAATATTATTATCTCTAAAGCTCAAGAGTACAAAACTGCTATTATGGGAAGGAATTCTATATCTAGATACCCAAAATGGGATTAAACTTATGACAGCGAGATGGAGCTTTAAGGTATGTATGTGAATTGATATGAAGTCCTAATATAAGAGAGAGAATGGAAAAGACTGAAAAGGTAAGAGATAATGGAGACTGGTGTGGACACACTTGGCATTTAAACAATTGCTTGTATCGCTATCGACAAGTCATAAGCCCCATACACACGGTCGGACTTTTTCATGGATTCTGTCCGATCGGACAATGTTGTTGAAAAATCAGACCGTGTGTAGGCACCATCGGACAGTGTACGTCGGATTGTCCGACGGACAAAGTCTTATCTCCTGCTGGAAAGATTTGCCGACAACACGGTCCGATCACACCAAATCCGATCGTGTGTACGGTTGTCCGACCGGACAAAGTGCTACGCATGCTCAGATCACATTACAAGACCAAAGCTATTGGCTACTAGCCTCTACGTAGTCCCGTCGTAGGCAACAAACGTCACCACGTTCAGAATGATCGGATTTTCCGACAACTTTGTCCGACCGCGTGTACGCAAAACCAACATCAGACAAAGTATGACGGACAGGATCCGACCGACCTGGTCCGCGGATTGTCCGACCGTGTGTATGGGGCTTTAGAATGACCCAATACATAAGACAAGTCATAGAATGACCCAATACATAAGACAAGTTAACCTAATAGATACATCCTATCCTAAATGTTAATAATAGGAAAGGGGAACCTAAGGTGAGGGAAGATAAGGGAGGGGAGGACAGGTAACATGTAAGGCCGAGCCAAAGGATCAGGAGGGAAATGTGTAGACCAGCTACACATTAAGTATCGGGAAGGGAGCTGTGGGATAGAAGAGTATCATCCTGTAAAGCTTGAAATTCTTGGGTAGGTGGGTGGACTCTTACCGCATACTTGCATATTAAAACACACTCTCTTTCTGGTGCACCCTCCATAAGCAAAGTGACATCTTTGTTGCTCCTCGTCACTCCATTATGACCACTGACATCTTCTTCTGGTCTCTGCAAGGTCCACCATCTCAAGGCTCAGCCACTGGGCTACAACTGAAGATGTAACTCCTGTGCATGTGTGCTTAAGTTAAAGTAGCACTAAAGGCAAAACTGTTTTTTTTTTGTTTTGTTTTTTTAAGGTTTGATAGAGTAAGGGAAGGTTATAGCTTTTTTTTCCCCATCTGTGTCCAATTGGGTAGATTTCCCTTTATTTCCTGTCCCACAGCCAGAACAAAAGAGAGTGAGAGGAAATCCCCTCAAAGTGAAGGAATCCCTGATTTTCACCAGGGTCAGAACTAATGTCCCCATTGGAATATTTTCTCTGTACTGGGGATTCCTGTTCTGGTAACAATCCCAAATTTGGGATTTTCTTTTACTTTTACTTTCAATGATAATGGTAAACAAGACTAATAAAGAGGGCGAATCTCCCTATCGGGGCACAGACAGCAATAAAGACCAGACGGGTGTGCTAATCTCTCTCCACTGTATCTAAAATTAAAGAAAATGTTCTTTATTTAATTAAAGAAAATGTTTGGTCTTTAGTTATACTTTTACTGGCTGCAAGCTCCATACGGTGAATGAGCTGGGGTGAACACTGCACTGGCCATGCAAAGGCAGTGTGCACAAAATAAAAAAACTTTTAGTGGCAAAGAACAGACTTTTCTGCCAAAAAACAACTTCATTTTGGACTCCAGTTTGGCATAACACATAAAAACATAACTTCAATAAAAACTCAAAGTAAGGTGTCAGTATGTAAGTTGATTGAACATCAAATGAATATCTAAATCATGATTTGAGATACATACTGTATAAGATAGTTGTTTTATTTGTCAAGTATTTGTGTTTTCGGACATTTATTTGTGATGTTAAGACGAGACATCAGAGCCACATTGGTGACCTTACTTTTCTCAATTGCAGTTTTGCAGTACAGTTGGGTCACCCCTTGTTGGCATATTCTTTGTTGGCGCATGTGTATGTAGCGCGTGCGATTGGCCCCTAATGTGGCAACTCCCTCTCCTGGTTTGAAATCTAATTTATTTAAGATTAGAAGAGACTGATGTAAAGTCAAAATCAGCTACTTGCAGTAGATGCTTTAAAAAATAAGTTAAGGATTTAATGAATATATAACATTCACTGGCATGTCTGCCTGGAGTTTGCCTTTAATTCTCCTAGGCCTTTGTCCCTTAACACCTAAATCCATTCTCCTGAAGTAAGTTATGCCGACACCCTATACCTAGGTTATATAATGTACATGCATGCAGGTGATTCAGGCAAACAGTTTTTTTTCTATTCCTTTGCTCCTCTCACTGCTAATGCTGCATGGACACCTTTATAAATTATGCACAGCAACAGCATAGCTCTGGTTGACCATGGTCTAAACCATGGGTGCTAAACCTGTGGACCACCAGCTGTTGCAGAACTACAAGTCCTATGAGGCATTGCAAGCCGCTGACAGTTACAAGCTTGACTCCCAAAGGCAGAGGCATGATGGGAATTGTAGTTTCGCAACAGCTGGAGGGCCACAGGTTGAGCACCCATGGTCTAAACAGACCATGAAGTTATGGGATCTCATGCACTTCTTAGACTCTTCTTCTATAATAGTACTTATGTATATATGTTTGGCATCCCAGACCTTTTCAGTGTATCCCTACTAGTATAAAGTCAATGCCACCATCAAGGTAACATTGCTAAAAGGATTGCATACTTATGTAATAACGACATGTGTCTTACCTTGGCTCTCAGTGTGAATGGGGCTCAACACGTAACTGGCATTAAATAAGTGACACATTCCAGGTTTTCTTATCAGTCTTAAATATGCACTTCAGCAGATGGTTCTGCCAAGTCCAAATATTACCAAGCATTGTACCTTTCCAATGGGTCTCTATTCTATTAAGCACCAAAGTATTCACTGCATGAATTTATCACTATTCACAGCAGTCCCCCAGCTGCTAGGGCATGAGATTGATTTCCCCCCTATGCTGATGGCTGGCTAGCTTTGAGCACCGTCCTCCCCACTGTCAAACCAGGTGCTTGGGTGGCAGCATTTGCTGAGCAAGTGCAGAATTTTCTAAGCTATTCCTTATAAAACTCAGGAGCTGGGGAGACAGTTGGCTGCCAGGAAACGAGTAGGCATGCACAACGCCATTCCTGTGGCATAGAAACCAGCTGGGCCCTTCCTAGAACACTGCTTCGACATCATTCCCACACTGCTAAACCACTAAAGGGTTTTTGTTAATAACTTCTGTTAGATATAAGCTCAGTATTTAGGTTCTGTGAACTTTAATCCAACATGATTTCTGTACTTTCTGTGATTACAGCATACTAAAAGGAATATGTTGGGATAGAAATATGGGAATTGGTATGGTCCATTTTTTCTAAAGGTACCTTTCATCCCTGTCCTTGCATCCCTACTTAGCAAGTCAATACCCTGGAAAAAGGCATGCATGTCAGGTGTTCCATAAAATCTGTGGCTGCACGTTTGTTCAGGGTCATTGACTCACTCTACAGTAAAGCATTGGGATGGCCTTTCGCCTTCAAAAAACAAGTCCGTAACAGCAGTTTCCTGGCAGATTCTCTTTAATGCTGGCCAGTTTCTACCTTCATCAGCACTGCAGCATAGGAATTAGAGCCAATACAATGATAACATAAAAAGCTTTTACTTGCTAATGAACGGAATAAAACCTGCATAGGATGACAAATCCTAGTAATGCTATTTTCAGCAGCCATCATTTATGGGACAAGATGCAATTTGTGCATTGTTGATGAGTTTGCTGATATGGCAGGAAGTTTGCCTGTCATTAATACCAGTTTAATGGAATCATATTGATCAAGCAAGTGTATTGTTTCAGCGTTTGGCTCTGGCATCATTTCTTTTAATAGTTTACAAGGTGCTTTGTGATTATTCGCATATACACGTCCTACGATACTTGACGCAAAGTCATTTTTAACTTGAGATAACTGCTGGGAATAGTAGCTAAGAGGAGGGAATTGTAGAAAAACAATACCGCTGTCCTTATAGAACATTGATAACCCTGTGGGTTGACATGGGGCCGTGTCCTGGGAGACTTTTATGGCTTTGAATTTATAGAGTAATTGGCATTCTATTATTTCTTCTTACTTGTTTTATGGAGATGTCATGCTGTAATCAGTAGAGTTAGATAAAGGTAAGTAGATTTAGTGCTGTGCACGTAAAAAGTGACCCTGAGGCATAAACGGTTTGTGCAAAGCTAGTTCTTTCGTGGCTTTGGAGATCTCTCTTTTATACTTTGTTCTGATGAGCATATTTGGACATGCAATATTTTTGCATGTATACTATGGGATTATCGCAAATTTGTAACCCTTTTTGAGTCACAAACCCCTTTGATGAAAGCAGGCAAGCAGTCTTTTTCTATGCCTTTGCTCCACACACTGCTATCAGCAGCCAAGTACACAGGTGCTCTGACCCCCTCCCCAGAAATATTCACTGTACTTCAAATGTTGTGTTATGTCATAATTCCAATAAAATGAATAAAGCAGGGTGGATATAAATCAATAATTTTTTATTTTATTTTTTTTAAATCATATTTTTTTTATTTAAATCGTTTTTTTTTTATTTAGTTTTTTTTATCAAATTTATTTTCATAAAATGCTTTTGGAGTAAAAATATATCTAAGAGAGTTTTCCATTTAAGAAAAATGTATACTTTTGTTTTGTTCAGCATGAAATGGAGTTTAGTTATGTAGCATGAGGCTGTATATTCAATGTTTACATTTATATTTGCAATATTTGCAATTTGCATATATATTTGCAATATTTACATTTTTGGTAAATTTATTCAATGAATCCAAGCTCTGCAAGCTGAGATAACATGCACTGCATTGATGCATTCACACAATTTCACAGTAACCATGAGATAAAACAAAGTTCAGAATTATTCCTTTATCCCATTGTTTTGCAAATCTATGTACACTACAAACTGTATGATTGAATCAGTTCTGATATCGCTGTTTTACTAACCTGACAGCTTATTCTAAATAGGAAACCTTAATTTTGTTTGCAATTATTAAACATTCTAACTACCAGCAAGAATAAGTCCTTGCATTTAAAGAGCACCTGTCATTTCAGATCCATCTTGGCAGCGCCTGTTAGCGGGCATCCACTCACCTGCTGCCGCCACGTCCCTCACCTTGTTGTGTCACTGCTGCATCACCAGCCATCCCATTAAAGTGAATGGGACTGTCGGTGAGTCAACAGCGGTCAGATGAGGAGCCGCTGTGGAACAGAGATGATAGTTGCTTTTTAAAAATTATGATTTAAATTGAGTTGATTTAAATCAAGCCTTTTTACTAGTGATTTAAATCGTGATTTACATCAAATCCACCCTGGAATAAAATAGACAATCTTAACAAAAAACGACTCCTATTATGGAGTGGCACAAGATGGCAGTTGTGCAGAGAATGATGATACAAATTTCAATAGTTTTTTTATTACATTTTTCAAATAGTAAGATTAACAGTATAAAGAGAAGAAAAGTCTCTCGGATATGTGAGATAATGAAATAAATTAGTATAGTGAGGATAAAATAAAACGGGGCAACCTTGGATCATCTTCAAATATTGTTCGGCATTCGATTCTCTGATAGGCCCGGTTCACACTTGTGCGATGGCAGATATCGCATGTAATTCGCAGCGCACTGCTGTTCCCATTACATGCGATGTCTGTGCGGTGCAATGTCAGCCATACAGATAGTATGGCTGATATCGCACCACATTCGGTCCAAAACCGGACAGGACCCTTTTTTCTGTTCGGACCAGAATCGGATTGCATGTGTGTTCACACATATGCGATCTGATTCATGTCCGAACTGTCAGTTTGCAGTGCGATATGCGAGCTGAAATGCGGGTGTTGTTAACATATAATGATACTCCCCAGCAGTTCGCATATGGCAGTGTGAACTGCCTTGCGTGTCGGGTGCGATGCGGGAACCCGCAGTTGATTCGCAGGGTTCTCGCATCGCACAAGTGTGAACCGGGCCTTACAGACCTAAAGAGGGACTAAACATAGGTACCCAACCTATTACTCTCTTCTTCCCCTCAGACCCCCCCCCCCCCCCACCTACCTTTTCCTTTTCTTTTTCACTGTGTCATCCTTTCAAAAGGCTGACACTCTATCTCTATCTTTCACCTCTATTACTGTTTTTTTTTTTTTTTTGAAAAGCCAGTGGCGTGCAAACACACCCAAAAACTCCACCCGGTGCCAAAAAAAGTGCACACACATAAAGAGGTGACACAAAAAGTGCAACGGGTGTAACACTTGTCCTCCACTTGGAAGGACCTTAACCCTGATCCCCCGGGGCGTTAGGCTCCAGACGGGGACTGAGGTACTTTCACTTGGGACCATCTGGCCGAAACCAGGCGGTCCCCCTTTCTCTGGAGGGTCTGCCAAAACAGACCCACCCAAGTACTAGGTGGGGCTCCCCCGAAGGGAGACCCCATGAGAGAAGGTGGACTAAGCCAAAAGGCCATGACCACCTCCATCCCAAGACGTTCAGGGCAGGCCCGAGGACCTACACCCTACTTATCACACAGTGACAAAACGTGTATACATCAAACAAAAAAATACATAAAAGTGACAACACAAGGGATAAATAAAAAGAGAGTGGGGAGAAGGAAGGTGGGAGAGTGAGTAGAAAGTGACCATTGTGCAATACAATGGCCGGCCCTCCACCTCTATTACTGGTTCTACAGGCAAACTTAGGCTCATTTAAAAGCATTCATAGATGTTCTAGATATATGATTGATCACTAGTAGTTATATTGGGAAACATCCCACATGATGAGACATCCACCATTAATACCTTCATAGTACAAATTGTTCTGTTTTATGCTAATGATAAATATATCTTGTAAGGTTTATACTAATGCTTTACTGATTGTATCCATGCTTTACTTTTAAAATAAACTTTTAAATGATTAAAAAAAATAAAAAAATAAAACGGGTAAAGAAAATACTGTATATATTAGTGCATTTTAAAAAACTGTTCAAGCAATGATCACAGGACATCAATCCTATTTGTCGTAGTAGTGACAGAGGGGTTCAAGTGAAGAACAAGCCATTACATCAATACAGTTAAGCACAAACAATAATCATGACCGGGGAAACAAAAAAAAAAAACTTAATAGGCCTATTCTATATATATCAGAGTATAACTTCAATGAATGAAAAAAGCAAAAATTGCCAAATGCAATAAGTGTAGAATCTGGCTGGGTTCACAATACGGAGCGGCTCACAGCAGGGGTCCAGTGCATCCTTTTCACAGTTTCAGGTCCAATTTCGGTCCAAATTTTTAGCTGAATTCGGACCTGAAACAGACCAGAAGACGCACAGGACCCCTGTGCAATTCACACCAGGACCGCTCCAGAGATGTGTGAACCAGCTCCATTGAGAGCCGGTCACAATCTCCTGACATGCAAATTGGATGTGTGGAAACCCGCATCCAATTGGCAATAGTGTGACCCCCAGAAGGGAAGAATAGTAAAGTATTGTCGATGATACAAATTTAAATGCTAAACATAGGCCAACAACAAATCAAGATAAGCTTAGTGGTCAGTACAATAAGCAGTGGCAAGGTGCATTTTCTTTAATTTCTTTTAATGGGAAGCCATTCATTGAGGCAAGGTGAAGGGCTGTATAGTGAATATAAACTTTTATTTTTTATCTCACCCTCATCAACCCCCTGAAACCCATCCATGGTCCACTTAGGGGTCCATGGACCCCAGGCTAAGAACCTCTGAATTAATGAGCGTTATTTTTACCACACTTACCTCTGGAGACACAGAGGTAATTTTATCTCTGGGGACAAAATATTTTGGACCATGTAAGGATCAAGTTTAGAAGAAAATGTAAGTTTTATAGTAATAGATCTAGAGGTTGGCCAATAGGTGGGGGTTGGGGACAGGACTTAACTTTGCTCTGATTTAGACTATTATAAATCCCTTTCCCATTGAGCGTACGCACATCTGCGTACTCGGCTTTCGGGGTTATATCGGGTGCAGGCATCATCCCGGTACCGTTGTTTAGAGCGGGCGATTGGCTATCCAGGTATAACAACCGATGTGACTAAAAGCCGCTCGGCTGTTATACCGGAGGAGCCGGAGGGGACACCCCCCTCCCGCCGCCTCACAACGTTCTTACCGGGCCTCACGTTCCATCGGGAGGCCTGATCGAACATCCGCCGCTTCTGGCATCTAGTGACAGACTGGAACGAAGCCGGAAATGGCTTGGTTCCAGTCTCCTGGATGTAAACACAGAAGCAACGTCACAATGTCACTTCCTGTTTACTCGGCTGTTTACTCGGCTGCCAATGGCGCCAGATTTTAAAAAATATACAGTATTCAGATACACCGTTTTCGGTGATCTGAATACTTTGAAGTACAAAGGAGGGATTTGGGGTCTTTTAGACCCCCGATCCCTCCATAAAGAGTACCTGTCACCACCTATTACTGTCACAAGGGATGTTTAAATTCCTTGTGACAGCAATAAAAGTGATCAAATAAAAAAAAAAAAAACACTTGTTAATTATCTAAAATGAAATAAAATAAATAAGACTTTTTTTTTTAAAGCGCCCCCTTCCCCGCGAACTCGCGCAGCAAAGAAAACGCATACGGAAGTCGCGCCCGCATATGTAAATGGTGTTCAAATCACACATGTGAGGTATCGCCGCAATCGTCAGAGCGAGAGAAATAATTATAGTACTAGACCTCCTCCATAACTCTAACCTGGTAACAGGAAAACATTTTTAAAGCGTCGCCTATGGAGATTTTTAGGTACCATAGTTTGTCGCCATTCCACGAGTGCGTGCAATTATAAAGCGTGACATGTTTGGTATCTATTTACTCTGCGTAACATCATCTTTCATACTATACAAAAAAATTGGGCTAACTTTATTGTTTCGTTTTTTTTAAATTCACGAAAGTATCTTTTTCCCAAAAAGTTGCGCTTAAAACACTGCTGCACAAATACCGTGTGACATAAAATATTGCAACAATCGCCATTTTATTCTCTAGATTCTCTGCTAAATTATATAATGTTTGGGGGTTCTAAGTAATTTTCTAGCAAAAAATATGAATTTTAACTTGTAAACACCAAATGTCAGAAATAGGCTTAGTCATGAAAGGGTTAATATTGGTCGTTTATTTCTTCAGATTTACAAATAATCAATTTCAATTCATATTCCTTTTCAGTCCAAGGTATATCATGGGCTATCACCTCCTTTTTTTTTTTTATTCCTGTAGTCTTAGGTGTTAGTTTTTCTCTCTATGCCAAATAATGTATGTTTTGATGTTGCAGAAAAACACATACTCTGGATATCTGTGGGACACAACAGCTGGCATCGAACTGAAGAATGTCAGCTTGCAGGAAAGCCCTCAGACCAATGGCAATGGCAAGCACACGTATTTACAGCCCTACATTGCACATTTTAAGGTAAACAAAAACTCCATCTTTGTTGCAACATTTATTGCTGTTGAATCACACTATAAAACTGCGTATGCTCAAACTATTGGTCTATACTGGTAACTAGGTATATTTGCCCCATACAATCAAAATAGATTGAGTATAATGTGTCTTCTGGGGACATTTATCCTGTTTGGTTGTATGCGGGTGCATAAATACTTTTACTGCTATTCAGAAACATTTCTAAGCATAAAATTACAAGGTATGACTCCAATATTATGGAGAGATGCCATATACTCAGTTATATTTCAAAAGGCTGCATTTGGCCACACCCAGGGACTGACTATTTGTATACTTAGTTATTCTCATATTGTCAATCGTGTAGCGCAGGGTCATATTTTGCTTATATTTTTACAAAGCGTATAAAAAAACAAAAAAATCAACATATCGTCCTTGCTCAATGAACCATTTTATACAAAATACGCTATGCTGGATTGCTTCCTTTGAGATGTGGTGGAACGGGAGATTCACATCATGGATGTGCAGCCGACAAATCTGCAGCAACGGACACTATCATGTCAATAGGGACCAAAGTCTCTGAGGAATGTTTTCAACGCCTTGTTAAATCTATGCCACAAAGAATTAAGGCAGTTCTGAAGGCAAAAGGGGGTCCAGCCTGGTGCTAACAAGGTGTACCTAATAAAGTGGCCGCTGACTCAAAGGGACACAATAGCATGTTGCTTTTAAGATTCTTAAGATCTTGTGAATGTGTACATAAACAATAAATTAGTCATAGCAGGTGCTTACATTGGTTCTAAGGCTCAAGGTTTTTTACCCTTATGCATTCTATGTGTGCATCAGCCCCCCAGCCTCCCCCCTAATACTTACCTGAGCCCCATCGAGATCCAGCAATGTGCGCGAGAGCCTCTGCTCTCTGGGGATTCCAGCAGCAGCAGGAGCCATAATTTAATGTAAGCTTTAACATATTAATGTAATGTCAAAAGTTGTTTTTAATATTTACAATTTGTACAGTTTCCATTAACCACTTTCCGACCGGCGCACGACGATGTACGTCCTGATTTTGAAGAGGGATATCTCGGTAACGGCAGCAGCTGCTGCCACAACCGAGATATCCATCTCTTCAGGCGCCGGTCGGCATTCCGATAATGGTGGTCATCGCGGCGGATTCGCCGCGAGATCACCGTTATCGGCGGCGGGAGAGGTGCCCCCCCTCCCGCCGCTCTCCCGCGCCTTCCGCCGCTTACCGGAGCCGTCGGCAGCGGCGGAGGCGATCGGGTCCGTTCCCTGCCTGTGCATAGAGATGAGTGACACTAAGATGGCCGCCACTCATCTCTATACCATAGGAGGGCAGAAGCGACGTCAAAAACGTCACTTCCGCCCATACGTCTTAAAGGGGAATTTACAAATGTCATTTTTTTTTAAATTACACTTTTTTTTTTTTTTTTTTCATTGAAGTCCAAATATGAGATCTGAGGACTTTTTGACCCCAGATCTCATATTTAAGAGGACCTGTCATGCTTTTTTCTATTACAAGGGATGTTTACATTCCTTGTAATAGGAATAAAAGTGAGCCAATTAAATTTTTTTTTTAAAAACAGTGTAAAAATAAATAAAATCAAGAAAAATAAATAAGAAAAACAAAAAATTATTTTTTTAAAGCGCCCCATCCCGACGAGCTTGTGCGCAGAAGCGAACGCATACGTGAGTAGCGCCCGCATATGAAAACGGTGGTCAAACCACACATGTGAGGTATCGCCGCGATCGGTAGAGCGAGAGCAATAATTATAGCCGTAGACCTCCTCTGTAACGACGCAAAAAATGCAACCTGTAGAATTTTTTAAACGTCGCCCATGGAGATTTTTGAGGGTAAAAGTTTGATGCCATTCCACGAGCGGGCGCAATTTTGAAGCGTGACATGTTAGGTATCAATTTACTCGGCGTAACATTATCTTTCACAATATATAAAAAAATTGGACTAACTTTACTGTTGTCTTATTTTTTTATTCAAAAAAGTGAATTTTTTACAAAAAAAGTGCGCTTGTAAGACCGCTGCGCAAATACGGTGTGAAAAAAAGTATTGCAACGACTGCCATTTTATTCTCTAGGGTGTTAGAAAAAAAACAATATATAATGTTTGGGGGTTCCAAGTTTTTTTCTAGCAAAAAAAAAACTGTTTTAAACATGTAAACACCTAAAATCCAAAACGAGGCTGGTCTTAAAGTGGTTAAAAGAGTACCGTGACCTTGGCAAGAGTCCTTTTTTTTAGGCACTTTCTGTAAAAGGAAGACAACTGTGTCACCCTTGTGCTCCCCCCCATAGCACCCTGTCTCATGCTTCCCTAGTGGAGGCTACAGGCAGTATTATTGGCACACATTATACAGATATGTTCTGCTATTGTTTGTGTTGGGAAGCCAATTCAGAACAGAACAATGGCTGGCGAGTCCATGTAGACAAAAAGTGGTTGAAAAGGGCTGGACGAGAATTTAGGATAGGCGTTTGTACACTGATGCCTCCACTCCTGCCTCCATGATGTCTTGCACTTTCAGCAGCCACTTCTTAATTGAGGGAGCCGATGGGGACTTCCAATCAATGGGGATGAGACATTTACCAGCATTGAGGAGGTGAGGCATCAGGGATCGTTTATAGGTCCCCACCGACTGCGCAGTGTAGTGGAATAGGATGGGTAAAGGATCATCAGCAATCTGATGGTTTGTCACCTTACTAATTAAATTACGGATCTCTATACAAAATGGACGGATAATTGGGCAGTCCCACCATAGATGAAGGTAGGTACCTTTCTGTTCCGCACCCTCTCCAACAGAGGTTCGACACTGACAGAAATATTCAAGACAATTTGTCCGGTACTCTATACCATCTGAACCAAAACTTAACAACATTCCTCAGTTTTGGAAATAACTGAGGAAGTATGGGCCAGTGTGGTAATCTTCTCTATGGTGACCAATTTTCGCTCCTATTCCCTAATATAGCCACTACAATACAGGGCACTTTCGCCCCCTTCCTTCCCAGCCCAATTTTCAGCTTTCAGCGCTCTCGCACTTTCAATGACAATTGCGCGGTCATGCTAC
Organism: Lithobates sylvaticus; assembly: GCA_028564925.1. Classification (NCBI taxonomy): domain Eukaryota; kingdom Metazoa; phylum Chordata; class Amphibia; order Anura; family Ranidae; genus Lithobates; species Lithobates sylvaticus. The sequence goes on along the minus strand of CM053030.1, from coordinate 360,066,400 downwards.
GCTGTACCCAAATGAATTTTTTATCATTTTGTTTGGACAAATAGAGCTTTATTTTGGTGGTATTTATTCACAACTTCGTTTTTTATTTTTTGCGATATAAGCGAAAAAATTGCGGAAATTGGGAAAAAAAAAACAATTTTTTCTTCTTTCTATTTTAAAAGAAATCCAATAAAATCTAATTTTGTCATAAATTTAAGCCAAAATGTATTCTGCTACATGTTTCTAGTAAAAAAAATTCCGTTAAGTGTATAATAATTGGTTTGTGTCATCACAGACATATGTACGCAAATGATCATGTACAGATGTGTGCAAGTGATCACGCACATATGTGTGCAGATAATCATTGGCACATGTGATTTTAGTAGGACATATGTGGGAGACATGTGTTTTTATTATTTGGGGACATGTGTGTTTTGGGGACATGTATAGTTTGGGGACATGTGTGTTTTACTGTGTTGGTGACACTACACTGGTGATCAGTGAGTAAAAAGCTGTAAAAAACAGCTAATACTCACTGATCACCAGCCGGCTGCAGCAATCCGCTCTCCTCAGCGACGACTTCCATGTGAGGAGAGGAGAGCCGATTGCCTAGCAACCGGCTGTTTGCTTACATCACATGACGGCTGTGATTGGACACGCCCGTCATGTGATCAGGAGGGCCAATCACAGGGCCCTCCTGCCGATCCAAGATGCGCCGTGTCCGGGTGACACGAGCGCATCGGGATCGCGCCGCTGTGCGGGCACGCGCAATCCCCCTACTTCTGAAGGACGTTCAGGAACGTCCTATCAGAAGTAGAAGGCTCCCACCCGGCCGTATATACAAAAGAGAACCCCCTACTATTGGGACGTTAATTAGATCGCCACACTCAACAAGGTTGTATAAAAAATATTAAATTTATTCAAATGTTAATAGTAATCACCTAGTTGTCCAATACCAGGATACGCAATGCAGCGTGTACATGACAATACAAAAAAAAAAATAATATTTACAAACAAAAAATAACAACACTTTACAAAAAAACAGAACTATGGTACTGGAGCTCTCGTGGAGGTAAATAAACCCTGAATACTCAAACTGAGTATTCGGGGTTTATTTACCTCCACGAGAGCTCCAGTACCATAGTTCTGTTTTTTTGTAAAGTGTTGTTATTTTTTGTTTGTAAATATTTTTTTTTTTTGTATTGTCATGTACACGCTGCATTGCGTACCCTGTTATTGGACAACTAGGTGATTACTATTAACATTTGAATAAATTTAATATTTTTTATACAACCTTGTTGAGTGTGGCGATCTAATTAAAGTCCCAATAGTAGGGGGTTCTCTTTTGTCTAGATCCAGGGATGAGACCACCACACAAAACACTTTTACCAATAGGGGAGTATGCCTTAATCTTTTTCCACCCGGCCGTATATGTGCAGTGGCCGGGTGGGAAGTAGATAGTAAGGGGTTGTATTGGAATGCTTAGCCAAAACAAGCTAGTAAAGTTTGGAGAGGAATTGGGAGGCGTCATCCTTGTCCAGACACAGATTCAAATCTGGTCAAGGAGTCGCAAGGTCTCAAGCCTCCACATAGTGTCCTAAAGAAATTAGTGAGCTGGATATGTTGCCAAATATTCCTGGGGAATTTACCCCATTCCCTAAGGAGTTCTACCAGGTACTTTTAAGTTCAATAGTTACATAGTTAGTAAGGTTGAATAAAGACACCAGTCCATTCAGTTCAACCTGAGTGTCTACAATTGTCCCTATGATTGGTACCTGTCATAAAGCGAAAGCAGCGGATTTCTTGATCCCCCAAGATTTAATAAAGGCCAAGTCCTCCCCTGGAAATCCTCGTAATGGTGAGAGTGGCAAAAAAGTTTTTTAGGTTTTGAACACAGTGTAGAAGGTTTAGTATATCTGCCAAGCTTTACAGTATCTTGTGCCTGTTGGGGAGATGTCCCCTTATTTTCTTTCCTAGTAAAATCATGTCACACCCTGACACACTGGGTGTCACCAATATAGAAAGTGAGGGCAAAATATCCCCTATAAAAAACAAAACAACAACCTGATAGAGGTTTGTAGCCATCCTCAATGTAAGAGAAGTGTTGTATTGCTGTCTATGTCTCCATTTCCTCCCTTCCCTTCCTGTCCCATCAATTTAGAACATTTAGAACACAAAATAAATATCAAAAGGCTAATTACATCTACATTCAACTATGGCCCAATGATTTGAATGGTATTGAACTCTAGCTTTATGTTTATTTAATTTACAAATGCAGTAGTTTGGCTCTAAAAACAAAGACCTTGTTATAAGTGCATTCTTATCAAACCCTCATCGACAGGATGCAGTTGTTTTACAACAGGAAACTTGCTCAAAATAATGATTTTTTTCCCAAATTTTGATCAAAGTAATAAAATATTGTCAGTACGAAGTAACTATGAAATCTACTATTCATGTTTCAAATGCTTTCAAAAGCTATTTAGTACCATAGTGCTCCTTTAATCTCCTACCTGTCTAACAATATGTATTACTGGCAGTGGAACATGGAACAAAGCTATTGTACATCACAGAAGGCCTCTTCATAGTGAAGCATGTACCTTGTTTTGATGTATAAACTGGACACAGGAAATGAATTACAAACAATATAAGAGCTGGACTCCATCAAGGGCTTCAGATACTCCAGGTTCTAATTGTTTTTACAATTCCCTATATGTCATCCCTTTAAAGGTCCTGCAACTATGAATAATAACCAGTTGATCTGCCAGAAAGGCACTAAATCCTGTTGTGGTCTGACAACACACTTTTTTGGACTGAGCGGTGTCAGCCCTGCCTAGTTTTCTTTTGCTAAACTAATCAAACCCTCCCATTCTTCCATCTTTACTTGCAGCATAAAGGCTAACCATTGTGTAGTCTCAAAATAAGAACCAGAAGGGCTTAATACTCTCCTTCAGATAAAATATGAAAACAGGACAGCTCTGAATTTCTGACATGAACGACAGGCTTTATTTGCACTAATCAAACAGATATAACAAAACACTTTCCGTTGTATATTTAACAGATCAAAAGGGGGCAAGTGAAAGAAGTTAATTGTCAAGCCTATTACACACGATGAGATTTTCGGACTAATGATCATCCGTTTTTTTTTTTTTACTTGCTAATCTCCATATCAAAAACGAATAAAATTCTCATACAACAGAACAAAAATTTGGAAGTGATGTAATGTGTTTGTATCGGATTTTTGGACAAAAACTGTACTAATTAAACTAAAATCGCACGATCTGGTATCCTACGAGAAAAATTTACGTGTTTGTCCCTTCGGAAAATTTGAGACAAAGGCTGTGTACTAACAATCAGATTATTGTACGATTGCTTTTTTGCAGCATTTTTTGTACGGTATTCTGATCATGTGTACCCAGCTTTAGGGTTTACATACTGTACATTTTAATAACTGGTTCATCTCTGGCAAGTTGTCATGTATTTTACATACCGCTATGTTCCTCCTCTGTTCTGTAATCTGGTCGAGTCATTAGTGATTTACAGTATATTTGCATAAATCAGTAGCAACATTCAGTGTCTTCCATAGCATAATACATAGCATAATACATCAGATACTTGAGACCATTTAACTAGCATTTTATAAAGAGTTATCTCATAAAGGTTTACAATAGGGGAATAACTTTTTTATGTCAGAAAACTGATAAAAAAGGCAATGATACTCGCATAGAACTGCTTCTGTATAAATCACTCGTAAAGTCACATATAGAATATAGGACCCCTTTTTGGGCACCACATTGTAAAAAAGACATTGACGTTTTGGAAAGGGTACAGAGGAAGACAACTAAATTCATAGAAGGGATAGAAAGATTCACTGTTTTAGTGTGCGGCTAGTGTGAACGGGCCCTAAGGGTGGTTAAGCTATAAAATGTCTTAGTAATAGCAAAAAATGGTGCTATTTAAAAAATGTATTGCAACTAATAAAATCCAAAGTGAAGTCTGATATGGCAATATTTTGATCTAGGAATTCGTCCTGAAGGGATTGTTTTAACTGCGTGACAAAGTTTGTCTTTTTTTTCAACCTTATTAACAATAACTAGGTGCCTAAGTTTGTAAATAAGAGTATGTGTATTCATGCAGTAAGGCCCCTTCCACATGGGGGGGGGCTCCATTGGAGTCTGCCTGCCCAGCGGGGAATCTATCTGCTGATCCCCATTGAGCATGCAGGTGGCAGGTTTGTGTCCGCTCTGCTTATGCAGAACAGACACAGCCCGCTCACCTCTATGGGCAGTCGGATGTAAACAGACCACCTGTCTGTTTACACCTGACTTCCATCCGATCCAGTCCGCCAGACGGATGGGGAGCGGATCCCTATCCATTTGTTTTTAGCAGATAGTCGGATCGGATGTCGGCGGGTGTAAACAGACACATGTCTGTTTACACCCGCTGCTCCATAGAGGAGACTGGAGGGTCTGATCGGGTCCACCACAAAAACTGGGGCAGCTTGCACATTTGGACAGGTACCATCAGTGCCCGATTGGTCCACTAGTGTAAAAGGGGCCTTGCACATCTCAGTCAATGCATAATTGATGGGAATTAATAAAGGGTACAACCCTCTAAAAGTCCATAGGTCCGTTGCACAGCAGTTGTCTGTGCTTGCACCCATTTCATGTACCTGTCAGATAAGTACACAAATCTGTTGGAACCCTTCACTGAGCTAGGTATGTGCATACTGGACACTTTTTCCTCCGTACGCGGCCTCCCTGGCCACTGTGCCCATCATACTATAAGGCGTATGGTCAGGTATGTTTGTAGTGTGGTGGATGGAGCCTAATGAGGAACTGAGAAACTAGTACCCCTCAGATCCACCTTGCTGTTGATTGACAGCACACAGCAGTGGAGTGCTATTCAGCCTAATAGTGACTTTTGAATCTGCCAACTGCCATGCACTGTCAATCAAAAGTAATATGAACCTGTTGGGGATCTAGTCTCTCAGTTCTCCATCAGGCTCCGCCCATCCAGTGACATCACCAGTAACACCAGCCCCTTTATTTACATTTAGCTTTCAACTGGGGACTATCCCTGCTGATAACAGAATAGGATTTTGAATAGAGCCCTGTGCAGGAAGCTGTCACGTCTTTCCAGCACAGCCATGCCCCTACTCTGAGCACTGGCGTACCTCCATTACCATTATTTTAATTACCACTAGCTTCTTATTCTGTGAACTGGCAGTAATTATTTAAGAATTTGTTGCTGCCACAGCAACTTCTTAAGCCCCATACACACGCGCGGATTATCCGAGGACCAGGTCCGTCAGACCATGTCCGTCGTACTTTGTCTGATGTTGGTTTTGCGTACACACGGTAGGACAAAGTTGTCGGAAAATCCGATCATTCTGAACGTGGTGACGTTTGTTGCCTATGACGGGACTACGTAGAGGCTAGTAGCCAATAGCTTTGGTCTTGTAATGTGATCTGAGCATGCGTAGCACTTTGTCCGTCGGAATTCGCTACACACGATCGGATTTGGTGTGATCGGACTTTGTTGTCAAAAAATCTATCCAGCAGGAGATAGGACTTTGTCCGTCAGACAATCCGATGGAAACTGTCCGATGGTGCCTACACACGGTCGGATTTTCCGACAACATTGTCCGATAGGACAGAATCCATCGGAAAATCCTACCGTGTGTATGGGGCTTAAAACTACCTGATTTTTTTGACTGCCAAATGCCTGCCAGACTGTTTTTTGACTGCCAGACTGTTAATGCTGCCAAATCTGGTGCAAATGCTTGCCCAAATTAGGCACAGGTAGTCCTAAGGGAACTACCACCAGAAAAGTGTTAAAGCCTAAGTTCACTTTAAGGTCCCTTTCACATCTTGTGTAATGAGCATTCTTTCTCGTGATTTTTAAGCAAGATTTACACGCATTTCTGTGTGTCACGTATAGGGCAGCCTATTCCCTTGACTATGCACGTTTGCCACGCAAAAGAAACTCATGCACCTTTTTAGGGCAACAAGCTTTGCAGCGCAATTTGGGGTTGTGTGCAGAATTGCACCAATTTTGCCTGCAATTCCATATTGCTAGGCGTGAATAGTGCCTAAAAAATAAATAAGCACAAGGGAGATCAGTCACCTTCAGTGAGATGCCTCATGTGTACTGCTGTGTTCTAGTTTAGCAGAAATCTTCCTCCTCCAACGTCCCCACCCCCGCTGCTGTAATCTTCCAATGCGACAGGAGTTATTCAAACTAAGTAAGCTGCCCACCCTTTTTGCCCAGCTCCTCAATTAATAGCTGGTACTACAGCATCTATGAAGGAAAGATGATCTCTGAATGGAGGATGGACAGATGATTGAAAGGTCAGCCCCCTCCCTTCATAGATCATGTGTCATTCATAGAAGCTGTAATACTAGCTTTTATGAATGGAGCTGGGCAGAAATGGTGGGCATAGTGGGGAACTCTCGAGCGCCTGTGACAACTCCCTTAGTTCTATTAACCCCTGCTGCACCAGAAGTTTACGGTGGTGGGGGTGGGGGATATCAGAGGAAGAAGTTTTCTGCAAAACAAGGACACAGCAGAACAAGGAACACATCCCACTCCACTGAAGGTAAGGAATGTCCCTCATAATGTTTATTTTTTTAAATTAAGCTTGGACTTGCATGAAGGTGAAAAACCCTCCACGTGCTGCTCCCTCCACAGCCCTATATTATTCACCTGAGAACCCTCTTGATCCAGCAAGGTGCACGAGTGTCCTGGGACTCCCTCTCCTCATTGTCAGTCACAGCCAGTAAGCCAATGAGGAGAGCGTGGGACAGAGTTGAGTCGCGGCTCTATGTGTTTAATGGACACATAGAGCAGGGCTCAGGAGCAAGCACGAACCAGTGACCCCATAGCTGCTTGCTATTGGGGGCTCTGGTCAAGGGGGAGAAGCTGCAGAGTGCCTCGAGGACCTGAGAAGAAGAGAATCTGGGCTGCTCTGTGCAAAACCACTGCACAGAACAGGTAAGTATAATATGTTTTTTATTTTTGTTTTTTCTTTTAAAAAACCGAACCTTTAATATCACTTTAGGCCTTTATAGATTTCTGCAGAATGACAATGCAGGTGATGTCTAATATGCTTTGAATGTTAAGAACATAAGTGCTCCAGCAGCCCTGGGAATAGTGACAAATGCCCACGACTACTCACCTTTGTCAAGTTTGGCTTCTGCAGAGACACGGCACCAGTGCTGCTTCCATGACATTGCTTTAGCCAACATCATTTTCTCTGCGTTCTAACTTGCTCAGAACCGGGGAATCCCCTTTAGTAAGTATTTATAATATTTGTGATTTTTTGAGAAGCAGTGTGAAGGTATTGTATGTGGTGGTGCTACAGTATCAATAAAGTAAACTTGAAATAAAGATCTTACCCCGAAGGTAGGCATCTTCCTTCAGCAAGCTTGACTGCCTATTAATAAAATAACGTGCATGCCTAACAGCCACGCCTTAGCTTAAGATGACTTATACCATTGAAAATGAGCTGTTCTTGAAATATGACATTTCACTTTGTGTACAGGTATAAAAACTTAGATCTGGAGCTCCTATAATGTTATTTACATGATCACAGTAGTAGGTGTATTTGTGCGTATATATTGTGTATGCCAGTAGAGATGCCACATTGGTATTTATAGCTACTGCAGAGTGAGCTGATGTTATTTGTAAGACATGTAATCTTTTGATCTCGGTTATGGAGGGAGCTGGCATAATGCATATGTGAAAATACTGCATATGTACTGTACACCACTTGTCAGCCTCAAAATGTAAGCCTTTTGACCTATTAAATCAGTAATGCTTTCTGCTATTGCATCTGTTTCCACTGGTGAGATTACTGTGTATTGCCAATTAGAGTGAACCTGAGCCTTGCCCATACAGGTTCTCGTAAAGCAACTCTGTCACTATGATCGGCACAGAAAACCAAGTTGAGCCTGTAAAAAAATAAATAAATGTATTAAAAAATCCTGTTCAGCCATAATTGTACATTTTATAAAATGTATTTGAGATTTGAGAAATGCAATGGCTAGATCAGCCTTTTACGACCCCGGGGTGCCTTGAGGATTCTTCAGGGGTGCCTTGGCAAAATGCCTAAAAATTGCCCAAAATGTATACAAGTCAGCAGGTGAACCAAGCCTGCCTTTTAGACCCCTTTCACACCACGCCGCCCATAGCGTCGGCGGTAAAATGCCACTATTTTTAGCAGCGTTTTACTGTCGGATTTGCAGCGCATTTCGGCTGCTAGCGGACGCTTTTACCCCCACTAGCGGCCGAGAAAGGGTTAAACCCCCCCGCAATATGCCGCAATAGCAGCGTTTTGCCGGCCGTTTTGCCGGCGGTATTACATCGCCAGATTGCCAGAATTTTGGTTGGAAGCCAAACAGTGAGGACACTGTGTGGAGAGTGAACAAATTTTGCTTTTTTGACTGCTGGTGATTGCTGGATTGCATTTTTAGGTTCTTCTGGACCTTTTCCATTTTATCTTCTTAATACCCTTTTCTTCTTACACTTTTTAAACAGTTTTTTTTTTCCTTTCCTTCCTTCAGCTTACTAATTAAGGGGAGTGCCTAATTGCTCCCAGGTGTTTCAGGCCTATATAAGTTTGTGTAGAGCTCATGTGAAATTGCCAGAATTTTGGTTGGAAGCCAAACAGTGAGGACACTGTGTGGAGAGTGAACAAATTTTGCTTTTTTGACTGCTGGTGATTGCTGGATTGCATTTTTAGGTTCTTCTGGACCTTTTCCATTTTATCTTCTTAATACCCTTTTCTTCTTACACTTTTTAAACAGTTTTTTTTTTCCTTTCCTTCCTTCAGCTTACTAATTAAGGGGAGTGCCTAATTGCTCCCAGGTGTTTCAGGCCTATATAAGTTTGTGTAGAGCTCATGTGAAATTGCCAGAATTTTGGTTGGAAGCCAAACAGTGAGGACACTGTGTGGAGAGTGAACAAATTTTGCTTTTTTGACTGCTGGTGATTGCTGGATTGCATTTTTAGGTTCTTCTGGACCTTTTCCATTTTATCTTCTTAATACCCTTTTCTTCTTACACTTTTTAAACAGTTTTTTTTTTCCTTTCCTTCCTTCAGCTTACTAATTAAGGGGAGTGCCTAATTGCTCCCAGGTGTTTCAGGCCTATATAAGTTTGTGTAGAGCTCATGTGAAATTGCCAGAATTTTGGTTGGAAGCCAAACAGTGAGGACACTGTGTGGAGAGTGAACAAATTTTGCTTTTTTGACTGCTGGTGATTGCTGGATTGCATTTTTAGGTTCTTCTGGACCTTTTCCATTTTATCTTCTTAATACCCTTTTCTTCTTACACTTTTTAAACAGTTTTTTTTTTCCTTTCCTTCCTTCAGCTTACTAATTAAGGGGAGTGCCTAATTGCTCCCAGGTGTTTCAGGCCTATATAAGTTTGTGTAGAGCTCATCGTGAGCCTGCTCATCCTTGAGACTGGTTGAACTCTGTCCAAGTGGAACTTGTCTAAGTGGTGAGTTAAAACCAGGAGTTTATAACAGGAGGTTGTAACAGGGGTCATAGTACCTGTGCAGGGAGATCAACATCAGGATCCACCCTATCGCCATCATTGGATCACCCGGTAAGGTAAATATTCTGGTAAGTAACGCAGGGACCACCACTTAGCAGTTGATCCAGGGACCAACATCCGACCGCCCCTCGGGGGGTCAGGAAGGAATTTTTTCCTCTGCTACAGCAATTGGCCGCGCTAGTAGGGGTTTTTCGCCTTCCTCTGGATCAACGGGAGGGAGGGTGTAGGTCTACAGGGTTTTCCCACAGATCCGCAACATCTTCAACTAGCCTGCGCAAGACCGTTATCGCCTCAACAACAGCATCAGCGTTTTTTCAACGCATCATCTCGTCCACAGCAGGGAATTTTTTTTGGAGCACCTCAACATGTGCAATTTCAAATACTCAGCAGAGTCCCTATGCAGACTAAGAAATTTGACCGCAACTCTACCGACCGACATTCAAAAAATATTACAAAAAGAACGACTACTAAGAATCGATCCACAAGCAACGATCAAACATAAGAAGACTACAACTCAACCGCAACAGTTAGCATGCGCTTTGATTAACACCAGATCGGCAGTCAAGCACAGGCACGAAATCCATGACTTCATCACACAAAACAACATAGATTGCCTCTTCATCACGGAAAGCTGGCTAACACCCGACTGCAACACCATCCTAACAGAATTAGTGCCAGAAAACTACAGGATCCTAACCGAGCATCGGAAAGGAAAAAAAGGAGGAGGCCTAGCAGTGATCTTCAAAGCTCATCTAGCGCTCGTCAAACCTACGGTACAGAACAAAGCAACGTTTATGGAGACACTTACTCTACAGATGCAAACCACACCACAAGAAACCATCCACATGCTGCTATGCTACAGACCACCAGGACCAAAGACAAATCTACCGATACCACTCACGGAATTCATCTCGGCACACACCCTGAAAAACAACAAGATTCTGGTACTCGGAGATTTCAACCTCTGGGCGAATTCCACCGAAGACCCCATCGCCACCACCTGCATCAATCAACTGGAAGACCTAGGGCTTCAACAACTAGTAAAGGCTCCCACACATGGGTCGGGTCACATCCTGGACCTCATCTTCAAGCAAAATACGGACATCAGCATTCAAGACAACATAGCGCTACCATGGTCAGACCACCACGCTATCAAATTTGAGATCGCCACCAACATCTCCCTGCAAAAACCAAACCCAGCAGCAACAACACACTGGATTAGATCGCAGAAGAAACTACATTCGGAAATCTTCAAAACCACACTAACACACAAAATGGGTACACTAAATCAAAACCACTCAACAGAACGAATACTCAGCTTCATAAACAAGGCACTTCTACAAACAGCAGACGCAGTCGCCCCGAAACATCGAGTACCCATCCGCAAGAAAAATTCTGGTTGGTTTAATGGCACGCTTACTCTACTGAAACGGGAACACAGAAGAGCAGAAAGAGCCTGGAGAAGAAACACCACAAAGGAAAATCACACAAACTACAGAATACTCACCAAGAGATATCATAAAGCAATTTTCACAGCAAAAAAAGAACATGTCTCAAACACCCTCTCAAAAGCCTTAAACCGACCACGGGAACTTTTCAAACTAGTCGCCCAGACTATGAACCCCACCTGCCTTGAGCCCCTAGGAAACGAAACTCAAGAATACTGCAACAAATTATCAGATTTTTTCATCAACAAAATAGACAACATTCAGAAAATAATTCAACAAAAAAAAACAACAACCAGCTCTACTCAACTCAACCCAGGTAAGGAATTTTACATCCACAGCGCACAAGCACCACATTTTTCACTTACCCCGATCACAACGGATGAAACCAAAAATGTCATCAAGAGCCTCCGAGACAGCACCTCGCCAAACGACATCATCCCCACAAAACTCTTGAAAGAATGCTCCGACATTCTGGCCCCCGCTATCACACACCTAGTAAATCAGTCGTTCAAAGAAGGATTGGTTCCGAATTCCCTCAAGCAAGGCATCATCAAACCATTACTAAAGAAACCCAACCTCGACCCCAAGGATCCGAACAATCGCAGACCGGTAACAAGCCTGAACACCATTTCCAAGATCATGGAGAAAGCAGTAGTACAACAGCTTCAACTTCATCTGGACACACACAAGCTCCTAGACCCACTACAATCGGGCTTCCGCCCAGGCCATGGCACAGAAACGGCACTTCTGAAAATATGGGATGACGCCCTAGAAGCAGCGGATGAGGGAGAATCGTGTCTTCTGGTATTGCTGGATCTCAGTGCGGCGTTCGACACAGTGGACCACAACATGCTTCTCAGCCGCCTCAAGGAAGTGGCAGGAGTTACAGATGGAGATCTGCCATGGTTCGCTTCCTTCTTAGGAAACCGGTCACAAACAGGGCCAGATTAAGAGCATCATGGGCCTGGTGCTGAGGATTTTGGTGGGCCTTTTTATGGAAACAAAATGAAAATGCAAACAATTTTTCGCTAAAACAAATTAAATATACTCTCACCAGTAATATCACTCATGCAGCCTTTGAGCAGCAGCAACACCAGCAATACCACCTGCTATGCAGTCTCTCACCAGCAGCAACATAGAGAGACCACATTTCCAAACTGCCATTCAGGGACAACCCCCCCTTCCCAAAAAAAGATGAGGGTGGGGGATGTAGTCTCGGGGTTGATGGGGAAATCGGCGGTGGAGGTGATTTGTCAGGCAAATGGCTGGTGTTAGCACTTAAAATCATCCTGACATCATGCTTGATATGGTGTCAGGATGATCAAATTCCATTATTTCTATTACTACATTGTAATATATAGTGAAATAGTTCAACTCACCATCATGCAGAATCAGTGGGAACCTGAGCTTGTCACTTCCCACCAGATGCAGCTTGTTACTTGCCACCATTGCTTGCCACCAGATGCAGCTTGTCACTTGCCACCCATAGCCTACCACCAGATGTAGCGTATCACTTTGCAGAGTTACCTGCCACTTGCCACTGATAGCCTGCCACCGGATACAGCGTGCCACTTGCCACCGACATACTTCCACCAGATATAGTGTGTCACTTGCCACCAGCAGCCTGTCACCAGATACAGTGTGCCACTTGCCACCGACAGCCTGTCACCAGATACAGTGTGCCACTTGCCACCGACAGCCTGTCACCAGATACAGCATGCCACTTGCTGACAGCCTGTCACCAGATACAGTGTGCCACTTGCCACGACAGCCTGTCACCAGATACAGTGTGCCACTTGCCACCGACAACCTGTCACCAGATACAGTGTGCCACTTGCCACCTATAGCCTGCCACCAGATACAGTGTGCCACTTGCCACCTATAGCCTGCCACCAGATACAGCGTGCCACTTGCCTCCAGAAGCCTGCCATCAGATACAGCGTGCCACTTGCCACGACAGCCTATCACCAGATACAGTGTGCCACTTGCCACCGATAGCCTGCCACCAGATACAGCGTGCCACTGACATACTTCCACCAGATATAGTGTGTCACTTGCCACTGACAGCCTGTCACCAGATACAATGTGCCACTTGCCACCGACAGCCTGTCACCAGATACAGTGTGCCACTTGCTGACAGCCTGTCACCAGATACAGTGTGCCACTTGCCACCGACAGCCTGTCACCAGATACAGTGTGCCACTTGCCACCGACAGCCTGTCACCAGATACAGTGTGCCACTTGCCACCGACAGCCTGTCACCAGATACAGTGTGCCACTTGCCACCGACAGCCTGCCACGACAACCTGTCACCAGATACAGTGTGCCACCTGCCACCTACAGCCTGCCACCAGATACCAGCGTGCCACTTGCCACCAGAAGCCTGCCACCAGATACAGCGTGCCACTTGCCACCGACATACTTCCACCAGATACAGTGTGCCACTTGCCACACAGCCTGTCACCAGAACCTGTCACCAGATACAGTGTGCCACTTGCCACCTATAGCCTGCCACCAGATACAGCGTGCCACTTGCCACCAGAAGCCTGCCACCAGATACAGTGTGCCACTTGCCACCAGCAGCCTGTCACCAGATACAGTGTGCCACTTGCCACCGACAGCCTGTCACCAGATACAGCGTGCCACTTGCCAATGACAGCCTGTCACCAGATACAGCGTTCCACTTTCCACCGACATCCTTCCACCAGATACAGTGTGCCACTTGCCACTGACAGCCTGTCACCAGATACAGTGTGCCACTTGCCACGACAGCCTGTCACCAGATACAGTGTGCCACTTGCCACCGACAGCCTGTCACCAGATACAGTGTGCCACTTGCCACCGACAGCCTGTCACCAGATACAGTGTGCCACTTGCCACCGACAGCCTGTCACCAGATACAGTGTGCCACTTGCCACCGACAGCCTGTCACCAGATACAGTGTGCCACTTGCCACCGACAGCCTGTCACCAGATACAGTGTGCCACTTGCCACCGACAGCCTGTCACCAGATACAGTGTGCCACTTGCCACCGACAGCCTGTCACCAGATACAGTGTGCCACTTGCCACCGACAGCCTGCCACCAGATACAGTGTGCCACTTGCCACCGACAGCCTGTCACCAGATACAGTGTGCCACTTGCCACCGACAGCCTGCCACCAGATACAGTGTGCCACTTGCCACCAGAAGCCTGCCACCAGATACAGTGTGCCACTTGCCACCGACATACTTCCACCAGATACAGTGTGCCACTTGCCACCAGCAGCCTGTCACCAGATAGAGTGTGCCACCTGCCACCGACAGCCTGTCACCAGATACAGCGTGCCACTTGCCAATGACAACCTGTCACCAGATACAGCGTTCCACTTGCCACCGACATCCTTCCATCAGATACAGTGTGCCACTTGCCACTGACAGCCTGTCACCAGATACAATGTGCCACTTGCCACCGACAGCCTGTCACCAGATACAGTGTGCCACTTGCTGACAGCCTGTCACCAGATACAGTGTGCCACTTGCCACTGACAGCCTGTCACCAGATACAGTGTGCCACTTGCCACCGACAGCCTGTCACCAGATACAGTGTGCCACTTGCCACGACAGCCTGTCACCAGATACAGTGTGCCACTTGCCACCGACAGCCTGTCACCAGATACAGTGTGCCACTTGCCACCGACAGCCTGTCACCAGATACAGTGTGCCACTTGCCACCGACAGCCTGTCACCAGATACAGTGTGCCACCTATAGCCTGCCACCAGATACAGCGTGCCACTTGCCACTCCCTCCAGGACTTTTCCTGGATGGGTAGAAGGAACAGGGCCTACATAGTCAAACAAATCCCTGGGGCCCCCACCCCTCCTGAGCTGGGATGGTATGGCTGTGTGTAAAATGAATGCCAGCAGTATTGATCAGACCAAGTTCTACAGAGGGGGGTGTGTACAAGCCTTTGGGCTCACATTGGTGTGCTGCAGTTTTGGCTGCACTGCTTGTCTATCTGCAGTTTTAGCTGCAGTTCTATTGATTTATATCAGGTTGCAGGTTTTTTGCCGCATTTTTTGACAGTGTGCCAAAGATGCAGCGTGCAGACATTTTGGTGTGCTTTCAGAAAAAAACATGCAACCTGATATAAATCAATAGGACTGCATTTACTGATATAAATCAATAGGAAACCTGCGTATACACCAGCAATGGGCCAAAACTTTGCAAACCAGTGTGAACCCCCCTAAAAGCACAAGGAGCCAAGTCTAAACATATAGCTGCAGTTATAACAGCCATTGCTGAAGGAAAAAGTAAAGGGTGAGAGAAGGGAGATAACAGTCACTGAGCTGACACTTGGATGGTCAGAAGCTCATCACTCACATATGTGTTCAGTTCACCTTCCATCTGCCTGTTCCTTCCTGTGCTCTGTTCACAACTTCCCCGCCCACACGGCTCCTTCACTGCACGGACTTCACAGAGAGAGAGGGGAGGGGGAAGGCAGAGCCATTTGTGTAGGGGGGGGAACTGTGTACTGTGATACTAATAACCACAGTGAGCCAACACAGGTACAGCCAGACACCCCTGCATTTACACACAGCTTCTCATGTCCCATAGACGTTTATGGACAGGAGAAATTGGGCTTGTACTGCTGGCTGTGTGGGCCGATTTTAAGGCAGGGGCCTGGAGCTGCAGCTCCATCAGCCCGCTACAAATCGAAGGGAGAACGAAGATTCGCAGTACAGGGACCCCGGCTATGGAATGCTCTACCAAACAACATCCGCATGGAAGAAAACCATCAGGCCTTCAGGAAAAAACTCAAGACCCACCTCTTCTAATACATGGCATCCCAACATGAGCAGTCAAGCGCCTCGAGGCGATTCAGTTCGCAGTTGCAGCGCTATACAAATCATTCATTCATTCATTCATTCATTCATCGCTACACACCACTCTTTCACTGCTCCAAAGAAGCTGCTGGCAGGACTTTTCCTGACATCCTGCCAGCGCACCGCTGCAGTGTGAAAGCCCTCAGGCTTTCACACTGCAGACAATGGAGCAGCAGTTTGAGGGCGGATTGCAGGCGCTATTTCTAACGCTATAGCGCCTGCAAAACACCCTTGTGTGAAAGGGGTCTTAGTTACACAAAGCCACAGGTCTTTATTTTTATTTATTTTTTAAATTGCAGAAAGTTTTCATAGTACAAAACAGTAGAGAAGGTACAAAGAGAAGGACTAAACTTCAACATAAGTTATCCATATATAGGACAGATGTGCAAGGAGCAAGCAGTCATTGGTCAACCCACATGAATAACATGGTAGGTTCCATAATAACAACAGTATTATAATAGTAAAAGAATAAAAATAATAGAACAGAATACAAATAAAAAATGTAAATGAAAACAACAAGGAGATGGACAGTATTCGACTATTGAGTAACGGGGGAAATTTTTTGAGGAAACAACCCTATCAGAAATATATTATTCCCGAGAGATAATTTGTCAGTCTACCTTAAACCAAACCGTCCATATTTTTCATTGTGCGCCAAAGATCTTTCTAGTACCAGCTTTATTGGTTTTTATTGTGCACCATTACAACTTTCCAGCCACCGGTGTCCTAACAACCAGTGATGTCATCCATGTTGATAAGAAGGTTGTTGATCGCCTGCACAGCATCCTGGTTTGCCCCTCCCCATCAACACTGGGGTCACATTAGCTGGGTGATGGAGAGAAACTAAGGGAGAGGAGAAACACTGGAATACTAGTCAGTACCAGTGTGCAAAGGTGTATTTGCTTTGTAAGAATAAATCACATCTAATGTTGGGTGTCCTACGTGTGGCGATGCTGCCGCATTATGCAAAACTATTAGAATAGGGGTGCATTGAGACTGTCCATAATTTTTGAAGGGTGCCTTGACTAAAAAAAGGTTGAGAAACACTGGGCTAGACGTACAATTTTTTACTGTTGTTATAATATGTTCTACATTCTATTTATTGGCACCTGCATGGATAGTCCAGGTTGACATTTGTGACGGGGAGACAGAGGTGTGGCTGGAGAGGCTCTCGTAAGGGATGCAGCTGATACATTTTTTAGTCTCTGTAATGTTTTATAAGCTTTACAAATATAAGTTGGAGCAAAAAACGTTTTAAATAAAAGTCCTGTAGTGGTTAAATTTTCCAATATGAGCTTTATCAAGTTGGTTGCTCATACAGGTGCAATATGGTACAGCTCATTGTATATCTTTCCATTGATCTTAAGCATAGGAGATCAAGAGTGATGTGGATTCAAAGGAAAAACAACCATGGAAAAAGCAAAGCGATACAGTATACTGTGTTTGTCATAGATCACGAGAATGTAAAGGGTGAAGAAAGTACAAAGGCAAAGAAACCAAACAATGTAGAACGTAAAGTAGGGTAGAGGCAGGGTAGGGTAAAGGGGAGGGGGGTGACGTGGGTGGGGGCTGGTTCACTCACAGGCTTGTTTGCCAACTCATCCCTCGAAGTTCCAGATAAAATATTATATTTTGCAGTCCCAGACTCTGCCAAAGGCACCCATTCAGCCAGTCAAGATGGCAGACAACTTTTTATTCACCATTATCCAAGAAAATGTAGCTTTCACTAGTACAAAGGGGATGCAAGAAGTCTTCCAAGATGTGGCAAAAATGATTCTAGCTGCAAGGGAAATGAAAGTGTTTGCTACCCTAACATTTCATATTCCTGATATGTATCTGTTCTATCGTGTACTTGTGTTTAAAAAGTATCCTGTTCTCTTTGTATTGCTTTTCTTTGTGTGAAAATCCCTGGTGATCTTGCCAGTCCCTCTGCTTTTCCTATTTCAAACTGAGCACACTAGGCATAAGAGCACAATAATCTCAGCGTGGTCAGTTTCCTGGCTGTGCTGGGAGAACAGCCTGCCTGTCCTCCTATGGTCAGACTTGTGCTGACACGTCCCCCGGCACAGCCATTCACTGGGAAGATCAGTGTATTTCTCGTTCTCCACCCCCGGCTATATAAGCTCCTTATGCAGCTGAGAACCCAGAACATGTGATCATTTATAATGTGACATTTTGCAATTCATTTATATTTTAAACAGAATGGGTTATTTTACAAGGTAAGGGTTAATGTATACTTTAACCCCTTCCCGACCAGCAGAGGCCGTTTTACAAAATAGGGGATAGATTTATGCCATTTTTTTATTATAATTTTTTTTTTTAGTAGTAATGGCGGCGATCTGCGATTTTTATCATGACTGCGACATTGCGGCGGACAGATCGGACACTTTTGATACTATTTTGGGACCATTGACATTTATAAAGCGATCAGAGCTAAAAATAGCCACTGATTACTGTATAAATGTCACTGGCAGGGAAGGGGTTAAACACTAGGGGGCGATCAAGGGGTTAAGTGTGTTTCAACCGTGGGGGGTGGGCTCACTACAACATGACAGATCACTGCTCCCGATGACAGGGCGCAGTAGATCCCTGTCATGTTGCTATGCAGAACAGGGAAATGCCTTGTTTACATAGGCATCTCCCCGTTCTGTCTCTCCTCATCGCAATCACGGGCCGTCAGCGAACACCGAGTTTGCGGGGCACGCCCCCGTGGCGTGCGTCCGCCCGCCTGCTAGGCAGGAATTTCAAAGGGACGTACGGGTACGCCCTTTTGCCTGCCCGTGCCATTCTACCGACGTAAATCGGCGAGCAGTGGTTGGCATGTGATATGTGTAGCTGCTGATTTTTAATTTTTGCAGCGGTGGGCATACCTCCGCTTTAAAAAGTGTTATCTGTAGTTCAGCATTAATTTGTTAGGCAAACCCATCTAAATCTGCTAGTGCATCCAACCTTCTCCCCAGTCTGACAATGCTGCTGTCCAAAGGTGTCTCTGTTGCTCCTCCAGTGCAGTGGAGACACCCTTAAGCTGGCTACACATTATACAATTTTCTTGTTCAATTTCCTTTAGATTTACCTTCAACTATGTAGTGCAAGGGCCTGTCTGTGTCATCCATGCGGCTCCAGCCTCCAGGTACTGTCAGTTTTTTAATCCAAATTTCTGCATGACCATCTATTGACTGCTGTATGCCTTGGTGAACATTTTATTATTCTTTTAACAATGATAAAAAAAGTTTTTACTTTGCCTCTGAGGGTCCTATTTATGCCTGCTGATCAGCGCTGTTCACCTCTTTGATTATATATTCTGCCTGATTGCATACAATTTGAAAGTGTTTAGGTTTGACCTCGTATTACATGGTTTTGGTAGATCTAAAAGGAAAATTGTACAAGAAAATTGTATAGTGCGTATCCAGCTTAAGATAGGAAGTGTGTCACTGGCTGGATCGCAAAGTAAAAATAGAATTAAAACAAAGCCTAAAAAAGAAAATCAATGCAGCCATTACATTTATAGCAGAACTAAAAAAATTAATAATATTAAAACTAAAAATAAATGTGCCTGTCTGTTTGCAGTCTTCTGCAGAATATAAACTGAGCTGCACATGCTCAGCTCTGATTACATCTCCGGCATGGTGCCAGTGGCACAGCAGTGACATCATCCCATGCCAGCAAATCAAGATGGCTGAGGATTGGTGCCCAGAAGGAGGTTGGGGAGAAGATGCCGTTTTTTTAACATGCTCTTTAGTCACTTTTTTTCCTTTTGTGATTGTTTTATCTTATGTTACCGTATATGCATTTCTGTGCATTACTACTTCTATCCATGACTCTAATAACTGCTTAAGTACAGTATGTGCAATTTATAAGAAATGCACTGTAGAACAGGGAACTGCCTCCATTGACTTCAGTCCTTTTTACTATGCACTTTCCCTGAAGAGGGAGCAAATGTTAAAAAAGAAACAAAAACTAGACAAAAGACTTGATTACTATAGTCGGGTAGACTTATCTATAAGGTATTGCTCCATTATTTAGCCCTTCTTACGTTGCTTGCATATGACTCAGAGTCACCAGTTAGGAGTTCACCTGAACTGTATTCAAAGTTGAGGTCAGATGACCTAATGCAAGTAATTGATGTTTTAGGGAGGAGGCCAGGCAATTGTCATGGAAACAACTGTCTTGCACAATTTTAGCAACTTAAACACTCCAAGCAAACAGTTAAATACACACATTACATACATATAGGCTGTTTTATCTGCCATAGGGTTTGTATTTCTGTTCATCCTGTTCTGTTTTCTCTTGCTGCAGTTAAAGTATATGTAAACCCTCACCTTGTAAAACAACCCATTCAGTTTAAAATAGAAATGAAAGGCAAAACATTTGTGTATAGATATAAAACGCATTATAAATACCTCCACCCCTTTCTTTTTATAAGTGATCACATACCCCCCTGTTCTCAGCTGCATAAGAGGCTTAGAGAGCTGGGTGAGGAAAAACAGCAGAACACTGGTCTACCCAGTAAATGTCTGTGTAGGGAGGGGTGGGTGTGTCAGCAGAAGTCTGATCATTGGAGGAGAGCAGGCTGAGTTCCCAGCACAGCCAGAAAACTGACCAAACTGTGCTCTCATGCCTAGTGCAATCAGTTTTGAATAGGAAAGCAAAGGGACTGTCAGGAACGCCAGGTATTCTACACAAAGGAAGCAATACAAAGGGAACAGGATACTTTTCCATAAACATACAGTACGTGGTACAGCAGGCACATATCAGAAATTTGAAATGTTGGGTTTACAAATTATTTAAGTGAAAACCAGACTGTCTGGTCAGTAAAAGGATAAACAGCAGACTGATGAACTCGTATCTGTCACTGTGCTCACTCCTACTGTCAATATGCCCCTTGTAGTGCAGCCTAACTGATTGGCTCCTTGTGCTGATTCTCCCTGCCCCAGCCTACAGGGACTGCAAGAGGCTGATGCCAAGTCAAATTCAGTTACTTAAACTATGTGTAAGGATATATTAATGATATGCAATTAGCGTACCTCCAGCTGTTGCAGAACTACAAGTCCCATGAGGCATAGCAATACTCTGACAGCCACAAGCATGGCACCCAGAGGCATGATGGGACTTGTAGTTTTGCAACAGCTGGGGGTCCACTAATTGCATATGCCCGTTATATAGCATTTAGATAGCGCCAACAGCTCTTTACACAATAAAGGGAAACAATACAATTAGAAAACAGTTCAAGACAGGACATTTGAGAGGTTAGGAGGACACTGCTTGTGAAAACTTAAAACTGAATTCCAGGAATTCATCTTCTTTGTAAAAAGTGAAGGCACACTGTGAGTTAAAGTAAAACTATAGGTAAAACTTTTTTTCTTCATTTTGGATAGAGCAAGGGAGGGTTATAACCCATGTCAGATATTTTTTTTGCCATCTGGGTCCCTTTGCAGATATCTCCGTTCACTTCCTGTCCCATAGCCAAACAGGAAGTAAAAGGAAATCCATACAAACAAAGGGAATTCCTTGGGGAAAGCTAGTGTCCCCTTTGGAAAATCTCCCCCTATTAGTTTTCTGGGGACAACACCAAAAATTGGGATTTTTTTACTTTCACTTTAAATGATGACGGTAAACAGGATAAATGGAGAGGGTGAATGTCTGTAACAGGGACACAGACAGTAATTAAAACTGACAGGTGTTCTAATTTATCTCTACTCTAATCCAAAACAAAACAAAAAAAGTTTTGCCTTTAGTTATACTTTAAGTCCAATGAGCTGCATGACATCTCCTGGGCTTATCTCTATTATTTACATCTGACATCAAGATGGCTATCACTGTATTTCTGGGAGCCCAGTGCTGATACTTCAGGTCTAAGCATCTTGAACATTAGAGTTGGGGCAGCTGCTATGCCTGCCCCTCCCCTCCTCCTGCCCAATCACAGAAGCCTTTGTATTATGTGAACTCAATCATAAAATACAAAGGGAATACAAAGGCTTCTCTGAATGGGCAGCAGAGGTGAGGGGCTGGCATAGCTGCTCTGTGTGTCTCTCTCTCCTCTCTCACATGCTTCAGCAGAGCCAAAAACCTGTCAGATATAAATAATAGAAATATGTTAAGGAGATTTCATGCCCTGGAATTCAGCTTTCAAATCTTTGTGTCTTTTTTTTTTTTCCTGGAGTTAAGGTTTAAGGCTAAATATTCAGATTCTTGCATTAGCCTAATTTTCAAAACCTAGGAAAGCTTTAAAAATCTCTGTATTAAATCACACAAAAAATGTGAGACCGATTACTCCTTATTGATCCCTTTAGGCGAAACTTCAATGATAGTTACAAGCTACTGCACACTCTTATTGCAGCACAATGGGCAAAAAACTCAGAAGGACCATTAAAGTACGGTACATAAAGTACATAAATGTGCTTGAGGAAAACCTCCTCCCATGGTATGCACAGTTGTGGTGACTCTCATATCTGTCTCACATCTGTCTCTTGGTTGACAAAACTAAGATGTTCTTAAATGCCAATGCCAATGGATCTCAGTCTTTTCAAATTAGGTCCTTTATTTATTGCAAAACAAGGGTCATCTGTCAAATTTGTTGCATTTGTGAGAGGCAATATATTGGCAAGACCAAGCACAAATCATTTGGTAAGCACTTAAAGTAATACTAAAACAGTTTAATTTACATGATCTTTTTCTGTATGTGGATGATGTATATTAATTTAAAAAAAAAAATCAACTTTTTTCCTAATCCAATATACAGTTGTCACATTCCCAGCCTGTATGCAGGGAAACATATGCAAGAGGAGCTTCCTTCTGCTGCTGATCACATGGTCAAAAAAAAAAAACTGCCTTTGGGATGCAGCATAAAAATAATTAATGTCAAGCAACTGTTGTAAATTGTCGATGGTCACACAAATATATAATTAAAACCAAATCTTTATTATTTTTTGGCAATAACATGGTGTGGATAGATTTCTCCAGTGACAGGCTGCCACGCCCCTCCAGCCTATGTCTTAAAATAACAGTGAGGTGAAGCCTCCATCAATGAAGATGTAATATCCCACTCCCGTTGTGTTTAGCTGGTTAGTGGGCATGGAGGAGGGAGAGAGGGAGTGGGCTACCATTCACCATTGTTTGAAACGCCCACATGTGTGACTCTATAGTCACATGGGCTGCTCAGATATGATCGGGAGGAAACGCTCAGCATGGCAGCTAGTGCACATGCTCAGTTTTCAGTGAGCTTCTAACACTGCTCTGCAAAATTCTCAACTGCATTGGGGACATGGACAGAAGGGGGAGAGAGAACAGCAGGATCAACCAGGTGTTGCAGAATACAGAAAACAATGAATGAGTATGAACAGCATGTAATACAACATTTATTGATAGCTTTTAATGATGTGGGTTTAATTACACTGTAACTGAGAGGTGTCATGGATCCAATCCTGGGCTGAACAGTAAAGGGGACTTATCATTTACAGGGTGATTTCGATGAAGTATATGTTGGAAACTCTGGCTCCTGCTGGATTAAAAATGAGATGGACTTTTGTGTTTTGCAGTTGATTTTTCCCATTTGCTCCCTCTGTATGATGTTTCTTATCAATTAAAGAGGGGTGATATTGCTGTCCCAAAAATCAACAACACAGTGGGACAGAGATATTTTTGTACCAGGGGACTTACAATTAATGGAATATTTAACTATGTGATTTAATAAAGAGATTTTATACCATTTCCTTATAACTTCTTCTTATTCTAAATGTCACTGGTTCTCTTTAGAATGCAGGAAACTGTACGAGTATGAAGATCCCTTAAATCAGTTGCCTTATGAGGGTTGACATTTGAGTCTGTTTTGGGACAGCATAGTTCTCTTGCAATGTGTCCAGTCATGTTTTATTGTGTACCTTTCTTTCATTAACCTTTGAAATTTGCTTTTAAGGTTGGAATGAATGATGTGACCCTGGTAAATATTCACCTGCGCCCTCCCCCAAATGAAGTTGGAAAGCAGCAGAGTGACGGCCACAAACCACCCACCTTTGGACAAACATTGCAGGAGACCTTGAAAGGTATGTAAGGCAGCAATGACCAGTCTATCTGAACATGATCCAGCCTTAACATTATTCCAGGAATGCCTCCTGGCAGCGAGAATGTTAACTTCTTGTCCATTTCCAGCAGTTTGCTGGTGATCAATCGCTAATCAGCTTTAGGATTTTCAAACACTTTATAAATATTACATTAGCAAAAATATTTCAAACTGAGTCTGTATGCATTTCATTAATTATGCATAAAGGTGAACTGACTGCATGTACTTTCACACTGAGGCGGGGGGTCGTCAGTGGTAAAGCCCTGCTAATTTTAGTGCCACTTCACCTCTATAATGGCGGCGCTTTTCGGCCGCTAGCAGTGCGGTGCCTATTGATTTCAATGGCTAGGGCGCTGGAGGAGCGGGGTATACTCCTCCACCGCCCAAAAGATGCTGCTTGCAGGACTTTTTCCAACGTCCTGCAAGCGCACCGCCCCAGTGTGAAAGCACTTGGGCTCTCCTACTGGGGCTGCAGGGGAAGCGTTTTTCAGGCACTTTACAGGCGCTATTTTTAGCCCAAAAGCGCCTGAAAAACGCCACAGTGTGAAAAGGGGTCTAAGAGTTTAGGTTGCGTTTTTCAGGCTATTAAAAGTATTTCTAGTAACCAGAAATCAGATTTGGTAACATCATTTAGGAGACCCCCAGTGCTTTTCTCACAACAGTGTACTCATAAAAAGTCACAGACCACTGTAGGGCGATTGGAAAGTTCTAGTAACAGAACTACAGGAAAGTAGCGCCATTTGCAATTTATACTTTTGCCTAACCCATGTGCTCATTTCTTGCAAGGTGTATGTAGTATAGTGAAACAGAATCACAAATTACTACTGTACATAATACAAACGCAACCACTATGTTCTAATACTGGATTGTATTGCATTATTCTAGAGAGGACATGATTAGAATTTGACTAAATTCTTGTTTTGTACCTCGTCAGCTGTTCTCCAACAGGCCTTCTGCTCCCCCAACTACATTCAGCATGTGAGAACAGTGTTAACTTATTGGGTCTTTGAAAGTGTTGCAGACAGCATATAACCATTGCATAAAGGGCAATGGGTTCTCTCTATCCTGCAGTGGTTTAGATAGGTAAACTACAGAACATTGGACAGGAGGAAGCAAGTGGGAGGTCAAGGGGCAAGGCAACTTGTATTCTTTGTATGTGCGTTGGGATGGAACCATTTAATACTTTTATCAAGATATACTTAAGAAACAAAAAAAAAAGCCAATGCAGGACATCTCTACAATACATGCACATTCAGCACACAACATTTTTGTGGACTAATCGACTTGGGTACAACCAGGCTGATTGTACCTAAGTCCATCCATTGATCGACTTGGGTACAACCAGCATGTCAGATTTTTCCTGCGACTATTGCCATTGGCTATAGCCACTAGCAATAATCACTGTGTGTTCTCCCAGCAGGGACGGCTCCCCTGTCGGGAGAACACAATAGCTCCACGGGAGGGAATTGGTGTTGATGGGGGAATAGACAGATTTTCTTTCCTGAAATCTGTGGCTACGAAAAAAAAAAAAAATAATCGCACCATCAATGGCCACCCTCACTCTCAGATTTCTACAAGATGACAACTAAGACAACTTAATTAGCTCTTTGAAATAACACAAGAAGTATACAGAGCACAAAGGACAGCTCTGAATTTCTGACACGCTCTGAATTTCTGACACGCTCATCAGGTTTTTTGGCACTTCTTATATCAAAAAGATATAATAACACACTAAACATTGTACAGTATATGAAACAATCCAAAAGGAAGCAAATAAGAGAAGGTCATAGGACCTTTGAGACAAGGTTCTTCCCTTCATCTCATAGTTACAATTACTGTACTGTGCTGACTAATTGCTTCAAATGACCATCATTTGAAGGATTTATGCTAGGCCTAATTACGCATTTTTTGTGGGGTAGCATAGAGGCTAAAGAGGTGCATTCTTACCCTGTCCTGTGTTCTACACCATCTAAAAAAGTGATGGACAAATCTGCTCAGATATGCTATGACAACAATCCAACAAATCCATACCTGCGATCTGCTTCTTGGGTCACATTTCTGCAGCAACAAGTGACCTGGTAAAGGGGTCCTTTAGACTTCTCATCTGTAATTAAGCACAAGCCCTGATGCCGTCCCCACTCTTGATGTGCCCATACCCTTCACCCATCTCTTGTTGACCTCCAGTAATGAAGTTCAAGGGCTGGCAAATTGGTTTGCCATTATTGACATTTTGAACTTGGTAAAGTTCAAATAGAAGTATATCCTGTATGTCATGTTGGCCTGGCGCACCCATAAGCCTATGTTCTGCCCTTTCAGCAGAAGAAACATTTGTTTACTGGCTAATTAGCTCAGTGACTGGAGGTGACTAAGGGACCCATGTTCTGGAAGGAATGTGGGATGGAGAATTACTGTACATTCTGAATGTTGGATATAAGCTGCTAAGGGATAAAAGGACCCCTTTGCCGGTCACAAGCAATTCAATGGTCTGTGGTGAATATCAAACTATACTACAATATTGGTCTTATTTGCTGCAAACCAGTTCTCACAGCGGTGCGGGTGGGCTAATTGTTATCTGAACAAATTGATCCAAGGTTCTCAAAACTGTAAGCACATTCAGAGATGTGACTTTTGTGCACGGTTTAATGTTAAACATTAACATTGACTGTGTGTTTAGTGCACATATTAACTGATTTTAATACATTTTTCAATTCTAGGAAATATTTTCTGCACAGTTGAGGGCTGACCAGCTTCTCTGGGGTAAAATTTTAAATGATTTCTGTTGGCAGAGCCAATACTGCTCCCTAGTGGAGAGCTGTAAGAATGCAATTGTCAGTAATCAAGTAAAGTAGTACAGTATTGTGTAACCAAACCATAATTTAATTATTTGGTTACAGGTAAGTGTGGTTGGTTGCTGCACTCAACTGCAAATCGTGGTTTCTTTTTTTGCGATGTCCTACTAAGTGAGCCTTAATATAAACTCATTTTATGAAAAAAGGAGTTCTATACACCACTAACCGCCTCTAAGAAACCAGCATTATTATATAGTATTATTATTTATATTTAAATTATAATTTATTTACTTCCCTTGCTAAAAGTGCATTGATAGCCATGATTGCTTTTTACATTACAATAAAAGGGATCTTATTTAAAGTTATACTCCAGGCAGCCAGCTAAAGATACATTTGAGGTATATATCTGACAACAATTTTAGCAGCCAAAAAACAGTAAACCTTTGCAGCAAGTTTTATAATTCACACAGCCATACAGCACAGCTTATGCTTTATCTTCTTTACTGCAGCAGCAGCACAACTTGGTCAGAAACCCACCCAAAATCTGACGATTGGACAACAAAGTGGCAGAATCACAATAATGAAACATTAGGCTTGGTTCTCCACTATTGCAACCTCAAAACCTCAAATTTTATGGCAATTTTTTTGCCGCGACTTGAAGCAATGCCTGTGTATTCTTGAGGTCTCTCCTCCTGTCAGCATGTTATTTATCTACACATTACCACAGCTGAAAGCTGATTTGCTCCTAGTGCTGGTTCTACCTGTCTCACACTGAGTGTTGCTGTGGAAGGAAAACATAAGGTCATAATGAAAAAACAAATGGGGTTTGTGACAGACCTAGCCGGGACAGAGGCTGTTGGAGGGGACTGAATGTGAGCCTATTACCTTGCAATTATGGGCCCTGGCATTTGGGGGAACGGTGCTCTTTGAGCTGCAAGCCTGGGACCCCTGAGCTGGTGTTACTTGGATTCAGGTCCATGCTGCCCCCCCCCCCCCCAATACACATAGAATCTGTATATGTATTTGGCATATTAGCAATACACTGAATGACACTGTTGGGACACAAGCTGTCAGATGCTAATGTCATGAACTCCAGCCAGCCTGTCTGTTGTGTAAATGAGTATAGTCTGGCTTGTAGGAGTGTTTCACCTATTGTTGTGTGTGCTAATTAACCCTGCAATTGAATGAAGGAGTCCAGTGTTGATTAAGATAATTAGCTCATGCTAATTAAGTTAGGTCTTAGTCATCTGGCTGTATAAATTTGTGTGACATGTCAAATAAAGACTCATTCCTGATGTACCCTACACTGGTGTTGTCTGGTGACTGGGTGGGCTAAAGGGTCTTGGATTGTGTGGTACCGGACGGAGAAAGCATTTATGGCGGACATCTTGAGTACGGGGTCCATCACAGGGTTGATTTACTAAAACTGGAGAGTGCAGAATCTGGTCCAGCTCTGTACAGAAACCAATCAGCTTCCAGTTTTTTTGGCAAAGCTTAATTGAACAAGCTGAAATTAGAAGCTGATTGGCTACTATGCACAGCTGCCCCACATTGTGAACTCTCCGGTTTTAGTAAATCAACCCCCATTGCATTTAAAAATACATTTAATGGTTTTCTAATGAACAAATAATGCACTAATTGGGGATTTAATCTCTGCATTGTAAACGGCAATAATGATGGCGGTTATAGATCGCTGCACTCCATATATTATCTGCTTGCTGCCTTATTAAATTAGCCTAGTGTCTTGCTTATTCAGCAGAAATTTGATGGGTTTTGTCAATTTTTATGTGTTATCATTTTCAGGGGAAAAGGATGTGATCATTTTAGGAGGATTCAGCCAACCCGCGGACAGCAGTAACTTTGATTCTTTAAGAAAAGAAAAGTTCCACAACTTGCTTCCAGCGAACACATTTACAAATATCAGCACAAAGACTCCTCAAGGGAATAGGTCCATGGACAATATCTGGATCAGCAAGAGCTTGAAGAAAGTTTTCACAGGTTAGACCCTTTGTGTACTGTGCGCCATATCTGTATAAATGCCCAGCATGAAAATACCCCAAAGCAGGGTAGGGATTTTCTACATCATTTTCTGGAGTTTAGCATAGATGCTAAAATAAAAGGACATATCCTTCTTCAAATCTATGTAAATTCCCATGATTGTTAAAATCTGTTGCTTTTCTGCTTCTGTACAGAAGTGGTTAAAGAGACACATTCAAATCAGGTTTTTGATTGCTGTGAATTTCCTCTTACTACTGATCCTGGTGACTTCCTATTACTCACACACAGCTATAAACCTCTGACAAAGGTCTTAAAATGCCTCACTATGTCCAAAATAAAGAAGTTACAAGGTTGCAATTTCAACACTTTAGAGTTTAAGCAATACTCTTTGTTGGCTAACTTTAGTTAATAAGTGGAACACAAGAAAAAAAAAATATTTTCTTGAAAAACAGTACAATACTATGCTATAGGCTCATTGCAACCATCTAGATATTAGTAGTTAGGTGTGGTCTGATTAATTCCTATGAGTCAGGACACGTCATTACCCTTACAGTAACATGCCTTGTGTCTCAGATACCTCTTTATTAACAACTTTAGCATACAGGTGACATTACCAGTTTATCGATTCAGCTTTAAAGTGGTTGTAAACCCTCGTTTACAGCTTTATGTTACAGGTAAGCCTATATTAAGGCTTACCTGTAGCTAACAAGGATATCTCCTAAACCTGCACGGTTTAGGAGATATCCCTGTATTTGCATGTGCCGACGTCATGCGGCACATGCGCACTTAAGACAACTGAAGCATTGGCGCTATATGCCGATGCTTCAGTTGTACTGTGCCACTCTCGTGCGCATGCACGGACTGACGGCATCGCGGCTCCGGCAAATCACAGCGCCGGAGCCGCGATATCCGGAAGTCACTCTGGGAGAACATGTCGGAGGGGGAGACATGGACCGATGTGGGGGCTTCGATCTGAGGTAAGTGATACATAATTAGCTAGTATGCTATGCATACTAGCTAATTATGCCTTTGTCTTGCAGGGGTTTTTTTTCCCCCGTTTTTTTTGATGAGGATTTACTTCCTCTTTAACATGCTTAGTGGTAACTTAGGCCAAAATACATCAATTGGTATTGCCATCTGTCTTCTGAAGTTATAAATAAAGAAGAATTTTGGACACTGGGCCTTCTGTCACGCACAGTACAAAAGTCCAACTTTACCATGGATATGGGTGCAGCCCAGCCCCTATATAGAGGAGAACTCTCACACACACATTGGCCATGGGACTTTGGAAGAGTTGCACCAAACAAAAATAAATCAATACATCCTGAAAAAAATCCAATTTTTATTTACATATATGATTAAAATCATATTAAAATTCCATAGAATATCTCTGATAACACATAGTTGTATGATGGAACATATTCATAGAAAGATGATTGGTTGATATCCTATGACCCAACGTGTTTTGTGAAATGGAAAAGGAAAACAGTAAAGGCAAGATAGATCCAGGAAAAGCCCACAAACTGAGTGACTAACCTAAAAAGAGAAAGACCCACTGGTCATCCAAGACAAATTACTTTGATCCAGCCCTGAATCCTCATAGAATTTTTTTCATCTGTACAGCCTATCAATGTATTTCTGAAAAGCTTTTCTTTCCTTGTGGATACTTTTTCTGGTATTTTTCTCTTTGTTTCTCTCCTTTTTAATACAGTATACTAATAACATGGTCTCTCTGCAGATATTCTATCCAATAATACTAGGGTCCATAAGTAAAGTAAGGTGCTAATCATATAAAACCAAAATCTTGTGAGACTATAAACTATTTGCACTTTTGTGTATCAAACATGAATAAAAATAAGCTTCATGCTAAAGTGAAAAACATTACTATCCATATAAAAACATATACCAATTGAATATGGTGATAACAAAAGATAGTTGTAATAAAGTAATTTAAACAAAACAAATGTGACAAAAAATGATAAAAGTGAATAGAAAGTGAGAAATTATGAAAAAAAAAAAATATATTATATTTATATATATATATATATATATATATATATATATATATATTTTTTTTTTTTTTTTTTAAATATGGAATAAATAGATCAGTGGTAAGGCTTTAAAGTCCTTCAATACACTCCAGTGTTGTTCCAATCAGTCTCTCAGTCCCAATCACCATGCTTTGTGCGATATAATTAAAGAATGCTTCTCCACTCCCAAAAAAGCGAACTGTGCTCTACCACGTGTGATATCACAGATACACTCACCAGAGCCTTATGGTCATCAAGACCAATATAGCCTTTCTGCTACACCAATAAGACCAGATGTGATGATCACTCCATCTCCTACATTATCCACACACGCCTTCAACATGTAAAATTCTCACATCCAATATATGTCATCAACTCCCCAAAAGACAAACAACAGGGTGTTCATGTTTGATACACAAATGTGCAAATATTTTATAGTCTCATAAGATTTTGGTTTACTGGGCATAGCACCTTACTTTACTTATGGACTCTATTGTTTTGTGTATTAATCACTTAAGCTGTCACAGAATTTATGCACAATTTTTATGGTTGGTGCCATTTATATTTTGATCACATCCAATACTACTATCTCCTTCAGAAGCAAACTTTGTTTTAATGAAACGCGTTGAGTTGTAGGATAGCAACCAATCATCTTTCTATGTGTATGTGCCATCATACAACTATGTGTTATTGGATATATTTGAATCTTATATATGAATTTTAACATGATTTTAATCATATATGTGAATACAAATTGGATTCTTTTAAGGATGTATTGATTTATTTTAGTTTGGTGCAACTCTTCCCATGTCCCATGTGCAATGTGTGTTTCTAAGAGCTGCCTCCTGTCACCGTTCATGACATGTAGAGGAGCATTGGCCTGCACATACTTACTACCAACATGGAGTGGAGAGACCTAGTATTATCGTAGTTACTAGTAGTATACTAGTTGCTATTTGCATTGTGTTGATAGTGTGTTAAAGTAAACCAGAGTGAACATAAGAAGAAACGTTTTACTTACTATGCAATGGTTATTCCTTAAGTCAAAGCTGCATGTCACAAAATTGGATCCAGGGATATAGCTAGCTGGATTTATATCCAAATCTTGAATCTTCCTAAAAGTGATGGGTGGTTTCATTGATTTGGAAGGCATGCTCAGGAGGGGGCAAGGATATACACAACTTTTACAAAAAAAAGCCAAGGTTTGGATATGACTCTAATGGC
The DNA here is from genome assembly GCA_028564925.1 of Lithobates sylvaticus. Lineage (NCBI taxonomy): Eukaryota > Metazoa > Chordata > Amphibia > Anura > Ranidae > Lithobates > Lithobates sylvaticus. The sequence continues at coordinate 360,034,453 of CM053030.1, read as the reverse complement.
TTTAATCTTGGGGTCTTCTGATAATATTACATTCTTTACTGAAGGTAACCTCTATGGATTTTTTTTTCTTTCATAAGCTTAGTTTAAATTACCTAGGGTTGGCTTATTCAAATTTTGTCCATATGGGCTCCAATTGTAGACATAATATGTTAAATGGACTCCTATGTTTTGTCTACCATTATGCAAGGACCTTGAAATACAGGGTTCCCTCTAAGGCTCCTTTCACACTAACCAACTCCAATGTTGCTTGATTTTCAGTGCAACTTTGGAGTCCGACTTTGATACGACTTTTAAGTGTCTTTTTCTGGCATTGGAGTTGTGTCAAAGTCGGATCAAAGTATTGCAGGAACCTTTTCGAAAGTTGCAGCTACGTCAGTAGTGTCAATTGGAACAGCTCTTATAGATATTTGGAATTTCACATGTCCTGCGACTTTGGGTCTCACGAGTCAGATTCCTAAGTCGCACAAGTGTGAAAGGAGCGTGGAAATGTATTGTAGGACTCCCAAACCACAGGTTGTGTACCCTCGTAATCAAGTATACTGTAAGTTGCAAGAAAATAATGACATTTCTTTGCTGCCAGAAAAACTATATTTATTCTTGCTATAGCTCACTAAATTTCCCTTTTCAACAGGTTACTCCTTGGTGGTAAGAGAGGGCCTCACAAACCCTTGGATTCCAGACAACTGGTCTTGGGGAGGCGTAGCTTCAGAGCACTGCCCTATACTAGCAGAATTTTACATGGAGAAAGACTGCAGCAAAAAGGACTTGGCTTCAAAAGCTAATGGAGTCACTGTGGAACGCAACGAAGCAAACTCTAAACATGAAAGATGAAAAGTCATGACTTTTATCTCATCAGGAGAGGACATTTCTCCAATATTCTGACTGTGAACTGTGAACAGAACTCCTTTGCTTTCAATATCTGAGATATTAAAGATTGATTTCAAGTGCCCACCGCCTCTTATGTTAACACCGGATATTTTAGAATATCAGTCTGTGCTAGATAAACCATTGCTTTTTATGATCGGTCTCAGCTTTTAGTGGACATTTATGAACCATATAAAGAGTCTGCACCCAGACGAGAAGGAAACTATGTAAACACTTTATTTTTAACTGAATCTTGGTAACTGATGCAATAACATAACATAAGACTGTCAACAGGAGACCAGTAATACTGTCAGATTTGTTTTTTGTTCTCAGTGAAATTTATGAAATTACCTGCAGATTGCATGCTTTTTTTACAGTACGCATTGAGAACATTTTCAACTTTTTAACTATGCACTTTTAACCCCTTTAAAGCTACTGAAGCCAGATGGCTTAAAAATGTGATCGAACTATGCCTAAAATAAATGACTCCCAAAAAGATATTCATTATGTTTGGAATGAGTTTGTTCTTAAAAATATGTCTGTTTAGATTAGACACAGTTCTAATTTAAGGGTCAGTCAACCCAAAGTGATATTGTAGTTATAGGGGGGGGGGGGGGATCTTGTTGGGTTGAGTCAGCCCCTGGTTTCTTTTTTTGTCCCAGGAGAAAATGGAACATGGAACTCAAAAAATGGAATACTGAACTCAAAATCTGAATTTGGAATATACAACTCGGGACTGGAATACAGAACTCATAGCTTGGAACTTGGGAATTTAAATATTAGAACTCAGAATATGAAATTTGGATATATGGCAAGATCTCCCTGCCATAAATGCCATATTTCCTGCCAACCTGTTCTAATCAATGAGTGTTCCAGCACCTCCTGTTGCATAATATAATATTTCTAAATATAATCCAGACGGGACAGGCAAACACTGTATAATGTCCATAGCAGGAATGCAAACCCAGGAAGTTAAGTGCAGAGATGTCACCAATAGAGTCCCCAGGAGAGATGAAAAAAATTGTTTAATTCGCTACCATTTTGGATGGACTGACCCTTTAACAATAAATTAAACTCAAACTAAACTCATTAAGATGAATGTTAACAAACTATTTAAATATATGCTATATTGAAGATAGTTACAATTATTTCTTGCTGCACGCAGCTCTTATAGAGGCACCTCATATACATGTAGGCATCCTGACTATTATAGGAATGGGGACCATATACATTTTTCTTCCATAGAGAAAATATGGATATATTAATAATATTTAAAGGGATGCATTTTTGCCCAATGGCCAATGTAAATATCAATAGGACAAGGGTAGAGAAGCTCATTATGTGCATTATGTAGAAAAAAGAGAAACTAGGCAGGTAATGACAGTATGTATGGCTATGGTCTAACACATACCAAATATTTGAACAAAAAAAAACAATGTAGGCCTAGTGTGCATGAACACGGCCAATACCCCTAGGGGATTTTTGTGAAGCTAGATAGACACAGGAGAAATATATGCATTTAAAAAGGAATTTTTTTATTACAAACAATACACTGAAGTGCACATATTCGCGGTTTGGACAAACTGTCAGGAAAGGCATACATGAAGCATACTCAAATTGACAATGTCAAAGGTAGATACAAAATATGTATAAATATCTCTGTCATAGAGGGATTATAACTTGCAATACATGTAGAATCTAGGAAAACGCCGACATGTTTCGGACTTTTGTCCTTTTTCAATGTGAGCAGATAAATATTAGTACAGTAGGTATCTATATGCAAATGATCATTGATCATTTGCATATAGATGCCTACTGTACTAATATTTATCTGCTCACATTAATAGATGTGAAAGAACAGGATAAAAAAATTTGCCTTGAAAAAGGACAAAAGTCCGAAACATGTTGGCGTTTTCCTAGATTCTACATGTACTGCAAGTTATAATCCCTCCATGACAGAGATATCTATACATATTTTGTATCTACCTTTGACATTGTCAATTTGAGTATGCTTCATTTATGCCTTTCCTGACAGTTTGTCCAAACCGCAAATATGTGCACTTCAGTGTATTGTTTGTAATAAAAAAATTCCTTTTTAAATGCATATATTTCTCCTGTGTCTATCTAGCTTAACAAACATCCCCTAGGGGTATTGGCCGTGTTCATGCACACTAGGCCTACATTGTTTTTTATGTGCATTATGTATGACTATACTTGACAGTTGTTTCTAGGAATCAATTTTGGGCACCAAAAACACAGCCTAATAATACATGCAGGTAGTGTAGATTACTATCGGTCTTATAGGCACCTTGTCATCCATACACAGCAATGAACAAAATCTTACCCGTCCCGCTGCCTGCAACATGGTTCTTCTCTGTATCCAAGAACTACTGCTGCCTGAAGAATCTTCTACATCTGATTCTTCCATGACTGTGGAATGCCTGATGCTCCACTGTGCTTTATGCTTCCTTTCACCGGCTTCTGCTGCTGCCAGTGGTGCAGGTAAGTATCAAAATCGTTTACCAGGCAGCATTCTTTTTTCAGCAAGTGACAGGGTCACGTTAACAAGGAAGTCTATCCAAAAAGTATGGAAGAATTGGAACTTTTGTTTTAGTTTTTTTTGTTGTCTGGGACAGAAAATTAGAAAATTGCCTCTTACTTCTGTGACAGGTGGCAACAATTACTGATGTGTTTCTTGCTGTTTACCTGTTGAGGACATTTCCCTTTTTGTCCTAGGTAACTCAGAAGAAGAGAAAGTAAGGGGAATGCAGAAGGAAATGTGGATATAGACCGTGATAAAAACCTGATAAGGGATGTAACCATTTACCACATATTTTTTACATTTGGCCAGATTTGCACCTAAAACTGAACTCCAGGAATTATCCAGGAGCCATGATCTTTTCGGTTTTGTGCATGTAGCTTCCACTCTGCACACTGACTACAGGTAGTTGCTCACTCTGCACCTCCGCAATTCATAGAACGCTGTTTTTTATTTTCTATGAATACAAGGCAAGGTGGAGATTGTGGCATTACTGCTCCTCCTCTTCACCTCGTCCAATTAGAGAACGTACTATGAATGGCTGAGTCTTTCGTACAGAACTCAGAAGATCATATCTCCCACTGTACATAGTGTGGGCTATTATGTTGATTTAGAGCATCTCCTGGATAATAGAGATACATACTTTCTTTGAACCAATCGGGACCAATGCAAGTATGCAACAAAAATATAATTTCTAGATTTCAGCTTTAAATCAAAAACAGTGCAAGGAGTAAATGCCCAAGTACAAAGTATTGTGCCTATAGTCAGCCAGAATCTATCTTGTGCTGTTCTGAAATAAATCAAATGCTTACTTGTTTTAGAAATATGCAGTCAGCACTGTGCTGTTTCTACAGTTCATTGAAAAAAGCCACTTTGTGTGCACAAAGATTCTCATGCTGTTCCCTAAACTGTGTTTAATGGTCACATTTTAGCACATGATAGTGTATCTGGAAATAAAGAATGTATAGATGTATGGCATGCATCACTCTATTTGTATACATAATTGGTGTTTGTGGATCATTTAGCTTAAGTGTAGAGCTCACCAGTGAGTAGAGTCCATGACAGTTTTGCCTTTTAAGGTTTGTTGGTCCACTTTCTATTAAAGAAAAAAAGAAGTCCAATGGCAGAACAGTTGCCTACCCAGGGGTTTCTACCATCAACACAATATAAGGTACTCGTCAGCCTCCTGGCTCTCTTTAGCAGCACCACTGTTGAGGCTTTTTACCTTAATCCTCTTGACTATATAACAATGTCCTTGTACTCCGTACACACTCTGTACCTTTGCTGGCACTCGTTCCTGCCCTTAGGCTTGGGCCGTCCATCTGTTCTATCAGACATGCACCCTTGTGACTACTCCCTTGCACACCTGGAACCCAGAACCCTGGTCCTGTTTCTCCAAAAAGCCCAGCACACACCTGCATAATCAGTGTGCTTGCTTGTACTAAAACCTGAAAAAAAAAAACAGAAAGCCAGCACACAGGTATGGGTAAGAAAGCTGGAAGACATGTCTGCAGGAGCCTGACATTGCACCCACGATCTACTGATCACGGTTGCAAAGCTTTGCAGGCTCCTGTAGGAAAAAAATAATGAACAAACATTTTTTTTCTGCTAAAAAACATGGTCATTTATTATTTTTCCTGAAAGGTAAACTTTGTGTTTAAATTTTGAAAATATAAACAACAGCTCTGGCTGTGCTTTGCACTAATGCCACATAGACCAATAAATACCCATTCATAATATGCAAATGTTTTTTCATGCATTGTTATGAGGCAGTCCAAGAACTTTGAATGGGCCTTAACAAGCCTCAATGTATGAATATACATATATATATATGCATTTTTTAACGTGCGTTGAGATGGCCTTAACAATAGATGGTAATGCACCATAATGCAGATTTGCCGCCTACCTACTTGTGATGCACTAGCATAAAACTTTAATCCAGTCTATGGAATTAGACATGTTTACATTCTAGCTCACCTACAATCTTTCATTGATCAAAGGTAACGTGTAATGTGTGCATTTCCGAAACGTGCCGTAAAGCATGTAACATGCAGTGCTGTGACATTTTATTAAAATTAAAAAAAAAAAAAGGCCACAATGCATGGTAGCATGTTGCACTATACAAAGAGGATGAGGTGTGATTTTTAGCAGAACTAACGTTAAGAGAAATTTATGAAGACTGGAGTAGACAGAATCTGGAGCAGCTGTGCATGTTAAACAGCCAGTACATTCTTAATTTTACCTTAAGGTAAAAAGCATTCTGTGCCGAAGGATGCTTTTTGCACAGAGCAGGTAAGTATATTATTTTAATAAAAAAAAAAAAAACAAAACATGATAAACACAAAGGTTTAATGTTACTTTTAAACACAGTGCAAAGACCCTTTGGCCCCTTTCACACGGGACAGAGCCTTAATGATGCGCCCCGTGAAGATCCGCTGCTCAGTGGGGATCGCTCCGCTGATCCCAGCTGAGCCGGCGGAAGACAGGGCAGTCCCTGCACACTGTGCAGGGATCGCCCTGTCAGATCTCCGCTCTCCTCTATGGGGGATCGGATGAACACGGACCGTCTGTCCGTGTTCATCCGATCCGCTCTGCAGACGAATGGAAAAATAGGATTTTCTTCCGTCTGCAGAATCGGACCACAACGGAGGCGGATGATATCGGGTGTCAGCGGATGTTCATCCGCTGACACCCGCTATCCCATAGGGATGCATGCATGTCCGTATTTCATCCGAAAACGGATGGATGAAATATGGACATACGGTCCGCTCGTGTGAAAGAGCCCTTAGGCCCCTTTCACACTGGGGCGGGGGCAGTGTCGGCTGTAAATTTACTGTCGTATTTGCAGAGGTATTCGGCCGCTAGCAGGGTGCTTTTAACCCCCGCTAGCATCTGAAAAAGTGTTAACAACACCCACAAAGTGCTGCTGCAGCAGCGCTTTGCTGGCGGTATAGCCACACTGCCCCATTAATTTCAATGGGCAGGAGCGGTGGAGGAGCAGTATACACACCGCTCCAGACTTTTTTTAGCATCCTGCCAGCGCACCGCTCCAGTGTGAAAGCCCTCGGGGCTTTCACATTGGTGAGACAGGAGCGGCTCTTTCAGGTGGTTTGCAGGCGCTATTTTTAGCGATGTAGCGCCTGCAAAGCATCCCAGTGTGAAAGGAGTCTTAAAGCTGAACTAACCCTATCAATTTAACGGTTTCCCAAAACAGTTACCATACATTCAAGGCATGCTGTGAATAACTCACAGTTGCTTATGCTCTCAATCAAACTGTCAAGCCATCAAATTGCTGAAGTCATAACTGATCACATGTGTAGCACGATAGCAACTGCAGATCAAACAGAGACTAAGATGGTACAGTAGCTGCCTAGGCTGTAAAGGATAAGAGGGTTTATTTATGTTATCGCCCTTTGATAGTTGCATGCATTTTATGAACCTGCTAAAATTGCCATTCGATTATATGCACCTCTTACTGGAATAAACCTTTATTTTCACACTGGATAATTATTTATATATATATATATATATATATATATATATATATATAAAATATCTCACATAAAATTAAACCTAGAAGTGTTGTATTATGCTCTCTTCTCTGCCCTGATGGAATTTCCTGCATAACACCAATGGAATCCACTTACAAATCTGATCCAGGCAACAACAGAAAAATGTGGTATAGCTGCCAAATTCAAATTCTATTTCCATGGAAAGGTTCCTGCTGGAAAGGCATAGCACATCTAGATGTAATATACCTTACATATGTATTTTGTATTAGGCCTTACACATGTATTTTATAATGGTGTCATAACTGATCACATGTGCAGCATCATGGCAGTTGTAGATTAAACAGAGGCAAAGATGGCAGCTTCCTTGGCTGAAAACGATAGGGGGGTTTACTTCCACTTTAAAATGTACCTTCTATTGGTCTTAGCCTGTTCAAAAACACTAATTTTTTTTTATTAAATTTTTTGCTGCTGTGATCCAACTTCCTGTTAAAGGGTGGCTAAGTCCATTCTCCATGGTCCATTTGTATGTAGCAATGTAGCCACCCTCTCATGCATGCTCCTGAGATGAACTAGACTAGAGACCATAGAATTTGCAGTGTGCACATGACCACAACTACCGTGCAATGCTTATTCCAAACAAACAGAAGTAAAAGGGAAAAGGATACAAGGAGGCAGGGAAAAAAAAGGGTAAAAAAATTATTTCATGAAACACAAAACACATAGGAAGTTTCCCCAGGGTTTTTTTTTAGCAGCAGAGAATTTGTATAAAAATGGTTGATGTAAAAAAATTATTTATTTAACAGACAATAATAATTTCAAATGAACAATAATGAATCATCCATATAGGTGTTGCGACACAAAAACAGACATGGAACATCCCTCATAGCAAAAAACACCCTATATACAAGCATGGTTTGTCAATTGTATTTGTAACATATATATCCACATGAAAAACTCTGATGCATTTCGACCCTTGCGATTTCTGGTCTTTTCAGGGGGATTTATATTCTAGGAAAATGTCAAAATATCTAATTAAAGACTTTGGACAATATAAATAAAATATATATAGGTATAGCATTTCAAATTTAGCAAAATTATTTCTCCATACACACAGAGGTATAGTTACCAATGGGTGGATGAAGACATGAAGATGTATCGCACAAACCAGCATTGCAGGATTGTAGTTGTCCAGTGATCCCATCGTTGCCGCAGGTCCCCCCCGCGTCCTCCGGGTGGGTGCATAGTCCACCGAGCTTTGCAGGGGTCCACATTCTGGGACCCGGAGAGGAGGATGGGGGGGGGGGGTAAGACACCTGCAGATGGACATGCAAATACCTTTTGTAAGTCGTCATTTAATAATGTTGTGGGGGGGGGTATATAGAAGTGCTTGGCAGCTGTAGGCTGGTTGTTATTTGGTCATTAATAGATTCATATTATAGAAAAATTAAGTTAGTTATACATAATATGGCGTAGTTTATTCGTTGGTTGGATTGATTATAAGAGGGATTAGCTAGCAGTGTAAAAAAAAAATACCAAAAGAAGGTGGGTGAGGGATGAGGTGTGGTGATGTGATAAAAAAAAAATATATATTTTCTACTTTCTGCTATAAAACACATCCAATAAAAAAAATCAAATTTCTTCATCAAATTAGGCCAAGATGTATTCTGCTACATATTTTTGGTAAAAAAAAATACCAATAAGCTTATATTGATTGGTTTGCGCAAAAGTTATAGCATCTACAAACTATGGGATATTTTTACGGAATTTGTATTTATTTATTTTTTTTACTAGTAATGGCGGTGATCAGTGATTTATAGCAGGACTGCGATATTGCGGCAGACAATTCGGACACCAAGTGACACTTTTGAAAAAAAAACGGGAAGGAAGGCGAAGGAAAAAGGGGGGGGGGGGGGACAAGGAAGGAGAGCTGATAATAAATAAACATAATAACATGCAGGGAAGAACAGTAAGAGGAGGGACAGTGGCAAAACTACCCGAAATAAGCCTAAGCCCAGGTCCAATGGAAAAATATTTGTCCCAAGAAGGAACCTCTGAAAAGCAACTAATAGAAAAGCAACAAGGAAGTCTAGAATAGATCAAAAACTTGAACGTGACCCATAAAGGGGAAGACCAACACTTGAATGACCAACTACCCACAAAAATAGAAATGGCGTCCTAGAAAATTCTTTAAAAAAAATTAAATGGTGAAAATACATAATGATATGATATTGGAACGAGTGGAAGAGACCGAAAAGAGATTAGACAACCATATACAAGTTTTAAAAGATCTAAAATGCGAAATTTAAGTCTTAAAGAACAGTCAAAAGGAGTTTGCATATAAATTAGAGTAAATTGAGTATCGAGTACATAGTACCCCTACCCATTCATCAAAAAAGTGAATAAAGATACTACATGAGTTTTTGACAATTCCTTTATTAAAAAATCAAAAATCCAAAACAATGTCCCGTGATCATCAATCTCTGGCCTCAACAGAAGGCTCTCTGCTGACTGCCTGCTCCTCTGGCATTTCATAAATAGCTAAGGGCGGAGCCACTTGATGACATCGTCCCCTTGTGACATCATCGACCCAGCATGCTTGGTCATTGATGTCACAAGGGGGTATGGGTCACCAGCTGACATCATCGGGTGACTCCGCCCTTAGCTTTTTAAGAAATGTCAAATGGAGGAGCAGGGAATCAGCAGGGAGCCTTCAATGAAGCCGGAGGATTTCGCTTCTTTCAGGTCTGGTGGTGCCGCGGGTGATGAAATTGACAATGGATCTTTATCGAGGGACATTGTTTTTGATTTTTTAATAAAGGAATTGTTAAAAACATGTGTAGTGTCTTTATTCACTTTTTACACTTTTTTGGTGAATGGGTAAGGGTACTATGTACCCCATACTCAGTCACATGCGGGGCAGGATCTGGGGGCCCCCTTGTTAAAGGAGGCTTCCATATTCTAATAAGCCCCCCCACCCGCAGACCACCACAGCCACTGCCAAGGGTTTTGGGGAAGAGGCCCTTGTGTCCATCAACATTGGGACAAGGCGCTTTGAGGTGGGGGGTGGAGCAAAAGCACCCCCCATGTTGAGGGCCCCAAAGCACCCCCCATTCCAGTCCGTCAGGCTGCATGCTCAGACAAGGGACTGGTATGGATTTTGATGTTTTTTTTTTAATCTTGGTGTAGGGATCCCCCTTAAAAATAAAAGGATTGGGAAAAATCCCATGCTGTTTTTTTTCAGAATTCTCTATTGCCAGCATTCTTTTGTTTACATTTCAACAATGAGTCATTGGTTGTTAAGGACGCGGCAGCCGGCCCATTTCTTACACGTAAGAATGGCCGAGGATCCATACAAGGAGTTGTCGCCCTGCATCTGTAACAACAAGAACAACGTTACACGCACAACACCCCATACTACAACAATAGAACACACCAAAATAAAACACAATTCTGAAACTTCCGAATCAACAAGAACTAAACGACTCTCCCCACAACTCCAAAGCCAGCACCACCGAAACAGTTCCAGCAGTACCAAGTTTTTTTAGCCAACATACCCCCCACTTTTTTACCGGCCGGAGGTCCCGAGGCCTGGCTGCCTCCGGCCCCCCCTTGAAATGTCTGAGCCGGCGTCTTAGCCGACGCCATCAGCTTCATCCAGAGGCTAATATCTTTGTGATCCCACCTCAAAGCCGGGCGTACAGCCCTACGCTGGCGGAACTGCTCGTCGTACCGCAGCCACGCCGTTCCACCGTACACCGATAAGCCTCCCCAATTGCGTCCATGTAGCAGAACAACGCCGAACAATGTTCGGGGTTCTTCTCCCCAATCACTCCCGCCAAAATGGCAAACGCCTGGAGCCAATTGGCGAAAGTCCTCGGAATGAGTCTATACCTCCTTTTTTCCTCATCATCCTTTTTACTACTATCCGGTTTTACCCTGTCCAGGTTGAATTTTTCCAGGGGGAGCAAGGAGAAAATCTCCACGTACTCCCCCTTCCAAATCTTCTCCCTGACCTCCTGTTTTAAATGAGCCCCGAGCGGTCCTTCAAAACAGACATAGACCTCGCATTTTGCTGCATCGGCCATCCGTACTATATCATCCCTCGCCGTCTGTTCCTTTTCCCCTTTTTCCACCTCATTCCCCTTCTCTGCTCCCACCACAACGGAGGTCGGCTGACTTCCTGCCGTGGCCTCTGCCGCCACCCCTCCCCCGACTGTTACACCAGCCCCCACTTCTCCAACTTCCATACTCACCCCTCCTGCTGGAGCATCCCTCCTCTCACCAAAACGGCCTATCAGCACCTTTAACCCTTCCAACAATTCCTGCAGTTGCCCAGGACTAGTATCCGCCCTCCCGCTCACCGCTCGCGGTTGGTCCGTCTCTGCCAACGACGATGCGGGAGGTAACCCTGGGCTTCCCCCACTGTTACCTGTCCCTAACAGGGATTGTAAAACTTTTACAAAAGAAATATTGTCAGTGGACTTACCGGGCTGACCGGGCGGGATTCCCACAGCCGCTGCACGGGCCTCCACGGCGGTATAGGGCGACTGAGCTCCTCCTCCTCTTCCGACAATTCACCTTCAGACCGAGAAACGTCCTCCTGCGTAAAAGACAAGGCACGCACCCTAGGGGAGGGGGTCCTGTAAGAGTTACGATCCAGCCTGCCCGTTCCCACTTCGGGCTGCTGGCTGGTCCCTGGCTGATCCGAACTCACATGCGCAGGTGGGCCGGTTCGGGCTCCGCTCCTGCTGACTCGGGTCACTGCCGTGCTTGCTGGTGGCGTCCCGCCATCCCTTGCCCGTTGTGCTGAGTGGGTCCCCCCCCCCCCGTGATGCCCCACTGACCCTTCCGTCTTCCTCCCCCCCTGACTCGTGCAGAGCCTCCGGGGGGTTCGCTGAAAAGGCATGTCCGGGGGGTGCGACCCCCCTCCTGGCCGTTGCCCGAGTGGCCCTTGAATCCCCTTCCCCCTGCTCGTGCAGAGCTGCTGGGGCGGACGTGGTCCCTGAAGAGCCTGATGCGCCGGCCATCTTCCTCCCCTTGCCGCGGCCCCCCCACCCCCCCCCCCCCCTCCCCCCAATGTTCCTACTGCCCCCCACCACGTGTGAAGGCGCTGGGGCTGTTGAGGCTGTTGTAGCACTGCCATCTGCTCCTAAGGATCCTCTTCCCGGTCGGCCCCTCGCCCCCCCTCCCCCCCAGGCCTGAGTCCTGCCTGCCTGTGCGACCCTCCAGCGCTGTCCCTCTGCACTCTCTTGGCTGGGGGGGGTGGATCGCTCCCCCCTAGGGCTCCTTACCAGCCTCGATGGTCCTGCTGTGGCCCCTGGAGAGTAGCGCTCCGGCGCCCTGGACACTCGACCACGCTGTCTGGCGCCGCCATCTTGGATGTCCCTCACTGTTGACCGGTCTCTTGAGCGCCGCCCTGAGCCATCGAGCCGCTGCAATCTGCTCCATGACCCATCCGGGTCCTTGCTGCGCCGCCGCCGCCCTCACGATCGCCGCAAAATCCCCTCCGTCGGCCATGTTCTTTTAAAAGCACTGAGGAGCAGAGTGAAAAAAAACCTGCCTCCTCGTGCTCTGTCTTTTCCGCACTGACCTCCCGGCTCCGCCCCTCTCTTTTATATGGCCGCTCCTCCCAGCTCTCCAGATGCCCACCCCCAAAATTGTTAACTCACTCCTGCTTGCTGTGTCACCTGACACACAGTCATGGGCGGACCTGCATGACATTTCCTTGCAGTACATTAAATTCCGGTCCTTACTTATCGGTCAATCATTTTTCACCGATCCAAATTCGAATCATTCCGAAAATTTGGAATTCGTTAGAAAATGAATAAACAGAACAAATAAAACAAATTCTGAAACGAATCAACAAAACTAAATTAGTAACATAACAAATCTATCCGAAACTAAACAAGTTTTCCATCCTGCACATGTCTACCCATGTGTACTAGGCTTAAAGTGGTTGTAAACCCTTACAAACCACTTTGACCTACAGGTAAGCCTAGATTAAGGCTTACCTGTAGGTCCAATAAATATCTCCTAAACCTACATGGTTTAGGAGATATTTAGAAAAAAATCAGGCATCGCAGGCGCACTGAGCATGCCGAGATCACGGCGATATGCCGCTCTCGTGCGCATGCGGGGGAGTGACGTCATCGCCGCTCCATCGAATGACAGCGCTGGAGCAGCAAGACCCGGAAGTCTCTCCGGGATTAATATCGGCGGAGGAGGTCGTGGACGAGGGTCACTTCGGGGGCTTCGTTCTGAGGTAAGTTATTCATAATGAGCTAGTATGCTATGCATACTAGCTCATTATGCCTTTGCCTTGCAGGTTCCGTTTTTTTTTTTTTTTTTTTTGAAGGAGGCTTTACGTCCTCTTTAACAGCCACTCCTATCCCCAAGAGATAACATAAAAGCTTAAAGAGGATCTTTAGACTGTTTGAAAAAAAAGTCAGCAGCTACAAATACTGTAGCGCTGCTGTCTACGGCCCTTCTAATTGGCTGAGACACATTGGCTGTCGCTGCTATCAATCAAAGTCAGCTAGACAATCAGGAGAGAGGGGGCGGGGCCAGGTCGGGCTCCATGTCTGAATGTGACTCGGCTTGAGTGCCCCTATAGCAAGCTGCTTGCTGTGTGGGCACACGACAGAAGAGAGCGGCCAGGAGCACAGAAGAGGGACCCGAGAAGAGGAGGATCCGGGCTGCTCTGTGCAAATCAACTGCAACAGAACAGGTAAGAATAACATGTTTGTTATTTTTATATGGAAAAAAAAAAATAGATTTTACAATCACTTTAAAGTGGAAGTCCATGCAAAATCTAAATTCCCTGCATCTATAGACACCACAGATCTAACACTAACCTCTCTATCCCAGTAAAGAAAAAAATAGTATACATACCTTTTTGGAAGCCGATCTGACCCGCTCGTCACTTCCCATTTATTCAGGGCTGGTGCTACCACTAGGCAAACTAGGCCATGGCCTGTCACCTCCTAATCCCCAGAGAATGTCACCTCTGGAGCCACCATCCCTCCTCTGCACACTCGGGTGCACCTGCACACAATGGAGGTGAGATCCCGGTGTAGCAGCAAGATCAGTATCCGTGAAAGAAAGTATCCCCTGCTGCGACTGCAGCTCCAGTTTCAGGCTAAACAAGCTGTGCACGGAGATGCTGCAGCCTGATCAGGTACCTAACTGAGATTAACCCCTTACATGCCGGCTGGTGAGCGGGGACACACAGGCTGGAACAGAGAACAGCATGGGGAATTAACTTCTTGAATGACAAATAGTCAGAATCCCCAGGGTTTTCACGGGGTTGTAGTATGAAGATGGGGCAGGGGCAGTTGTAGAGAGTGTGGTGGTCCTCAGTTGGGGGGCTATAATGAGTAGTTGGAAGACTACTGGGCAAGTCCATGGGCATCAATGGGATTTTTTTGTCTTATGCCGCGTACACACGAACGGACTTTCCCGCGGGATTGTCCGCCGGACTGAAGTCCGCCGGACAATCCCCCGTGTGTGGGCGCCGGCGGACTTTTTGGCACCAAAAGTCCGGCGGACTAGGTTTTAAATTTTGTTTTAAAATTATCCGCTGGCAGTCCGGCGGACAATCCCGCCGTTAGTATGCTAGTCCGCCGGACTTTTGGAAATGAACGGACTTGCCAATCATCGGAAAGTCCGTTCATTTAGCACGTGACTTCAGGTAGACGGAGCTAGCGAAGGCAGTGAATGCCGCCGCGCTAGCCCCGTCACCTGGCATGGATTTAAAGGGAATCCCCACGCCGAAAAAACAGCGTGGGGGTCCCCCCAAATCCATCTCAGACCCTTATCCGAGCACGCAGCCCGGCAGGCCAGGAAAGGGGTGGGGACGAGCCCCCCCACCCCAAAGCACCTTGTCCCCATGTTGATGAGGACAAGGGCCTCTTCCCGACAACCCTGGCCATTGGTTGTCGGGTTCTGCGGACGGGGGCTTATCGGAATCCGGGAGCCCCCTTTAATAAGGTGGGGGTCCCCCCAAATCCATCTCAGACCCTTATCCGAGCACGCAGCCCGGCAGGCCAGGAAAGGGGTGGGGACGAGCGAGCGCCCCCCCCTCCTGAGCCGTACCAGGCCGCGTGCCCTCAACATGGGGGGTGCCCTGGGGAAAGGGGGGCCGTGCGCCCCCCCCACCCCAAAGCACCTTGTCCCCATGTTGATGAGGACAAGGGCCTCTTCCCGACAACCCTGGCCGTTGGTTGTCGGGTTCTGCGGGCGGGGGCTTATCGGAATCCGGGAGCCCCCTTTAATAAGGGGGCCCCCAGATCCCGGCCCCCCCCCTATGTGAATGAGTATGGGGTACGATGTACCCCTACCCATTCACCTAAGGTGTACAGTGTAAAGAAAAAAAAACACACAATTTTTTTAAAATATTTTATTGCACTGCTCCGGGGGTCTTCTTCCGTCTTGGGGGTCTTCTCACCGGACTCCTCCGCTATTTTACCTAGATCTTTTACCGAGCAGAGGAGCCCAGCTACCTTCTTCGTCGTCGATGCCGTCGTCTGGGGGTCTTAATCTGCCTTCGGGGGTCTTCCAGGGTCTTCCGGGGTCTCTTCTGTTCTTGCCGCCCAGAGGAGCCCAGCTACCTTCTTCGTCGTCGATGCCGTCGTCTGGGGGTCTTGATCTGCCTTCGGGGGTCTTCCAGGGTCTTCCGGGGTCTCTTTTGTTCTTGCCGCTGTCGTCATTTTCTGCGCCGCCGCCGCGGGCGGGGGGGGCTTATCGGAATCCGGGAGCCCCCTTTAATAAGGGGGCCCCCAGATCCCGGCCCCCCCACCCTATGTGAATGAGTTTGGGGTACGATGTACCCCTACCCATTCACCTAAGGTGTAAAGTGTAAAGAAAAAAAACACAATTTTTCAAAAATATTTTATTGCACTGCTCCGGGGGTCTTCTTCCGTCTTGGGGGTCTTCTCACCGGACTCCTCCGCTATTTTACCTAGATCTTTTACCGAGCAGAGGAGCCCAGCTACCTTCTTCGTCGTCGATGCCGTCGTCTGGGGGTCTTGATCTGCCTTCGGGGGTCTTCCAGGGTCTTCCGGGGTCTCTTCTGTTCTTGCCGCTGTCGTCGTTTTCTGCGCCGCCGCCGCCGCCTTCTTCTTCTTCTTTACACTTTACACCTTAGGTGAATGGGTAGGGGTACATCGTACCCCATACTCATTCACATAGGGTGGGGGGCCGGGATCTGGGGGCCCCCTTATAAAGGGGGCTCCCAGATTCCGATAAGCCCCCGCCCGCAGACCCCGACAACCAACGGCCAGGGTTGTCGGGAAGAGGCCCTTGTCCTCATCAACATGGGGACAAGGTGCTTTGGGGTGGGGGGGCGCACGGCCCCCCTTTCCCAGGGCACCCCCATGTTGAGGGCACGCGGCCTGGTACGGCTCAGGAGGGGGGGGGGCGCTCGCTTGTCCCCACCCCTTTCCTGGTCTGCCGGGCTGCGTGCTCGGATAAGGGTCTGAGATGGATTTGGGGGGACCCCCACGCCGTTTTTTCGGCGTGGGGATTCCCTTTAAATCCATACCAGGTGACGGGGCTAGCGTGGCGGCATTCACTGCCTTCGCTAGCCCCGTCTACCTGCAGTTACGTTCTAAATGAACGGACTGCTCCGTGTGTGGGCAAGTCCGTTCATTTTCAAAAGTCCCGCAGACTTTTTCCCGCGGATTGTCCGCCGGAGAAGTCCGGGCGTGTGTGGGCAAGTCACACACTCGGAAGTCCGGGCGTGTGTGGGCAAGTCACACACTCGGAAGTCCGGGCGTGTGTGGGTAAGTCACACGCTCTGAAAGTCCGGCGGTTTGTCCGCTGGACTAGGTCCGGCGGACAAAGTCCGAACGTGTGTACGCGGCATTGGGATTCATTAGGTAGGGACTTAAAAAGCATGAGACCAAATAAAATGGGCTTCTGCCTTTACCAACCTATTCCACAATACTTGTGCCCCAAAAATGAGGGATAGGAATGAAGGTGTCCTTTGAACAAAATAGAAAATGATACAAAATTTTAATTACATATAAAGTAAAAAAAATGAAATAGAACTCAAAAACTTTAAAGCGGTATTAAACCCAGAGGCAAATATTTATTATATTGCAGCTTTCATAGATGTGATGGCTGCATTCGTTTTCTTTTTAGACTTCCTTTCTTTTATTTTCATCTGGTGATCCAGCCAGTAAGTCTGTTGTTTTTCAACAGAACAAGCTCCTCTGCAGATGTATTAGTTATTAGTGTTGAGACAAACCATTTACCAGTGACAGAGTTGCCTACAATGATCAGCTTTTATTTATTTATGTAAAACCTTTATTACAAAATAAAATAAAACTGTTGCTGTAACTGCAGTGTGAGCTGGAGTTTTTGGCTTCTATTTGTTTATTGTATCAAAATCAGCTAGTCCATCTGAGGCTGGCCATACATTATACAATTTTCTTATTCAATTTCCTTTAGATTTACCTTTAACTATGTAGTGCAAGGGCCTGATTGATTGCATACACATTTAAAGTCTTTAGGTTTGACCTCATATTATATGCTTTTGGTAAATTAGGAAAGATATACAAGAAAATTGTATAATGTATGGCCAGCCTAACATTACCCCTGGACTGACAATGCTGCTGTACAATCTGCCCCCTGTGCTCTTTATCCAGAGTGAGGGCACTCTAATAAAGGAAGTGAGTTACTGGCTAGATCGCCAGGTGACAACAGAGGGGAAAAAAGCCTAAAAAAAGTGTAATGATTGGTGAGCTGCAATATATAACATTTTTGGTTTTGGGTTCAATATCGCTTTAACCACTTCCGGACCGCCCACTGTATATATACACGTCATTACTTTGACGTTATATACCGTTGTTATGGCAGCAGCTAGTTGCCATAATCGCAGTATTTTTTTATGCAGTGGGCGATTCGGTGTTCGATAAAAGTGTTCCCGGCAGCGGATTCTCCACGGGATCACTTTTATAGGTGCCCCCCTCCCGCCGCTTCACGGAGCCGTTGGTAAAGGGGGAAATGACCGATCCCCTGGAGCGATGGGCAGGAAGTCAGGTGAGGGCAAAATGCCCTTGGAGGACCAGAGCCACGTCTGATGTCACTTCCACCTAACAGCCTTTAAAAGTAAAAATTTGTATTTATTTTTAGTAAAATTACTTATTTTTTTGCTTTTAAGTGTAAATGTGAAATCTGAGTTCTTTTTGACCCCAGATCTCGCAATAAAGAGGACCTGTCGTGCTTATTTCTATTACAAGGGATGGTTACATTCCTTGTAATAGGAATAAAAGTGATACATTTTTTTTTTTTTTTTTAAAGGAACAGTGTAAAAATAAAAAATAAAAAGTAAAAGAAATAAGAAAAAAGAAAAAAGATTTTAGAGCACCCTGTCCCTCCAAGCTCGTAAATCGCGCCCACATATATAAACGGTGTTCAAACCACACATGGGATGTATTGCCGCGATCGTCATAGCAAGAGCAATAGTTCTAGCACTAGATCTCCTCTGTACCTCTAAACAGATAACCTGAAAAAAAATAAAAAATTAAATAAATAAAATTAAAATTAAAAAAAATGTAAGCGTCGCCTATGGAGATTTTTAAGTACCGTAGTTTGTAGTCCCCATTACACAAGTATGCGCAATTTTGAAGCATGACATGTTAGGTATCTATTTACTTGGCGTAACATCATCTTCCACAGTATACAAAAAAAAGGACTAACTTTACAGTTTTTTTTTTTTAAAATTCATGAAAGTCAATTTTTTCCAAAAATATTGCATTTGAAACACTGCTGCGCAAATACAGTGTGACATACAATATTGGAATGACCGCCATTTTATTCTCTAGGGTCTCTTCTAAAAATATATATATAATGTTTGGGGGTTCTTACAAATTTTCTAGTGTCAGAAAAAGGCCAGTTCCTTAAAGACCAAAATTTTATATGTCTGACATGGTTGTTTTTTTTATTTTTTTTTATTGGTTGAATTAGATGGACTTGTGTCTTTTTTCAACCTGACTATGTAACTAACCTATGCTGATACAGTTGTACTTCTTGAATCCACTTTAAATCTGTGTAATAATACAATTTACTCATTTAGGTTTTTTAGTGTTAAATGTGGTTCTTTCGGTATTACAAAAAATATATATATTACAAATAGACCAATCACCCAAACCTCCAAAACCTATCCAATATTAATAGTATCTATCAACTATAAGTAGTATAGAACAAACCTTACACCATTAAAGTGGTTGTAAACCCTTACAGACCACTTTTACCTACAGGTAATCCTAGATTAAGGCTTTCCTGTAAGGTGCAAGAAATATCTCCTAAACCTACACGGTTTTTGAGATATTTGCAAAAGACAGACACCGATGTCTACGGTGCATGCGCCGTAGACAACGGCGCGCAGGCGCACAGAGCGTGCCATTTCTAACGGCGATTGTACCGTTAGTGGCAGCTCCTGTGCGCATGCCAATCACAGCGCCGGAGCAGCGATACCCGGAAGGAAGATGGACGCTTCGTGGAAGAGGGGACATCGGTGACATCGCTGGCTCCTGTGTCAGGTAAGTGACACATAATGGGCTACAATGCGATGCATAGTAGCCCATTATGCTTTACCTTTGCAGGGAAACAAAGAGGAAGTAAAACACATCAGGAGGTTTAAGAAACATTCATAGAGCACATGAGCATAGAGAGACATCTAGTGGTGAAAGCTTATAACATCCCACTCTGTGTGAATCCACAGGGATATATGTGTGTTCAGTGAAAAATTTCAATAGATTACTTTTATTTTTACCCAAAACTAAAAATATTTCTCTGCACCTGATCTGAGAGAGCAAATCTGTGTGGGTTTCTTTATATGTGAATGGATTTTTGATGACACGGTTGGATGCCGCGGTCTTCATTCCAAAAGGGTCCTGTGCATGTTTGGGTCCGGTTCAGGTGCAAATTCAGGCAAAAATTCTGACCTGATTGGCCCCAGAATCGGTGAACAGGAACGCACCGAACCCCATGCTGGGAACCGCGGCCGCACGTATGTGACCCTGGCCTTAGGGTTCTTGCTCACAATACTGATATATGAACATCAGATATACCTGTGTAGCGGCCATAACCCTCAAAGGGGCTTACCGGTTAGTTACCCCCGCTTGGCTTGTCAGTGAATGTCCAGGGGTTCCAAGGGCTAGTACCCAACAACTTTGGATGCTGACACAATAAAAGTCTTTAAGGTTTTTATTTCTGCAGTGGTAACATCCAACATAACACAGTCTCAGATAGGAATAGAGGGCAAGGGTGAAGAAACTCAGGCACCTTGAACTGCTGACATCCACAGAATGTCTCTATCAAACCCAGAGAGTAGCCACTCGCAGCTGGGTACTTCAATGCTGGACAGACCTCTAGCCAGAGGTATGGCAGCCAACAATGTGATCTGGAAACTTGCAAAAAGTCTCTGACCCAGAATAAACTTTCAACTGAAGGTGAATAGGAACCTTTCCCCAGTACCTGGAACTTTCTCTGTCTCCTTGGAAGTACTGTGGAAGTGTGGATACAACTCAGCATCCAGGCTCTTACTGAGATGCCAGCTTAATGGCCCTCCTCCGAAGAGTCCTCCCCCAGTCACTTGTATGAGCTGTGGTGCCCGTCCAATACTGGAGCACACCGGGATGCCTTGAATCCTCCTTCAGTTACTGGGCCTCGGGCTAGCCAGCTCCGAGACTCGGGAACAGACGGATCCTTGCCCCAGACAATGCGGGTCTATGGGGCTAGTCAAACTGACCATATTGCGGGACGGCAAATGCTTCCAGGCCCGGGACCCCTCACGGGGCTACCCCGGTCCAGAACCAGGAAACAGGACTGCGGCCAAACCCCGAACACGTGACTTCAGCACCTTAAGTACCCTTCCCCAAACTACACAGCGGGGCCAGGTGCACCCACTGATTGGCTCCGGGGAAGATTGATACCTTAGACATCCAACCAGGCCTGGTTCTAGGCCTGTCATGGGTACCTCACTACACCCATGACCAGGCAGAACCCTAGTACAGCCCAGCCAAACTGATGCCAAAGTAAACCTGTACAATTAACCCTCAGAACCCCACTACTGTTCTGAGGGAAAAAAACTTTCCACATATAGCGCACACTCGTTAAAGTGTGCCCGCTACACCTGGTAGAAATGTCTGTATTTCCTTACCTTATATAGGGTAATCCAGGGCCAGACTGGCCTAAGGGATATCGAGAAATTTCCTGAAAGGCCGCCTGCCCTGGGGACGCTTTGAGCTGTGGCGGCAACCGCCTAGCCGTCGGCCCAGTGTTGCCAACCGCCTGTAAATTTACAGGCAGTCCGTAAATTTCAGACGATTTTAGGGCTGCCCGTAAATATCTGTTACGGGCAGTGGCGCCCGTAAAAAATATATCTGTGGGCTGACATGTCAACTGCGCATGCACCATTCCAAAGCTAGCTGGGCTCGGGAAAGTCTGGACCATTTTCGGGCAGGCGGGCACATGCGCAGTGACGTAATGACGCCGGGTGGCGCCATTTTTAAATGTAAGGCCCCTCCGCAGCCTCTGACCACCTCCTGTTACTCTCCTGTACCATGCCTGTACAGCCTATGACCACCTCCTGTTACTCTCCTGTACCATGTCTGCACAGCCTTTGACCACCTCTTATACCATGTTCGCACAGCCTCTGACATCTCCTGTACCATATCCGCACAGCCTACGATTACCTCCTATACCATGTTCGCACAGCCTATGACCACCTCCTGTACCATTCCTGCACAGCCTATGACTACCTCCTGTACCATGTCCGCGCAGCCTATGAGCACGTCCTGTACCATGTCTGCACAGCCTATGACCACGTCCTGTACCATGTCCTCACAGCCTAGGACCACCTCCTTTACCATGTCCGCACAGCCTAGGACCACCTCCTGTACCATGTTCGCACAGCCTCTGTGACGTTATATTGTTGCTTCCCGGCAAGAAGAAGATGGAAGAAGAAGATGGAAGAAGATGGTAGAAGATAGGGTTGCCACCTGTCCGGGATTCACCTGGACAGTACGGGTTTTGAAACATGTGCCCGGGTCTCTGACCACCTGAGACCCGGGCACATTATTCACTTCAGACCCGCCAGTGGCTCCCTGTGTCATTAGTGCGGCTGTCGCCTCGATTTCGTGTCCGCAGCGGCGCAGCGCCGCATGATTTCTGCTCCTGTTTAGCTGCCAGTGCGGAACGAGAGTCGGGACACAGAGGCGGAGCCTCCATGGTGCTCTCCTCGAATGCTCTGGCTGACTGCAGAAGGGACAAGGAGGTGGGCGGAGCCTCCCCATTCCCTGCTGCTCAGGAATGTTTGCAGAGATCGCGCTGGGACTGCAGCCAAGCTTGTAAGGTAAGTTTTTTTTTTTTTTTTCCATGTTAGGATTTCAAAGTACTCTCACCCCCCCCTCCCCCCCCACCATACAATATACACCCCCCTCCCCCCACCATACAATATACACCCCCCTCCCCCCACCATACAATATACACCCCCCTCCCCCACCATACAATATACACCCCCTGCCCCCACCATACAATATACAACCCCCCTCTCCCCACCATACATTATACACCCCCTCCCCCCACCATACAATATACACCCCCCTCCCCACCATACAATATACACCCCCCCTCCCCCCACCATACAATATACAACCCCCTCCCCCCACCATACAATATACACCCCCCTCCCGCCACCATACACTATAAATACACTCCCCCTCCCCCACCATACACTATACATACTCCTCCCTCCCCCCACAATACATTATACATACACCCCCTCTCCCCACCATACATTATACATACACCCACCCTCCCCCCACCATACACTATACATACATACAGCCCCCCTCCCCCCATACACCATCCATATATACAGTCCCCCCATATATACTGTTCTTCCCCCCCCCAGACACCATCCATATATACAGTTCTCACCGGGTGACACCGTCCGCTGCCCTACTGACACCGTCCACTGCTCCACTGACACATCCACTGCCATACTGACACCGTCCACTGCTCTACTGACACCGTCCACTTCCCTACTGACACCATCCACTGCCCTACTGACACCGACCACTTCCCTACTGACGCCGTCCACTGCACTACTGACAACGTCCACTGCCCTACTGACGCCGTCCACTGCACTACTGACACCGTCCTCTGCTCTACTGACCCCGTCCTCTGCCCTACTGACACCGTCCGCTGCCCTACTGACACCGTCCACTGCTCTACTGACACCGTCCGCTGCCCTACTGACACCGTCCGCTGCCCTACTGACACCGTCCGCTGCTCCACTGACACCGTCCGCTGCCCTACTGACACCGTCCGCTGCCCTACTGACACCGTCCGCTGCTCCACTGACACATTCACTGCCCTACTGACACCGTCCGCTGCCCTACTGACACCGTCCGCTGCCCTACTGACACCGTCCGCTGCTCCACTGACACATCCACTGCCATACTGACACCGTCCACTTCCCTACTGACACCATCCACTGCCCTACTGACACCGACCACTGCCCTACTGACACCGACCACTGCCCTACTGACACCGACCACTGCCCTACTGACACATCCACTGCTCTACTGACACCGTCCACTGCCCCACTGACACATCCGCTGCCATACTGACACCGACCACTGCCCTACTGACACCGACCACTGCCCTACTGACACCGTCCACTGCCCTACTGACACCGTCCATTGCTCCACTGACACCGTCCACTGCCCTACTGACACCGTCCACTGCCCTACTGACACCGTCCATTAGTCCACTGACACCGTCCACTGCCCTACTGACACCGTCCACTGCCCTACTGAAACCATCCACTGCCCTACTGAAACCATCCACTGCTCTACTGACATCGTTCACTGCTCTACTGATATCGTCCACTGTTCTACTGACACTGTCCACTGCTCTTCTGACACCATCCACTGCCCTACTGACACTGTCCACTGCCCTACTGACACCGTCCACTGCTCTTCTGACACCGTCCACTGCCCTACTGACACTGTCCACTGCCCTACTTACACCGTCCACAACTGACACCGTTCACTGCTCTACTGACACCATCCACAACTGACACCGTTCACTGCCCTACTGACACTGTCCACTGCCCTACTGACACCGTCCACTGCTCTTCTGACACCATCCACTGCCCTACTGACACTGTCCACTGCCCTACTGACACCGTCCACAACTGACACCGTTCACTGCTCTACTGACACCGTCCACAACTGACACCGTTCACTGCTCTACTGACACACGTCCACAACTGACACCGTTCACTGCCCTACTGACACCGTCCACTGCTCTGCTGACTCCATCCACTGCTCTGCTGACTCCATCCACTGCTCTGCTGACTCCATCCACTGCTCTGCTGACTCCATCCACTGCCCTACTGACACCGTCCACTGCTCTACTGACACGTCCACTGCTCTACTGACACGTCCACTGCTCTACTGACACCGTCCACTGCTCTACTGACACCGTCCACTGCTCTACTGACACCGTCCACTGCTCTACTGACACCGTCCACTGCTATACTGACACGTCCACTGCTCTACTGGCTGACAGTGTCCACTTTTAAGGTAGGCTATTTTCACTGACATTTCTTTTATTAATCGAATCATATGTTATGGGTTCCCCATTGATGACGGTAATTGTACCGAAACTAGTCTGGGAAGGCGCGCAGTGACGCCACCACGCTCAGGAGGACGGGCTACAGGATCCGACCGGCCGGCGGATGTGTTTTATGCTCCAATCTGAATTTGAATGTGAGTTTATCTTTGCTTTTAAAATAAAATATATAATACTGTTTTACGCTATGGGTACCCCTTCTCTTCTTTTACACTACAATGCACTGCTGAGTGTATGACTTGAGTACCAGGAGGAATAAGGGACGCCAGATCCATATTATTCATTGGGTGATCGCAGGATTTCATCGCCAGGATATCCATAGCCATTACTACAGAGCTCTATATGCTCAGCCTTCTGGTAAGAGCATAGCAATACTGGTGGAGGGATCCTATGTCACCTAATACATTACCTCACTGCGGTGCTGATATTGTGATTATCCTTGATGTGGACATTCTCTTCAACTTATGCTCTATCTACCCCAGTTGTTTTTTGTGCTCATAACATTCCAGCTGCATTTGGACTTTAAAACCTAGGACTGGACACAGTGATTTTGTGGAATTATCCCTGTCTGTTGTATAGTAATTTTTTGTCTGTTCTGGCGCTGCTTCCTTTTTTATCTGCTTATGCTTAGTGTGTGTATCCCACTTTGAGCGGCTGCCTGTTTTTTTGTCTCCCCCTTTTTTGGTTTTACCATTTGAGGTGGATTTATGCTCTATTAGCGCGGTTTTAATTTCTTTCCATGTTATGGGTAATGCTTTTGTTTTATTTAACCATGCCCCTTTAAGTCCCCCCCAACTGTTATTGCAATTTGGCCACAGCCACCGTAGCACACCTCATTACTACTCTTTTTGGGTAACCCAAGGTATTTTACAATCCTATAGCACGTACTACAAAAAAATTGCTGTGTGCCGTGAAAATGTTCGGGTTTGGCTTGAAGAAAAGGTGGCAACCCTAGTAGAAGATGGAAGAAGAAGAAGATAAAGAAACCGAAGGATGAAGAAAGGAAGACCAGAAGAAAGAAGATTTTAATAAAGGAATTGTCAAAGACCGTCTCCTGTCATTTTTAACATTTTTGTCACTTTTTTGGTGAAATGGTAGGGGTACGTACCCCCTTACCATTTCACACAGGGGGGGCCGGGATCTGGGGGTCCCCTTGTTAAAGGGGGCTTCCAGATTCCGATAAGCCCCCCGCCCGCAGACCCCCACAACCAATGGCCAGGGTTGTGGGGACGAGGCCCTTGTCCCCATCAACATGTGGACATAGTGCTTTGAGGGGTCACAGACGCCCAAAGCACCCTCCCAATTTCTAGGGCATGTGGCCTGGTACGGTTCAGGAGGGAGGGGGGCCACTCTCGTCCCCCCCTCTTTTCCTGCGGCCTGCCAGGTTGCGTGCTCGGATAAGGGTCTGGTATGGATTTTGAGGGGGACCCGACGCCATTTTTTATTTTTTTTGGCCGGGGTTCCCCTTAAAATCCATCCCAGACCTGAAGGGTCTGGTATGGATATTTAGGGGGACCCCTACGTCATTTTTTTTTTCAATTTGAAGCGGCGTTCCCCTTAATATCCATAGCAGACCTGAAGGGCCTGGTAATTGAATTTGGGGGAAACCCCACGCTTTTTTTTTTTTTTTTATCAATGACTTTCAATGAATGACTGTTCTCTGTGTTACGGGAGCCGGCAATTCATTAGCCGCGAGTGATTTTAAATAGCTTTTTTTCCTGCAAAAATGACACTTTGTGCAGGGACAGTTCTGTTGCCAGTGTTGAGGTGCTGACGTGTGGACGTGCTGACAGAAGCTCCGTCAGAAGCTCCGGCTTCTGCAGGCCCCCTGCCTCCCCCCTGCCTCCCGGATCCTAGCAGCCTTAACGGGCACTCAAGTTCCCTTCCCCTCCCTCCCAGGCTCGGGGACCGGGTACGAGTCCCCCCCCCCCCCGCCTCCCACGTCTGAGCCAGTCATCCCCCACCGAACAAACATATTACAGCGCACACATGCAAAACTGACATTTACCTCCAGCAAGGCTATTTAAAAGCACCTAGACAGACATTTTCAAAAAATATGGGGATTTGGTCACACCATATTGCTATATGGTGCTTAAGCCCACTTACTGCGACAAAGTACCCCATGATTAGTGGGTCCTACACTATCCATAGATCAGGAGATCCTGCTTCTCTGAACCAAGGGAGATATACTCCTCTATATGGGAGAACATTAGGTCTCCACCCATGATACAGGTGGTCACTAATTGAGGTACTTACTGAGTGGGGTGCTCCACCCAAAAGGATTTGGTCAAAATCCATACAATAGACAAAAAAGATATTTGGGGGGCACACCCTAAAGAATGCATTAAGATGGTGCTGCCGTAAGACCATACAACAGAACAAACATATTACAGCACACACATGCAAAACTGACATTTACCTCCAGCAAGGCTATTTAAAAGCACCTAGACAGACATTTTCAAAAAATATGGGGATTTGGTCACACCATATTGCTATATGGTGCTTAAGCCCACTTACTGCGACAAAGTACCCCATGATTAGTGGGTCCTACACTATCCATAGATCAGGAGATCCTGCTTCTCTGAACCAAGGGAGATATACTCCTCTATATGGGAGAACATGAGGTCTCCACCCATGATACAGGTGGTCACTAATTGAGGTACTTACTGAGTGGGGTGCTCCACCCAAAAGGATTTGGTCAAAATCCATACAATAGACAAAAAAGATATTTGGGGGGCACACCCTAAAGAATGCATTAAGATGGTGCTGCCGTAAGACCATACAACAGAACAAACATATTACAGCGCACACATGCAAAACTGACATTTACCTCCAGCAAGGCTATTTAAAAGCACCTAGACAGACATTTTCAAAAAATATGGGGATTTGGTCACACCATATTGCTATATGGTGCTTAAGCCCACTTACTGCGACAAAGTACCCATGATTAGTGGGTCCTACACTATCCATAGATCAGGAGATCCTGCTTCTCTGAACCAAGGGAGATATACTCCTCTATATGGGAGAACATGAGGTCTCCACCCATGATACAGGTGGTCACTAATTGAGGTACTTACTGAGTGGGGTGCTCCACCCAAAAGGATTTGGTCAAAATCCATACAATAGACAAAAAAGATATTTGGGGGGCACACCCTAAAGAATGCATTAAGATGGTGCTGCCGTAAGTCTTACGGCAGCACCATCTTAATGCATTCTTTAGGGTGTGCCCCCCAAATATCTTTTTTGTCTATTGTATGGATTTTGACCAAATCCTTTGGGTGGAGCACCCCACTCAGTAAGTACCTCAATTAGTGACCACCTGTATCATGGGTGGAGACCTCATGTTCTCCCATATAGAGGAGTATATCTCCCTTGGTTCAGAGAAGCAGGATCTCCTGATCTATGGATAGTGTAGGACCCACTAATCATGGGGTACTTTGTCGCAGTAAGTGGGCGTAAGCACCATATAGCAATATGGTGTGACCAAATCCCCATATTTTTTGAAAATGTCTGTCTAGGTGCTTTTAAATAGCCTTGCTGGAGGTAAATGTCAGTTTTGCATGTGTGCGCTGTAATATGTTTGTTCTGTTGTATGGTCTTACGGCAGCACCATCTTAATGCATTCTTTAGGGTGTGCCCCCCAAATATCTTTTTTATCTTTTTAGTCACCCCCCACCGCCGCCGTCACCAGCCACCTCCCACCTGCCTCTCTGGGCAGGCGGTTTCAGGATACTCCGCGGCTCCGGCCTAGTCCGGCCTATCTGCGGCAGCTCGCCCCTATCCAGGCACCCACGCGGCCAGACACCCCCACACCGGACCCCCCCGCATTAGCACCTGCATCCATCACCTAGGGGAGCCGAGACCAGGCAAGCCTGTGGCTCCAGCCTAGTCCGGCGGCCATCTTGGTACACCCACTCCACCCAGCTACTACAAGGACATCCCAGGACCTCCAGGACCCCCCAGCAGACACCACGGGCACTCCTTCCAACACAGGTCAGTCCCCCAGGTGGGGCAAAATCCACAGCCGCCATCGCCCCAGCTCTAGCTTGATAGACGAGGAAGAAACCGGCTGCGGATGAGACTCATCCCACCTCATCCCTCTCCCCAGCTTATCCTTTCCTCCTTTCTGCAGGCCGGCGTGCCCACCCCTTTCAGCACACCCCTACCCAGCAACCGGACTTCATCGCAGAAGCACCAGGCAACACAGCAAGCGCTTCAGGGATCTTCTCATAGCAGGTAAGCTCTTGGGATCCCCCCCCCCCACTAGCAGTTGATCCAGGGCACTGTAGTCCGACCGCCTCTTGGGGTCAGGGAGGAATTTTTTTCCCCCCACTGAGCAATTGGCCAGCACAGTCAGGGGTTTTTTCGCCTTCCTTTGGATCAACGAGAGGGCGGTAGGTTCAACAGGCCCCCATCTCCCTTACAGGAACTTTTCGCTCCAACTAAGCAACACACCGCAGCTGTCATCAGCAGCATTCTTCTGGTCCAGGATCTCTCAACAGCCAGGAACCTACTACCCAACCAAACCAAGTTCTCACACATAGGGCACCACACGATCAACTTGCTGGCTTTAGTCTACGCGGCGGCAAGTTTGATACCTAGACTGATAACAGGACAAACCCGGATCCGGATCAGGATCAGCATCCTCACACATAGGGCACCACACGATCAACTTGCTGGCTTTAGTCTACGCGGCGGCAAGTCTGATACCTAGACTGATAACAGGACAGACCCGGATCCGGATCATCAGCTCAGTCATCCCAGGACCATTAACTTCATCCTCTGGCCATGTGCTACTTTAAATATTCAGCAGAAGTCCTTCACAGACTAAGAAATACCACCGCAACATTGCCAGCTCCCATTCAAAAAATTCTACGAAAAGAACGTCTACTAAAGACCGACCTACAATCAACCTGCAAAAACAGGAAGATACCAACCCAACCACAACAATTAACATGCACCATGATCAACACCAGATCTGCAGCCAAACACAGACTAGAAGTACACGACTTCATCACCCAGAACAATATAGACTGCCTCTTCATCACGGAAAGCTGGCTAACACCCGACTGCAACACCATCCTCACCGAATTGGTGCCGGAGAACTACAGGATCCTAACTGAACATCGGATAGGAAAAAAAGGAGGATGCCTAGCAGTGATTTTTAAATCGCACCTGGCACTCACCAAACCAATCTTACAGAATCCAGTGCCTTTTATGGAAACATTGACGCTACATCTTCAATCAACACCCCATGACACCACCCACATTCTACTTTGCTACAGACCACCAGGACCAAAGACCAATCTGCTTACACCCCTCACGGAGATTATCTCAATACACACACTGAAATCCAAAAACCTCCTGGTACTTGGAGACTTCAACCTCTGGGCAAACTCTACCCAAGACCCGGTCGCGACCGCCTGCATCAGCCAACTGGAAGAACTGGGTCTCCAGCAACTGATAAAGAACCCCACACACGGGTCAGGACACACTCTGGACCTCATCTTCAAACAAAATCTGGACATCAACACAGTAGACAACATACCACTACCATGGACAGATCACCACGCCATCAAATTCAAAACCTCCACCAACATCACCCACCAAAAACAGAAACCTGCAACAACAACTCATTGGACCAGATCGCAGAAAAAACTGCACTCCGATACCTTCAAAACCACCTTATCAAACAAAATAGCAACTCTGAATTTAACCCACTCATCAGAGCAAACTCTCTGCTCCCTAAACAATGTATTACTACAATCAGCAGACTCAGTGGCTCCAAAACGCAGAACACTCATCAAGAGGAAAAACGCAGGATGGTTCAATAGCTCGCTCACGCTACTCAAGCAAGAACGCAGAAGAGCCGAAAGAGCATGGAGAATAAATCCCACCAAGGGAAATCACACAAAATACAAAGGACTGACACAGAATTATCAGAAGGCAATCTTCAAAGCAAAAAAAGATTATTTCTCAAATTCCATCTCAGCGGCCTTAAACCGCCCCCGGGAACTTTTTAAAATAGTCGCTCAGTCGATGAACTCGGCTTGCTTAGAGCCCCCCGCTAATGAAACCCAAGATTTCTGCAATGAATTATCAGATTTTTTCATCAATAAAATCGACAACATCAGGAAAACAATTGATCAGAAAAAGACATCCGACGGCAGGCAACCAGAGCAAAAAGTCGATATCGACACAAACATCCCACAACCACCAAAGTTTTCTCTGATCCCAATCACCACGGATACCACTAAAAACATCATCAAAAATCTCAGAGACAGCACATCCTCCATTGACATCATCCCCACAAAACTCCTGAAAGAATGCTCCGACATCCTGGCTCCCACCATAAAGCACCTCATAAATCAATCGTTCAAAGAAGGGATTGTTCCAGGCGCCCTCAAACAAGGCATCATCAAACCCCTGCTAAAGAAACCCAACCTCGACCCCCAGGACCCTAACCACCGCAGACCGATAACAAGCTTGAACAACATCTCCAAGATTATGGAGAAAGCGGTAGTACAACAGATACAACGCCACCTGGACACACACACACTCCTGGACCCGTTACAATCAGGATTCCGCCCAGGCCATGGGACAGAAACCGCACTCCTGAAGATTTGGGATGATGCCCTGGAAGCAGCGGATGACGGAGAATCATGTCTCCTGGTACTGTTGGACCTCAGTGCAGCGTTTGATACGGTGGACCACAATACTCTACTCATCCGCCTTACAGAAGTAGCAGGAGTCACTGGCTCAGATCTACAATGGTTCGCATCCTTCTTAAGAAATCGCTCTCAAACAGTGAAACTAGGAGCTTTCACCTCTGAAACCCGGCCAATCTCCTGTGGAGTCCCTCAAGGATCACCCTTGTCGCCAGTGCTCTTCAACATCTACATTCGCCCACTCCTCAACATCATCAGAAGATCAGACCTCTGCTTCCACTCGTACGCCGACGACACTCAATTATATTTTCGTATCACCGGACAAAAAGACCATCATCAGCAATTAGGAAAATGCCTCACTATGATAGATGACTGGATGACTATTAGCTCCCTCAAACTTAAAGCGGTTCGGCACACATTTCATTTAGTAAATCTCTTTGCCTTCCAAATCAGGCAAAAGTACTAAATGAAATGTGTTTTTTTTTTTAACTTGTAATTGATGACTTCCTGTCTTCTGTCTCTTCTTCTTATCCTCGTCACGCCGCACTGTCTCCTGGGATCTGGTGTCATTGATCCCAGGAGTCAGTGCGGCATCTTCCGAAATCTCGAGAGATTTCGGCCACATCTTCCGAAATCTCGCGAGATTTCGGACACATCTTCCGAAATCTGAGATGTCGGCAGATGTGCCGTTACTGCACACGCGCGAGTAACGGCGGTGCATGCTGGGCCATCTAAAGTGACTGTGGGGTTTCACATGCCCACAGGCAAGATGGACCCCAGCAGACAAGAAGAAGATGAAGAATTTTATCGGAGGAAAACCGGCGGCGATCGAGATGGAAGATGGAACAGGTAAGTCCCCCAATTGAGCTATATGCCCTTGGCATATAGCCCAAAAAAAAAAAACGAGTGCAGAACCGCTTTAATGAATCAAAAACAGAACTTCTTATTCTACATGTAAATCATAACCCCCTAACCAAGATCCCTTGGACACCTCCTACCATCTTTGGACGGACCATCACCACTGACTCAGAAATGTCAATGGATGCCCAAATAGGAGCAGTGGTCAGTGGATCTCACCATCTGCTCCGCCTGCTACGCAGACTCATCCCCTTCACTCCAAAGGAGGACAAAGCAGTGGTAGTTGGAACAGTCATCAATTCTCGACTGGACTACGCTAACTCCCTTTACATAGGATTACCCCAATATCAACTTGCGCGCTTACAACTTATCCAAAACACGGCGGCAAGACTGATAACAGGGAAAAAACCCTGGGAATCCATCTCCCCTTCCCTGAGGAACCTACATTGGCTAACCGTAAGGAATCGGGTCGCATTCAAGACCCTCTGCCTCACCCACAAATGCACACATGGAAACGCTCCGCAATACCTTCGCGAGAAAATTAAACACTACACACCGAATCGCAGCCTTCGATCGGCCAATCAAAATCTTCTCCTCATTCCTAAATCCCGCTACAAATCAAAGGGGGAACGGAGATTCGCTGTCCAAGGACCACGGCTATGGAACGCTCTACCAACCGACATTCGCATGGAAGAAAACCATCAGGCCTTCAGGAAGAAACTCAAGACCTACCTCTTCTAGAAGCTCGACAACCAAATGCCAATACAGCGCCTTGAGGCGATTCAGTTCGCATTGTAGCGCTATACAAGCCAATACAGCGCCTTGAGGCGATTCTGAAAAAACGTCCGTTTTAAAAAAAAAAATTTCATTGATACATGTCCCCTGGGGTAGGACCCGGGTCCCCAAACAAAAAAAAAAATTTGCACTTTTGATTTCGAACGTTCGCGTCCGCTATACAAACTTTTTTTATTACATTCTATTCATTCGAACAGTATGCAATGCTCCAGCCACTGTGGTTCCCAGGACTCTATTGACAGTCAGGTGGCGGTCTCTAGTGGCAATTTTCTATACTGCAGGTTCACATCTCATTTTCGCTGCTACTCCATTGACTTTACCTGCCACTTGATTCCACTACTGCTCCATTGTGAACTGTGCCTTGGTGGGCATGGAAGGGAACTGACATAAATATCAGACGCCTCTTCCTGAACCTCACTATCCTACATGACAACCCTGGTGCCAGAGTAATTGCCTCCCTAGATGCCGAGAAGGCATTTGATTCTGTTGAATGGACCTACTTGTGGGAGGTTCTACATCACTTTGGGTTTGGCCCTAAGTTCATTCATGCCATTCAACTATTATACCATGCACCTAGAGCTTGGGTCCGTATGAACAATTGGCTTTCTGATTCAATTGATCTGTCTCGCAGCACAAGGCAGGAATGTCCGCTATCCACCAGCCTGTTTGCCCTGGCACTGGAACCCCTGGCAATTTCTATCAGGAGTGCTCCAGATGTCCTGGGCCTGCGGGTGGGTATGATGGAGGAGCGGCCGTCTCTGTACGCTGATGACGCACTCCTCTACTTGAATGACGCTGGTCCCTCACTCTTAGCGGCCTTGCGGATATTTGATGAATTTGGGGGACTCTCCGGCATTAAAATTAACTGGACCAAATCGGTACTATTTACCATAGACATTAGCACTACATTGGGGGGTCCCCTCGTTCCCCACTGCAATGGGTGAAAGAGTTCAAATACCTTGGGGTCTTAATCACAAAAAAACTGACTATGTAAAAAAGAACATAACACCTGTCATGACTACCTTACGTGCAAAATGCTCTGATTGGGCGAACTTGCTGCTCAACCTTCTGGGACGGATCAACCTCCTTAAGATGATGATGTTACCAAAGTTCAACTACCTGTTTAGAAACTGTCCTGTATGGGTCCCTGTCTCACTCTTTAGGGAGATTGATTGCTGTATAGGTTCCTTCATCTGGAGTGGCGCGACTCCCAGATTGGCACGCTCCACCTTGTGGCTGCCTACCCATCTGGGAGGGTTGGCCCTCCCAAATTTTCAGGTTTACTTTTGGGCCGCAATGCTGGTCTTGGTCCACTGGTGGTTCCAGAGCTCCAGATCAAATGCCGCAGTATGTCTAGAAGCGAACTGCTTAGGCTCACTTGCTGATCTCCGTAACCTTCCCTCTAGAGGCCAGAGGGCATACACTGATATCCCGGGACCTCCTGCCAGGCAACTTTACTTAAAACTGGGTCCTGCACATCCACTCTGGGGAAATCCAACACTGTCACACTTCCGTACCATCCCGGACCCGCAGGTGTGGGCCCGCTATGGCATCAT
The DNA here is from genome assembly GCA_028564925.1 of Lithobates sylvaticus. Classification (NCBI taxonomy): domain Eukaryota; kingdom Metazoa; phylum Chordata; class Amphibia; order Anura; family Ranidae; genus Lithobates; species Lithobates sylvaticus. The sequence continues at coordinate 360,000,009 of CM053030.1, read as the reverse complement.
GACACTGAGCCAGATTATACCCCAAGGTGATTTAATGCCTCTTTTGGACATGATGACCAAGTACCAGCTTCCCCAGTGGATGCGATTTCGATATTTGCAACTCAAAGCAGCTAGGGCCCAGTTCCCTCAAAAACCCCTCCTCCAAGCGGATCCCATTGAGGAACTACTGACTCCTGGAGACCTCACTAAACCTCTCTCTACCCTATATAGTGCACTCCTGGGCAAAGACTCCCCCAAAATAAAGGGACTATGGGAAATATGGCATAGAGACATACCATCATTAGACAAAGAGGGATGGGAAGACTGCCTTGACTATGGCCCTAAGCTGGTAATAGCATCTAAAGATAAACTAATCCAGGTCAAATTCCTTCACAGGATCTACTATACCCCCCAAAGACTCCATCGCATATTTCCAGATAGAGATCCCACATGCCCCAAAGGTAAAACTCAAATTGGTACTTTCTTTTACATGTTCTGAGAATGCCCCATTATAGCGACCTACTGGTCAGGGGCCTTTGGCGGAAGGAATTCTAGGTTGCAAATGTCTATCCCAGTTCTACCTGAACATGCCCTACTGGGGGTTCATGATGATGCACAATGTTCTCACCACCCAAAGCTGCTCATTTCCTATATTCTACATTATGCCAAAAAGGAAATTCTTCTAAAGTGGATTAACTCTTCCCCTCCACCCCTCTCCGCCTGGGAAGCACAGATCGAGGCGGTCCTGCCCATGTATAGAATCACATATATGAACCGAGGCTGTCCATGGAAATTCAAGAAGGTATGGGCTCCATGGACATCCTGTGGGAATGGGAATGGGAATATGTATGTTGGGGGATTCACCCTTCTTACTATATTAGCACGTGCTGCACTATGGTTTGTTTCCTGCCTACATCACTTTAATTCCTGTGGGCAAATATGGCTACCTCACATGTAGTGTTCTGTTCTGTGTCAATTGGTATACTGTAATTTCCCCCCTTTTTGACAATAAAGCACCTTTGTTTGTTAAAAAAAAAAGATTTCTACAGAGTCCAGCAGCCTGCACATTGTGGGACATACTTCAGTTCAGGTATGTAATGTAACTAAAAATAGGAAAAAAATGTTTTTCAACCACATCTTTACCACGCTATAGCTAAAAGATGACTACAGCGCGGCTCTCTAGTTCTGGAAGGGAATCCATGGGTGTCCTCCCAGAACCACGCCCCCAATGCGCCCCCCTGGGGCATGCATTGGGTGTGCTCTGTGACCACTGTGTAGGACACAGCTGATCACAGATCATGGTAAAGGGACAATTACAGCAGCCTTTTACCATGTGATCAACTGGGTCCAATCACAGCTGATTACATATAAACAGACTTGCTGGTTAACAGCAGTCTTTTCCTCATATGCTGTCTCTGTGTGAGGAAAGGAAAACCGATAACCGGCAAAGCTGTCAGCACATTGTTTACACTGATTATCAGTGCAGCTCATCGGTACTGCCTATCAGTGCTGCCTAACAGTGCAGCCTCATCAGTGCCCATCAGTGCAGCCTCATCAGCGCACATCAGTAAAGAAAAATGTATTATTTGCAAAATGTTATATCAGAAACTAAGAAAAACATATTTGTTTCAAAATATTCTGTCTTTTTCATTTGTTTAGCAAAAAAAACACAGCAGTGATTAAATACCATCAAAAGAAAGCACTATCTGTCTCACAAATATGATAAAAATGTCATATGGGTACAGTGTTGCATGACCGCGCAATTGGCATTTAAAGTGCAACAGCACTAAAAGATGAAAATTAGCCTGGGCAGGAAGGGGATGAAAGTGCCCAGTATTGAGGTGGTTAACGAAACTTCAACTTTAAGTATGTATATTCTGTTGTCAGCATACCACTGGCACAGTTGCAGCAGAAAACTGACATGTTCCATGTAGCAAGTTGCTGTGCTCACCTATTCCTTTTGTCTTTGCCCTTTTCCAGCACTTACCTATTCCTTTGCCTTTTGTCCTTTGCCGGCACTTACCTATTCCTTTGCCATTAGTCTTGCCTAGGGCCGCGCAGGTGACAGGATCAGAGAGCGGACTCACCGGACCGCAGCTACGCCTCCGCCTCCTCAGTTGTGTCGGCCCGCCTCCTCTGCTGCGCTGACCTTATGCCTGCCGCCTCCTCCGCCTTCCCAGCTGTGCCCACCTCCTCCGCCGACCTCATGCTCGGCGCTTCCGCCTCCCCTCCTTCGCCTCGTGTTCCCCGGCCAGGCTAACGGGGAAGTCAGCGGGCTGTGGCTGCGCCCCCTAGGCAGCAGGGCGCCCTGGGTGGCTGCCTAATTCACCTAGTGGGAGCGCCGGCCCTGGTTGTGCTCTTCAATATTACCTACACTGCTGTAAAACTTTGTTTTTGGAGAGTGAGTGGCCGGGTAATTTTATACTTTTGTCCAGTGCATTAAAATTATAATTTTCTCTAAAGTGCATATTTATTTATTTTTAATAACACTGGGGATTGTAATATTAACATTTTTAAAAGTGATAAATCTTATTTTAATAAACAATAGTGACATCTATATAAGGAATAGAAAAAAGGAAAGAAGTAAAACATGACAAGCTCAGAACTTTTTGTGTGCGTTTGAACAATAGTTTATAAAAGTGTCCTTTTTAGGTGTCCAGATCTACAGCAGAGTCTAGCTGTAGGAATAATGAACATGGAGTTTTTCAAGCAATAAACTTTTTCAGCTCTTCATCTGTCAATTCATTCACCTCCATGATCTTCTCCAAATACTCCATATATCGACTTCTGTCCTGGAGAAACTGAGGAATCCTGGCGCTGTGCAGAACAGCAAGGTCTTTTAAGCGGTCTACATCTTCATATGAAACCTATGATAGAAATCAGTCAGACTTAGGAATGGTAAACAATACACATCATATTTTTAATCCAAATTAAAGTAAAATACTAGGCATTTTTTTCATCCGCAATTATCCCCATCCCTATAAAATGTGCCTTACCTTTTACTTTGTTGCTATGCAGAGCATTCTTAATACTGTACATTAGGCACTAATTCTTGGTCCTGATCTGTGTATAATGCAGAAACTAAAACTGGAGTCAAGGAATGCGGCTAAATAAATTCTGGGATATTCATAGAATGTCATAGAGACTTTTAAGAACTTCCTCGCTCCTCTGTGCAACATGTTGGTGTGGACGACAGATTCATGTACTTGCCTGGGCCGGAATCTGTCACATGGAGGGTCGGCACTGAAGGTAGAATGTCCATACCATAGACATTCCATCTACAACACTCTTTCCAAATTTCCCAGAATTTGTTTAGAAATATTCCTTTTCACTGGCATGATATACAATGGCACATTCATTTTATTTGTGTTGTGCAGTATTGTATATTAGTCAGTGGTCAGTACTGCGCTTGAACCTACTTATTCATATACTATATATGTTATAGTAATGCCCCGTACAGACGATCGGACTATCCTGCGGATTTGTCCGCCGGACAATCCGACCGTGTGTGGGCTCCGGTGGACTTTTTCTTCCCAAAAGTCCGGCGGACTTAATAAGAAGTTTTGACTCAAAATTATCCACCGAACTCGGCAGTCTGGCGGACGATCCGGCCGTCTGTGTGCTAGTCCACGGGACTTTTGAAATGAACGGACTTGCCGACACACGGAGTAAAGTCCGTTCATTTAGAATGTGACTCCAGTTAGACGGGACTAGCGAAGGAAGTTAATGCCGCCACCTCGTTTGGCGAGATTGACACCTCGCTAGCCCCGTCACCTGGTATGGATTTAAAGGGGAATCCCTACGCCGAAAAAATGTTGTGGGGGTCCCCCCATATCCATATCAGACCCTTATCCGAGCATGCAGCCCGGCAGGTCAGGAAAGGGGGTGGGGACGAGCGAGCGCCCCCCCTCCTGAGCCGTACCAGGCCGCGTGCCCTCAACATGGGGGGGTGCTTTGGGGAAGGGGGGCCCCCACCCCAAAGCACCTTGTCTTCATGTTGATGAGGACAAGGGCCTCTTTGCGACAACCCTGGCCGTTGGTTGTCGGGGTCTGTGGACGGGGGGCTTATCGGAATCCGGGAGCCCCCTTCAATAAGGGGGCCCCCAGATTCCGGCCCCCCACACTATGTGAATGAGTATTTTTTTTTTTGCACCTATTTGATGAAAAGTCACTGATATTTAATATAGTTTTTATGTATATATACAGCTTTTTTTTTTCAGCTATCTGTTGTTATTATTCTCTCCAAAAAGGATGTGGGTATCAATCAGCCTCCCCTATAAAAAGGAAAGGGTTTAAAGCATATGTTACCGCCCACACAGCAATCCTATATTCATAGAAAAAGAGGCTGTACCTCTTAAAAACGTTTTAATAAAAAGTGGGAACCCGCCCTACACTTACAGTTTTGTTTGAATGACTGCTTTGTGTTGGCCGGTCAGCCAGCCGGTTGGCCGGTTGGTTATAATGTGGTGTTAATAACACCAAGGTTGCAGGTTTGATCCCTGTAGGGGCCATTTGCTTGAGCCCCTGGGGAAGGTATTGAGGCTACTTTCACACTGAGGCGCTTTACAGGTGCTACAGTGCTCAAAATAGCACCTGTAAAGAGCCTCTCCTGTCTCTCCAGTGTGAAAGCCTGAGTGCTTTCACACTGGAGCGGTGCGCTTGCAGGACCTTAAAAAAAGTCCTGCAAGCCGCATCTTTGCAGCGCTGTAGGAGCGGTGCACACACCGCTCCTAAAGCGCCCCCTGCCCATTGAAAACAATGGGGCAGCGCCGCCAAACTGCCAGCAAAGCGCCAGCAAAGCGGAGCTTTGTGGGCGGGTTTAACTCTTTTTCGGCCAGGTCCAATAGCGCCGCTAAAACTACGGTAAAGCTTTCCCGCCAACGCCCGTCCACCCCAGTCTGAAAGTAGGCTAATGCCCCGTACACACGGTCGAAAAAATTCCGACGAAAAATGTCCGATCGGACCATGTTGTCCGACCGTGTGTGGGCTCCATCAGACTTTTTCCGTCAGAATTTCCGAAGGAAAAAATTTGAGATCGTGCTCTCAAATTTTCCGACAACAAAATCCGATCAGACTTTTTCCGATCATGTGTAGAGAATTCCGACGGACAAAGTGCCACGCATGCTCATATCAAATTAGGAGACCAAACCTATTGGCTAATAGCCTCTACGTAGTTCCGTCGTACGCAACGAACGTCACCACGTTCAGAATGATAGGATTTTCCGCCAACTTTGTCCGACCGTGTGTATGCAACACCAGTGTCGGACAAAATCCGTCGGAAAAAATCAGACGGATTTTGTGGTCGGAATTTCCGACCGTGTGTACGGGGCATTAGACTAAACTCATATGATCACAGCAAGTTCCCAGTATTGTCATCACACCTGCACACTTTTTAAGCAAGTGCTCCTATTAATTTGATATTGCATGTATATTATTTATGATGTATCTGCCGATTTATCTTTAACTATTAGTTTTTGTTATATTTTATGTTTATTATTTTGGTGCAGCACATTCATTTTGTATTTCTCCATTGTGTCTTTGGAGGGAGCCAGAGTTGTTACATATGTCTGCTTTTCTTCTTCTCCATTACATGGTAGCTGGATGGGACTATTACCTTACACAAGAAATATAGGGATGTTTGTGGTTTCTTTTCAGTTTTTATTGCTTTTTTTCAGCTCACAAAAGTGACGAGGACGTTCTGGGTGCCACTTTACAGTACAGTATGAAAAACAAAAACTGTTGGAACAGAAAGCTGCACAGTCAATTCTATTGTTTAATTCTAAATAAATCTTTAAAGCAAACATAAACGGTAATGGATGAATTTAAAAGTTTTCTTATTGTAAGATTTGATAATACAGGAAGCATGAAGTATACCTTTCCCAAGGCTGTCAACAGGTGGAAATCTATGGTTTCTCTGTGCCTTAGTATTCGAAGAATCCCATCAAGATATACTTGATCTTTACTAAAACAGCCTAGAAAGATGAAAAAACAATGTTTTAGATCTAAAACCTATAAAGTGAAAAGATAGTGCCATAGCTACATTAAATATGGTATTTTCCACCAAAAAAAGATGAGCAAGAATTTGCATGGATTAGCTGTGATACCAATTAACATTTGCAGCAAGTAAAATCGTATTATTTTGTTTCAGGGAATAGAGGATTGCAGGAGACAGCAGCAGTCCTAACAGCTAATACCTCATAGGAATTTAGCACCAGTGAAGTAAACAAGGAGCTCCAGAAGTCACCATTCCAGAGCTTCTTGGGTCCTTAAAACTATTCTCAGGACAGGATTCCTGTCACTTCCCAAGCCTTAGTAGTGTGGATGGGAGTACACGGTTCTCCATTTCAGAATCCTGGTCAGAGAAAATGAAGAGGAGACTCAGCATGGAACCCAAAGGACATGGATGTTGTTGGATAATTGATTGAAATAAATTTAAATTAATGCAGCGCTACCCCTGCAGGAGCTGCTTGGTGATTTGGGTTCTCTGTTCTGCGCCTCGACTCCAAGAACAACCTCAGCCCCTCTGATACACCTGGTTGAAATAAAAGTTATAGAAACACAAATGTAGATATCTTTAACTCGGCAGTGAATTACGACCAGGAAATAGACACAAGACCATTTACTGGTAAATTAACTCAATGTATTGGTACTGGTTAGAATAAATGGTGGTTTGACCATAAATTAACACACAGCAGGTAGGTTCAGACACAGTCCACTAGACAATATAATCACCATGCCAAAGTAATTCAGAATAGAGTTCCGTACCACTAGATTGAAAGCGGCAAAGTCAGCAATAAACAGTGCCTATAAGCATTAACTTCAATGTGAATAATAATACAATAACTAGTCTAGTGTGTACCCTAGGAGAATGGCTAGGATATAGTGTCACCTGAGTGGTACCCAGTGGCGGATGGTGCTCAATATTTTTGGGGGGGCAGCAAACAAACCTGCCCCCCTCATTCGCACAAAACGCCACCAGCCCCCCCCCCTCCCACAGGCCGGCCTCGGTAGGAACTCCCACTGCTCCCTGCTCTCCGCACTGGCTCCCCGTTCTCCGCACCAGCTCCGGCTTGTGCGCACCATCTCTTCCCTCCTGGGCAGCCCCTCCCATTACAGGCATCGCTTCTCCTCCCGACCGAACAGGAAGTGGGTCCTGATTGGCTGGGCGTCCTAAGACCCGCATCCTGATTGGCAGGGAGGAGAATGAGGAAGACAATAGCGAATATTAATTCGCTATTGTCACAAAACTGGGTGGGCTCAGGGCGCAATGCTCTGTGCCCTGAGCACACCCTTTTTTAAGCCAATTAGAACCTCAGGCTCTAATCATATGCTTAAAAAAAAAAAACATTGAAATCCATGCGTCCAGCACACTGCATGTAAATTAGGGGCCGGCTATTGTACAGACAGAAACAAGACAGTGAATGCATTGGTTATGTATTGCTTTCCTATGCTCTGCTAACAGATTGTATTATTTCAAAATGCACCTATAGGCCACTAGGCCAAGCTCATGTACCGCTCTCTCCGGGCCTGGGCAGTGTCCGACATTGCCCGTTGTTTATTTTGGCCCCCCTCAGATATGGCTCAGTTAAAGGTCCTCTCTTCGAAAGTCAGGGGCCTTAACGACAAGATTAAACGCTTGTTGGTCTTTGACTACCTAAAGACATATGTTCCCCATGTCTGCATTCTCCAGGAGACACATCTGACGGGGGGGGTAGAATTATGGGATTGAAAAGACCCTGGGCCACCACTACCAAGCTACCCACTCCAATTATGTGCATGGAGTTAGCATTTTAATCCATAAGTCTCTTAGATTTGAAGTATTGGATGTTAAAATAGACCCGGAGGGACGGTACATATTGCTTAGGAAATGGTTAGGAAAACAGTCTATATCAATTCTATGCCCCGTTGGGGCAGCACACAGGCAAAAGTAAGAGAGCAGGCCCCCGTCTGCCACTTGTACATACCTTTTTACTTGCTGTGGCTCTGCCTCATTCACTTACTGGAATCCCCTGAGCTTACACAAGTGGCTGCTTAGGCACTGAGCAATGCATTGTGAGAGAGGTGAGTCACAAGTCCACCTATACCCAAAAGTACCAATATTCTAGGGCTCCAGCAGGCAAACAGGGTGGCAGGGGAGGGCATGGAAGGTGAGTACTAGCAGTGCAGGACATCTCCTATGCTTTGAGTAGAATATTTTCACGTGCCAGTTTTCCCAACCAATGTAATATAATTGTTGCATTTACCTGGTTGTGACGTGTCAGTACAGCCCCTCTTTGCTCGTACACAGTAGTCCCAGCGTGTGTTTGGATCTTTGACAAACTGACCCACATCCTGGAACAACTCACTGAAGGACATGTGGCTGGCTTGGTACACGGTGTAATATAGTAAAGCAGCCCTCCACAGGAAGGGATCCTTTCGAAATAAGACACTGTGTATGCTTGCAAGACCTTCTTCTGTTGGGTTGACTGGCTTTAAACCATACTTCTTACGACCATTGACGTTATTCCAAGGCTGCTGATTATTGTTCATCCCTCGAAAATAATGGGTGCCTGTGGGGAAAAAAATCACGATTGACATAATATGGCAACTGATTTTCGTTGGTCTGACCGCATGTATGTGCTTATTTAAAGTGTAAGCGCACATTAAAGGAAATCTCCTACTCAACCCTCCAGTCCCTACTCGTCACTATTGCACATAATTATTCTACTTCACATTGCTCTGGTATACCCAAAGGTGAACAATAGTCTACAGACACCTATTTATGCATTTTGTATATAAGTGCCAGTAGCCAAACTGCGTACTCGCAGGTGTGCTAAGAAAAGACATGTTATACATTGACAAACTCAGACATCCTGCAGCTTTACTTAAAGATATTTCTGTATTGCATATAACTGGTTAGCAGTTACCAGAGTAAGCCTGGGTTCACACTATTGCGAATTCGCAGCGGTGGAAAACACTGCGAATTCGCAGGACATTTGAAAACCCATTGTTTTCAATGAGGCATGTTCACATATGTCCGGTGCATGCGCACTGCGCATTGCAGAAAAACCGCAACCGACTTTGGTTTGGTGCGGTGTGGGGCGGATCAGGTGCGAATTCAGGCCCATTATCTTCTATGGGCACGCATCTGATTCGCACCTGACTTGCATGGTGAACAAAAATTCGCAAGTCATTGTACTACCTCTGAGGGGGAAGTCCACGCCCATTTAAAAAAAAAAAAAAAAAACGGCATTGATTCCCCCTCCAGGAGCATACCAGGCCCTTGGGTCTGGTATGGATTTTGGGGGGACCCCCACGCCGTTTTTTTGGCGTAGGGGGTACCCTTAAAATCCATACCAGACCTAAGGGCCTGGTATGCCTCTGGAGGGGAAACCCATGCCGTTTTTTTATAAAAATTTGGCATGGATTTCCCCCTCAGAAGTAGTAAAATTAGTTGCGAATTTAGGTTAGCAGCTGATTCGCACCTAAAACACGGACAAACCGCAGAACAGCCGACGTTTCACTGCGCAGTCTAGCAGGGCCTTCAATTCGCACCGCACTAGTCTGAACCCAGGCTAAGAGGAGGGGAGGGGGACACACCCAAAGTCAGACTGCCAAGTCAGGTCACCAACGTGTCGATCTAGGATTGCCAGATCTTACGGTATTTTTGGGGCAAGCCCTAAAAATACACTATATTACCAAACGTATTGGGACACCTGCCTTTACACGCACATGAACTTTCATGGCATCCCAGTATTAATCCATAGGGTTCAATATTAAATTGGCCCACCCTTTGCAGCTATAACAATTTCAACTCTTCTGGGTAGGCTGTCCACAAGGTCTGCTTGCAGTCTCTGCTTTATTTCATCCCAAAGGTGTTCTATCGGGCTGAGGTCAGTCAAGTTCCTCCTCCCCAAACTCACTGATCCATGTCTTTATGGACCTTGCTGTGTAAACAAGGCAGATCTACGTTCTGAGAGGGGAGATTGATCTGTGTGTTTCCCCAGGCAGCCCATTCCCCATACAGTTAGAAAACACCTGCAGGGAACACATTTAACCCCTTGATCGCCCCTGATGTTAACCCCTTCCCTGCTAGTGTCATTAGTACAATAACAGTGCATATTTTTAGTACTGATTACTGTAATAATGTCACTGGTTTCCAAAAAAGTGTAAAAAATGTCAGTTCGATGTCTGATCCGTCAACCCGCAATGTCGCAGTCCTGCTAAAAATCGCAGATCACCGCCATTACTGGTAAAAAATATAATGCCATAAATCTATTCCCTATTCCCTAATCTATCCCCTCTTTAGATCCCTGAAATCCCTGAAAACCCTTATCTTTAAAGAAGCCTATCCTGCTTCTAACTAACACTGTTTTACTTCCTCCATCAGCTCATCCTCCACAGCTATTACCTTTTGTATGAATTGACCCTTCCTTTTTAGATTGTAAGCTCTAACAAGCAGGGCCCTCTGATTCCTCTTGTACCAAATTGTAATGTAACTGTAATGTCTGCACTGATGTTGTAAAGCGCTGCGCAAACTGTTGGCACTATATAAAACCTGTATAATAATAGACGCTATAACGTTTGCGCAAATCAATCAATATACGCTTATTGTGATTTTTTTACCAAAAATATGTAGAAGAATATATATCGGCATAAACTGAGGAAGAAATTAGTTTTTTTATATACTGTTTTGGGATATTTATTATAGCAAGAGATAAAAAATATTGCTTTTTTTTTTTTCAAAATTGTTCCTGTTTTTTTGTTTATAGCGCAAAAAATAAAAACCGCAGAGGTCATCAAATACCACCAAAAAAAAGCACTATTTGTGGGAAAAAAATGGACATACATTTTGTTTGGGTACAGTGTTGTACGACCACGCAATTGTCAGTTAAAGCGACGCAGTGCCGTATCGCAAAAAATGGCCTGGTCATTAAGGGGGTAAATCCTTATGGTCCTTAAGTGGTTAAAGCGGTATTAAACCCAAAACCAAAAATATAATATATTGCAGCTTACCAATCATTAGATGTTTGGCTGCATTAATTTTATTTTTAGGCTTTTACCCTGCATTAGCAGATGTAAATATAATATAATTATAATTAGATGCATTAGCAGATGTAAATACACTAACAAATTGAAGCAAAGCCCCAACTAATACTTTATAAGCAGGTATATTACTTTTTTCCTTTTGGGATAAAGGTTTTTCATAAATAAATACAAATTATCATTGTGAGCATCCCTGCTAGTGTTGAATGGATTGACTCATCCCTGTGTACTTGATACATTTACAAGAGACACACTTACTGGCGGGAGCACCAGATGAAAATAGACGAAAGAAAGCCTAGAAAACGAATGCAGCTATCACATCTAAGATTTGGTAAGCTGACATATAATAAAGGTTTGCTTTTGGGTTTGTTACCAGTTAATACTGGTTCACACCTGAATGGGCTGCAAATCGCACCGTAATGCATCGCCTTTCCTGATTGTCCTAATTGGTTGCAATTGATGATTTGCAAACCATCTGTTTTTGCAATATATCATTCAGTAAGCAAGTCGCTCTGAGGAACACACAAGAGAACAATGGATGGAAGAAGTGAATGAATTTGCAGTGAACATATTCTGATAAAGCTGAAGCAATATTACAGAATATAATCACATAGAAGTAATAATAGAAACAGTGACTACTCCCACATTCCTTCAACGACAACACCCTGGAATGTGCTGGGCAATTGAGGTTTGTTGGTGAAAATAAAAACATGTTCTAGTTTATATCCTGGTCACAAGAGGATTATTTCATATAACCAACGTGTTTGTCTAAATGATGAAATGAGGATATTAGAAAGAAAATGTTTAGTGTGTGTTTTCCTGAATGTTTTCAAATAATAATTATAAAATAATAATAGAAATCAACCCCAACTGGGCACCAGATGATTATAAAAAGAAGAGATAACCTTAAAAACTGCTAAATGGATTAATGTAACGTATTACCAAAAGTTGCTATCCAAGTCATGAGACAACTGAAGCTGTTGCAAGGTGTGCTATGGATTTGTATCGACTTACCGTATATCTTGTGGTGTATGAATATGGGCAGACGATGTAATAATGAATAGGATGGTGACAGGAAAGTGGGAGGAGTTAAAGGATATTGTTAATTTCCAAATCTTCATTGAGACCTTTCCGATGGTAGGCCGTTAATTTTGAATATCCATCGTTTTTTAATCTTTCTCCTTCAGGTAGAGAATTGGATATGAATTGGATCGCCGTTACTCTGAGCAAAGATGGATCCCTTTCATGATGAGCTGCGAAGTGACGTGGGATGCTAAACTTAAGATATTCTTCTTTTAAGGCTTCTTCTATGTTCATTGAATCTAACACATTTTGCAGGAGCGAGTGATTAAATAAACCACATAGATGGTGGAACATGTAAGAAATTAATTAAAAGAGAAGTATGGGATTTTTTTTCAGTTTCATACTTACCTAGGTGGATACAGCATTGGTCCACTGCTGCATCTGTCCCCCAGCACCTTTGCACTGAGAACCGAGCGATCGAACACCGCCAATGGTTCATGAAAATATGTATAGGGGGGAGCAAGAGAGGCCACAAGCCTCAGGGATTTTTTGTTAATGGTATCTGGGTCTTATAAGGTACAGAAAAATAGTAAAGATGTATATAAAAATTGAAGTTTTATTTTCCCAACAGGGATAGAAACATAGAAAAGGACACAGATAATACATCCATACATTACAGATATATGTGTTATATCAGACGAAAAGTTGCGTAGAGCTTTGCCATACTCGACATGTTTCACTCAATAGAGTTTCTTCAGGAGATTGATAGGTTTAGCTCAAAGATATGCTGAAATAACAAAATTACATGAAAATGCATCCTTTTAAGAATTTTGCACAGCCATGGTGTGCATAATTAAACATCATATACAACTAGGCTCAAATATAATACACCTGGGGGTTTGAGCAATTTATACAAAACTGGAGGTTACACAACATTACAAAGAATACAGAGCATAGAAAGCAGATAAGGGCATAAAAACATAAAGTGGGGCAAGACTCACCACATACGCTTGGAAGGTTTAAAAGATAAACTGCATATATAAGTATTGATATTCTGGTATAAAAGCAGATTTCGAAAAAAGAGATGATTCACTCCCAGGACTCCTTGTCCACCTTCTCAACATGTGTCCATAAATGACATAAAAGCCATGGAAGAACTTATGGAGCTGTGGGAGGAGGGGCACATCGACGAGGTGGACTTGGCGGAGGCAGAGGCCCTTCTCCCTGTTCCTCCCCGTCTCTCTGCCCCTCCTCCTGCAGCCTCAATACCGCCCTCTAGGGAATATAAATCTAAATCTACCACTTTTCCATCCTTTCAGGGTAACCCCAATGTTTGGGCATTTACCCAACAAGTTACCAATGAAATTCGCAAAACCAAGTGGCTTGACCCACCCAAGTCCAATCTTACTTTACAACAAAGGGAAGCCTTACGTTCACTACAATCAGAAACCAACATAGTCATTAAACCCTCGGACAAGGGGGGAAACCTGGTCATTATGGACAAAAGCCAATATGAGCTGATGGTCTCTCACCTATTACAGAATCGTGAATGGTATCGCAAAATACCCGAAAGTCATGTAAATTACACGATCGGTAAATTTAGACATCTACTAGGTTCTGCCTTCTTTCAAGACTTAATCACCAAAAAAACTTACGATTTTCTAAACATCTTGTTTCCCAAAACCCCTACGCTATACGCATTACCCAAAATTCATAAGAATGCCACTAATCCACCAGGCCGCCCCATAGTTTCTGGCAACGGATGCCTTACTGAGAACGCCAGTGCTCTGGTGGATGACTTTCTTCGTCCACATGTTGAGGGATTCGTTTCCTATTTACAGGACACACGAGATCTTTTGAGGGCTCTCGATGGGATCTCGATACCACCAGACTCTTGGCTTGTTGCTCTCGATGTTGAGGCCCTTTACAACTCTATACCCCATGAGTTAGGGGTCAGAGTTGTGAAGGGCTTCATTTCCGAGAGCACCGAGTCATCACCCCAATATAATGAGTTTATTTTGAAACTATTAGAGTTTATACTCAATAATAACATTTTTCTGTTTGGGCGCTCCCACTACCTCCAGATACAGGGCGTAGCAATGGGGACCAAGTGTGCCCCATCGTATGCCAATCTGTATCTGGGGGGGGGTGGGAGCGTCATCTATTCCATAGAGACGATATTCAAACATTTTTGGATCAGATCCCAATCTGGAGAAGATACATCGATGATGTATTCTTCATCTGGACAGGTACAGAATCAGACTTACTGCTTTTCTATGAGAGACTCAAGATTAACACGTATAATCTGAGTTTCACAATGGAAAAAAGCCAATCACAATTGATCTTTCTTGACATCACTATCTATGTGGATGGAGAGGGCAATGTTGGCACTACCCTCTACCGAAAGTCATCAGCCGCCAACACATTGCTACATGCAACGAGCTCTCATCCTAGTCCTCTGGTAGCCAGTGTACCATATGGGCAATATCTCCGTGTTAAACGGAACTGCAGCCAAGACTTCCACTTTAAAGTGGAGGCCAAAAAACTGCAGCAGCGTTTACAACATCGTGGCTACAGCTCAACATGTCTAAAAAAGTCATATTTAAAAGCCAAACAACAAAACCGCTCTAATCTCATTCACGGAACCAAAGCATCCACCACTGACCCGGGCATCAGAATTATCACCCGTTTCTCTGGACACCATGCTCAAGTGCGGAGAATTTTTGACAAATATTGGTATCTGCTCAAGGCTGATCCCCTGATATCTAAACATGTGGGTGATCACCCTGAAATTACCTACAGGAGATCTCAGTCTCTTAGAGACACTCTTGTACGTAGCCACTATGTTCCAACTCAAGAGGGGTGTTTTAACCCCAAAAAAAACGTTGGAAGTAAACCTTGTCACAAATGCAACTTTTGCCGCTACATATATGCATCCAAACAAATCACTTTACCAAATAAAAGAATTTTTAAACCGAAATTTTTGGTTAACTGCCAATCGGTTGGTATAGTATACATTATGTTATGTGAATGCACAGCTTTTTATATTGGCAAAACCAAACGTCCTTTTTTCCATCGCATAAGGGATCATGTAACCCTTGTACGAGGAAAGAAGATGGAAACTCCAATTAGCCGGCACATGGGATTATTTCATGCCCATGATGATACTAAAATGCACTTCTTTGCACTTGAGCATGTACCTCCGGGAGAAAGGGGGGGTAACTACGATCGTGTCCTATTCCAACGTCCCAAAAGCTACCACCTACCCCAGCTTAAACGATGCCCTCAGTTTCAAATCATTTCTCTGACTAAATGCATCTTTAGATCACGACAGCAATTCAAGTGTCTTTTCTTTTTTTTTCTTCCGTTTCCCCTGTTCAATTCTGTGTTTTTCCATTTCCTTGCCAAACCAATTATTATTGGATTAGAATAAATGTGTCATTGTATATGATATATAATTTTGTACTATGTCTATTATATACTTTTTTGTTTTGTTTTAAAGCAGATCAGGACATGACTAGGTGGGCCGACTGGCTACATAAAATAACTTGGCACACTAGCACTGCTGTTTATTTTCAGCATTATAATGCACAATAGCCATTTAGGTTCAAGATGGTCCCCACAGGATGCCTGATGGGCATATATAGTCACTTGTACGGGCGCCCCGGGGTTGCTGGCGGGCTGCAATGTATTAGACCCTTTTCATTGCTCCCCTCAGCCACCCCCTCTCTTGGCACGCTTGGCGCTATCTGTTCCTCGGCCCTTTGATTAGGCATTTCTTTCTCCCTGCTAGGGTCCCAGGTCACAACGGTGGTTTACACCTGCCGGTATGTTCCCTCCCCCTTCAAGGACCTGCTGCCCCACTCTCCGCTATGCTGAGGTGAGGGCAAACAGGACTCTTCAAGATGGCCGCTGTGGTGCCGCTGTTCAGCGGCGCGACGTCTGACGTCATGCGTCGGCGACACGGTTTGCCGCCGACGCATGCGTACCATGCACCCCAGGACACTTGGCGCCGAGTATTGCCGTATAAACGCCCGCGACCCGGCGGTGATGTCAGACGCCGCCGGGTCAGAGAGCACATTATTTAAGGCAGTTCCCCCTGCCTATTCATTCCCTGTCAGGAGCCTATCCCCACCAGGAAGTGAGGCACTATCTGCCTTCCCTTGTGAGCCAAATCCGTCACTATTATCTACTATACTGAAGGGGTAAGATCTTTTCATTTTTACAGTCCCTTTTCATTCATACAGTCCTCTTTGGATTGTTATTGATATTTTCAACTTTTAGCCGGATACTAATATGTTTATCCTGCATACTTTAGATACTACTGAATCGCCTTAAACAACAATTTTTGGACCGGGTGCAGTATTTACCTGCACCCTATTCTGAACAGGTTAAACCCTAATTCAGTTACCTATAGTGTACCACATAACCACAAAGAGGTATAGTCCTTTATCAGTATCATCTTCATTATACTTTATTTTTTATCCTTGTGCCCCACCATTCCACTATTCCTTTAATGGTTTTATCCATTCAAATTTCCTTAGTGTTGTCTCTCTGCAAGTGACATATTGCTCGCTCTGGCATCCTGGGAGTGAATCATCTCTTACTTCGAAATCTGTTTTTATACCAGAAATCGACATTCATATATGTAGTTTGTCTTTTAAACCTTCCAAGCATATGTGGTAAGTCCTGCCCCACTTCATGTTTTCATGCCCTTATCTGCTTTCTATGCTTTGTACTCTTTGTAATGTTATGTAACCTCCAGTTTTGTATAAATCGCTCAAACCCCCAGGTGTATTATATTCAAGCCTAGTTGTATATGATGTATAATTATGCACACTATGGTTGTGCAAAATTCTTTAAAAGGATGCATTTTCATGTAATTTTGTTATTTCAGCATATCTCTGAGCTAAACCTATCAATCTCCTGAAGAAACTCTATTGAGTGAAACATGTCGAGTATGGCGAAGCTCTACGCAATTTTTCGTCTGATATAACACATATATCTGTAATGTATGGATGTATTATCTGTGTCCTTTTCTATGTTTCTATCCCTGTTGGGAAAATAAAACTTCAATTTTTATATACATCTTTACTATTTTTCTGTACCTTATAAGACCCAGATACCATTAACAAAAAATCCCTGAGGCTTGTGGCCTCTCTTGCTCCCCACCCTATACATATTTTCATAAATTTATTGGGATTTTGGTATCACCTCTGTTCAACTACTTCATCTAGTTCATTATACCGCCAATGGTTCAGTTCCCAAGCTCCCCAAACAGAGAGCTGCTGACTGTCAATCAGCAGCTCTGCCCCCGCTCTGCTCCTCCATGCTCACTGGACTGCTGAGCTGTGGAGGGGTGGGGAGCGGCCATCTCAGGCTCTCAGTGGCTCGCTGAGAGGCTGAGCGGGGTGTCAGTCCGGTCACCTGGCGGATCCAGACTCTTCCATTGTCAGGATGACATGGTGCCTGGACTGATTTCTGTGATGTCAGCAGAGAGCAGAAACGGGTCACATGAGTGCAAAACAAACTCCACTCCTGTGATCCACAGGAGAAGTACAGACAAACAAGCTTTGGCTATACTTCTCCTTTAATCTCAAAGGAGTTGCCCCGGGATGGAACCCCGGGAGTCCTTATTCTTTGTCTGAATCCTACTGGGAGCAATAATATTTTTTATGTTTCGTGCCCTTGGTGTTTAGGGTATGTATATGTTTGTAGTTTTGGGTCACTGCAAATGATGCCCCAATATTTATTAAGAGAATTCTTGATGGCCCAATGCCTCTTGTTAAATTGGGTGATGAAGAAAGGGCCCTTCTTAGAAGGGGACAGTTTATGGTTGTCCATGTTCACTGTGGCGGGGTACTCATTGAGCTTTTCCGAATAGCTTGATCAATATCTTTCTCCTGGTGGCCTTTTTCCAAGAATTTTTGTTTAAAGATCGAACTCTGGGTTTAGTAGTTCTTGATAGAACTGCAGTTCAGTTTCAAACAGCAGAATTGGCTGTAGGGAATGTTTTCAATCCATTTTTTGTGGTGACAACTCTTCTTGTGCAGATAGGAATTCCCCACGGTCAGCTTGAAGCAAATCCTTAGGTCTTGGTCATGGAATAATTTGAGATCAAGAAATATTAGCTTGTTGGGATCAGTGACTAAAGTGAACTGTATCCCAAAATGGTTGTCGTTACAGCAGTGGAAAAAGTCTTGGATCATGTTGGTATCTCTGTGCCAGATGACAATCACATCATCTGTATACCTGCTGTAGTATACCAGATGACGAGAAAAGGGATTGTGAGCCCAGATATATAGATCTTCCCAATATGTCATAAATAAATTCACATAACTGGGGGCAAAGCTGGCACCCATGGCTGTTCCTCCTGTCTGGAGGAAAAAGTCTTGCTCAAACTGAAAATAGTTGTGAAGCAAGAATAATTCAATTGCTTGCAAAATGAAGTTTGCTTACATAGGTTCAAACGGTCTTGTCTGGAGAAAAAATATTGTGCAGCTAAGAGGCCCATATCACGTGGAATCGATGTGCATAGTGATGTTACATCCAGCAAAATCCATTGGTATTCTTTTTCCCATTTATATTGATCAATAGTCTCAAGGAGTAGGCTGGAATCGCCTATGTAAGCAGGGAGCTGTTGAACTATTGGTTGGAGGAAGTGATCTACATAATCTGATAGTTGACTGGTCAATCCATCTATCCATGCCAAGATAGGTCTACCTGGTAGATGAAGAGGGTCCTCATGGACTTTGGGTATGTAGTAGAAGTATGGAGTGGAAAAGAATTCCATACATTAAAAGGATTCGTAGGGGTTTAGAATACTCTCTAATGAAGCCTTCTCCACTAGATTTTTGAGTTGTTCTTTGAAAGCCTGTTCTGTTTGATCTTCAAGTAGATATTCTGATCAGATAATAATCTGTGAGCTTCAGCCATATAATCCTCTTCGTTTAATATGACTACCCCACCTCCTTTGTCCGCTTGACTGATGACAATATTCAGATTGGATTGTAATTTTAGGAGTGCTTGGTGTTCTTGGGCCGTCAGGTTCTTATGCATGCTTTTTTGTGCGCATACAGTTTTGAATTGATTGTAAACCAATGAATTAAAGGTTTCGACCTATGGGCCTTTATCCTGGTATGGGTTGAATTTGGAAGGTGGTTTAAAATTAGTGTGGACCATCTCCCTTGATTCGTCTATGTCCAGGTAACTCAAGTCAAGGAGACCTTCAGAGGCATTTTCGGTCCACAGCTCCTGTAGAATTTTTAGGATACACATATCAACTGGCCCTTGAGGATCTATGAATGTATTAGCCTTGTCTGGAATAAATGAAAGAGGTTTGGTGGAGTAGAAGGGGCAAAATTCAACCCTGTATAATAAAGATAGCTTATGCTAAGGACGGAGAGCGTTGCTAAAGTGGGAAGGTGAGAGGGACAGAGTAGGGTACTCATCTGTGTGTGGTGCTTTAAGAGGATTGAATCTCAGATTTGGACAAGGACAAGTTACTATTTGAGTGATTCCTCCTATCCAAAGTATTGTTTAGCACAATACACAGAGGTACATGTTCGCTTGCACTATGTTGCTTCAGGTAAAAAAAGGGGATCAGACCACCAACCATTCCTTCACCACCGCTTTTGCATTACATATTCAGCGAGTCTGAGAGACTTGCTGAGGTGGAGAATGAATGTTAAAAAGGGATTTGATTTAGAAAAGTTATCGATAGAAATACATGTTTATGGTTAAAATGTTGCAACTATTGTCAGTCAATTCATGAAATTTGTGTTGGGCACATGTGAGAGGACTGGATGATAAAATAAAAATCTTCATGGTTGATCGCGTGGAGTTCTCGCATCTGATTCTTTTTGTTGCCTCCTCCACAATCTGGTCTGGTCTTTCTAGACTCCGTTTTAAAGCCATCGAGAGGGGGGTCCCTTAAAAACCTGGTGGGGAGATCCTTAGGGTGAGCTCCCTCTAATATATTTTTCTTGAGCATTTGTGGCTAACGATTCCTTGTGTGGAATGGCATCATGGCTCATATTGCTTTAGTGTTGTTCTGGTGAGGTTTCTGGGACCTCTGAGATTCGCTGTAGCTGTGATGGTGGGCCACTGCTGGAGATCTGGGTCTTGGGGCTTTACGGACATCACAATCTCCAGGAGAGTGTTTTTGCGATGGTCCATTTTGGGATTGCCAACAGGGTCCTTTTTTATTATTTATTTTTTATTATTTATTATTTGTCCAGGACTTATAAGGGTTTAAGGGGTTTTCACTTCTCCCAATTACTGGATTCTGGGTGGGTTCTTTGGCTAAAAGGGGTAGGGGCAGCAATCTGTAAATTCTTTGCGTGGAAATCTGGGGAGATGTCATTGTTGGTCATTGTGACAGACTCAACCAGGCCAGGGGCTTTTGGAGAGGACAACCCTCCTACCTACTGATTATGGCCCATGGAGAAAACGGATCATTCTATAATGATGGACAACTACTTAATGGACGCTGAGAGCGTGGTTTGGATTATGATAACAAGAAAGAAGAGCACTCACATTGCCTCATCCGTGAATAATTATGGGAATACAAAAAAGAAGGGTCCCAAAAGGTGACCCAAGGTCGGACTTTAAGGCACAGTAAACAATAAGGATGTAGAAAAGTAATATTTATTGAAACATAGAAACATACATAGTATATAGTATAAAAAGGAATATGAAAAATAATAAAAAAACATATACCTAGAAATATATAGTATGTAATGTGAGCCCTAGTGCGTTGACGCATTTCGCCATTAAGCTTCGTCAGGACACATTCGGGATTCGTTGGTTGCAAGAAAAAGGAAACAGATATATTTATGAGCCAATAGGTATATATTTTTCAGTTTGACATATGCTATTACATATGCCTTGGTCTTGTCTATCTTCTGAATTATACTATTAGCTATGTCATGGCTTTATATTAAATCCAGCTGGTTTCTATGAATCCTTGAGAATTGCTCTCTTTCTGTGAGCCAACTCTTTTCCTACATTGGACAATTCTTCTTTAACTATATGTTGAACAAGACTGACTCTCTTGCCAGGTACATTTTGTTTGTCTCCATGCCTACACATGTCTTGATTCTCTGACCAGATAGAACGGTGCTTCAAAAATGTGTGTTGTTATTCCAATTATAAATATATCTGTTTTAATATTTTTAGATAGTGAGACTAGTTTTCCTTTTTCTTGCAACCAACGAATCCCGAATGTGTCCTGACGAAGCTTAACGGTGAAATGCGTCAACGCACTAGGGCTCACATTACATACTATATATTTCTAGGTATATGTTTTTTTATTATTTTTCATATTCCTTTTTATACTATATACTATGTATGTTTCTATGTTTCAATAAATATTACTTTTCTACATCCTTATTGTTTACTGTGCCTTAAAGTCCGACCTTGGGTCACCTTTTGGGACCCTTCTTTTTTGTATTCCCATAATTATTCACGGATGAGGCAATGTGAGTGCTCTTCTTTCTTGTTATCATAATCCAAACCACGCTCTCGGTGTCCATTAAGTAGTTGTCCATCATTATAGAATGATCCGCTTTATCCATGGGCCATAATCAGTAGGTAGGAGGGTTGCCCCTAGTCCTCTTCAAAAGCCCCTGTCCTGGTTGAGTCTGTCACAATAACCAACAATCACATATCATGGTTCTTCCACTTTAGTAATTCCGTCCAAATTTCATCAATTTCTTCCTGGCTTTTTTTAAAGCATCCTGAGTCTCTGTTCTTTGGTGACATTCAGCCATTCTAAAGTGCATTTGGTGGAGATGAAAATGTAGACCATCATCTAGAAACTTACATTTCTTAGTTGCCTTTGGAGAATGGAAAAGGAAAGGTCCAATACTATGGGTGGTAATTCTGAATTGGAAAGGGACTGGGAATGAAACAGACACTGGTGAAATGCCAATAAAAGATAATAACTGGGATCAACAAAATGTGCAATACAATTGAGGACTAGACATAAATGGGTCAAAAAAATTTAGTATCATAGAAGACAAACAAGGAGCAGCTGAGGTATTGTGTGTCTGCGAACCCTTGCACCACCATCCCTAGGGTGTAAACTAAGACATGTTTGCAAGGGTCTGCAATAAATTTACCACTGTAGATGAGACAGATATTTATTCACTATAAATGCACAATTAGGAAGTGTTCAGTGGCAGGTTTTTATATTCTTGCAGTGCTACTTTAGAGCTGCAGGAGGAGGAATTTTTGCATCAAGCTGCAATTTTAGACTAGCCTTGCATATACTGTATATATATATATATATATATATATATATACACCGTATATTTCTTTTGTTCAGTTGGTGGGCTGAACAATAGAAATTTAAAAGAGTCTTCCAATCACCCTAAACAGCATGAAAATGAAGGAATCTCCCCTGCAAGCTAGTGTATTGTGACAGGCTGCTGAATACCCAATCTAATTGGTTGCAGTCCATGTTCAGCCAACAATTTTCTACCTGGCTCCTTTGACAAAAGTGGATTGAAAATCTAATTTTGTGGATCTGGGTGGTGCCAACAGAGCCACTTACAGCTTGAATTTTAGCTGATTCATCAGGAATCGGACACAATTCCAGACATGTATAGCTAGCTTTATTATAAATCTGTCTCCTGTTCAGCATTACCTTTCTGTGTGACAGACTTGATACACGTCCCCTACTGAGTTTTGTTAACAATGGGCTTCTTTCAGCATAGCTGAAAATAATAGAGTGCTTCACATGTGAAAGAAGACTACAGCGCTACCTCCTGGCTGCATAGTAGACAAAATATTTTTATGCAATATTTCATATATTATGTGGCAAAAAAGAAACAGAATTTTATATTAATGCTTGTTTTTTTAGAACTGATCATAAACTTTACATTTGATAGGGGCTCTGGTCTTGTAAAGTGGGAGTATCAATCTGAAAATCACTAAATACAACCAATAAACACATAAAACTGCAATCCCTACAATGAGTGTGCAGTGTCCCAGGCATCAGTCCCCAACCCTGCTCCCCTCAAATTACACCTCCTCTGGCTCTATCTCTGACCCCCCCAGCAAAACGGCAACCAACTTTAATCTCTGGATGCAACCAACAGGAAGATCAAAGAATCCCTGGGAAGCACTGATAACAGGGTGCCTGTCATTTGGGCTCGTTTAGACTTGCAGTTTGGAGGCATTAAAAATGTGCAATTGACCCATGTTTTCAGTACCTCCTCACCACTTGAGTTAACTGAACCTGATCCCTTACTGTGCCCAGATTTAGTACTGCCCTGAGGCCTTATCTTTTTATAACCCTCTGCTTGATGAACCCCTCAAAAAGAACCCCTCCTTGGCCAAGGTCCCTAAAGCCACTCATGATCTCAGTGTGTGTGTTCTGTTCTGCCCAAACTCCCATTACAGCAGCTGGTTTGCAGCCCATTAACTATCTCCACTGAAAACTATGGGGTGTACTTAGAAAGAAAAATGCAAAGCTGTTCATTCTTCAAAATAGACATGTACAATTCGTTTAGATCTGAATCGAAATTCAGACAAAAGTTTTGTTATCCGGATTCCAAATCACAATAGCAACAAATGTAAACGAGTCCGCGATGTAAACGAGTCCTCCGAAATACTGAAATTCACATTAAAAGTCTTATTTGATTCAAATTGGGAAACGAATATGAAATATTAACATATTGCAATTCTTCGATGTGAAAAATTTGTCAGCCGCATTTGAATCGAAAAAAATTTGAATTAAAATTTTCCAAATTCAGTCGAATTGTATACTGTATATCAGAGGTCTCCAACCTGTGGGCCACGGCCCAACACCGGGCCGTGTCGCTTCTGCTGCCGGGCCGCGGAGGAGTAATGTCAGCGGTGCGGCGGTGGGGGAGAGAGATGACATCATCTCTCATTGCCCGCACCGCTGTTCCGCCCTTACATACAGGCTGCTCTACACAGCGAAGGCCGCTCTACAGAGCTGCAGCCGTGACCCAGACCCAGAACAGAGAGAATGACGTCATCTCTCACCGCCCGCCCTCCTTCACTCATCTCTCACTCGCATGTCCCTGTGTTTAACCTGCAGCTAATGTACTCGCACTGAGGAGCGTCTGACAGCGTTGTACCTGGCTGCAAGTACTCTGCAATGCTGCGGGGGGGGGGGGGTTGATTTTACATGTAAATTCATTCATGGCAAACTGCTATTTTTTGGGTGGCAGCCAGGTAACTGTGGCAATCCCCATGATCCTAGCAGGCAGCATGGCAATAGACATCTCTATCTAGTGGCAGGCACAGTGGCAAGTGACATCTCCATCTGGTGGCAGTTAGCGTGGAAAGTGACATCCCCATCTGGTAGCAGGCAGCGTGGCAAGGGACAGCTCCATTTTGTGGCAGGCATGGTGGCAAGGGAGATCCCCATCTAGTGGCAGGCATAGCGGCAAGTGAGATCCCCATCTGGTGGCAAGATCCCCCTCTGGCAGGCATAGTGGCAAGTGACATCTCCATCTGGTGGCAGTTAGCGTGGAAAGTGACATCCCCATCTTGTAGCAGGCAGCGTGGCAAGGGACAGCTCCATTTTGTGGCAGGCATGGTGGCAAGGGAGATCCCCATCTAGTGGCAGGCATAGTGGCAAGTGAGATCCCCATCTGGTGGCAAGATCCCCCTCTGGCAGGCATAGTGGCAAGTGACATCTCCATCTGGTGGCAGTTAGCGTGGAAAGTGACATCCCCATCTGGTAGCAGGCAGCGTGGCAAGGGACAGCTCCATTTTGTGGCAGGCATGGTGGCAAGGGAGATCCCCATCTAGTGGCAGGCATAGTGGCAAGTGAGATCCCCATCTGGTGGCAAGATCCCCCTCTGGCAGGCATAGTGGCAAGTGACAATCGATCGTGGCAACGGACACGCTCAAGGCTCCCACTGATTCTGCATTATGGTGAGTTGAACTATTTCATTTTAAATTACAATGTAATGATAGAAATAATGTGTTTCAATCATGCTGACACCATAACAACCATGGTGCCGGGATGATTGAAGCTCTAAAACCAGCCATTGCCCTGAAAAATTGCCCGCGAAAAATCGCTTACCCCCTCGCGTGGGCCTTGGCCCAATTTTCTAGCACACAGCCGGTCCCCGGTGCCAAAAAGGTTGGGGACCACTGCTGTATATTCTCTGCTGCTCAAATCAGTGCCATCTAGAGGCCATAATGAAATATGTCCTGCATTCACACATTCTCGATCTGCAGAAGAGAATATACAGTGCCTTGAAAAAGTATTCATACCCTTGAAATTTTCCAAATTTTGTCATGTTCCAACCAAAAATGTAAATGTCTTTTATTGGGATTTTATGTAATAGACCAACACAAAGTGGCACATAATTGCCACAAGGAAAAAAAATGATAACTTGTTTTAAATGGTAAAAAAAAATAAAAAATCTTGCAAGGCAATGTCATAATGTGCTAGTATGCATTGCATACAAGCACATTATGAGAAACTTACCTTAGAACAAAGCCCTTCCTGCACCGCAATGTCACTGCTGAGACGGCTTCCATCTTCCCCAGTCTACTTTTCCGGGATCGCGGCATCTGGCTACATGAGTGGCCGGGGGCACGATGGCGGTGCTCCCGCACATGCGCACGGGAGATGCTGTTTCTGGCACAGGCTCTGTAGGTCCGTTTAGGAGATATTTACAGTACCTACAGGTAAGCTTTATTATAGGCCTACCTGTAGGTACAAGTGGTAATACAGAGTTTATACTACCACTTTAATTGCATAGTGGGACCAATTTTTTTTTCCTGCTGGTTCAGAGCTATTTAGCTATGACATGCTGTGGAGTAATGCTGGGCATACACATTGTTGTTTTCATGCAATTTTATCCACCTTTTTCAAGTGCAAAAATACCTAATTAGACCAAGTTACACATTACACTCACATAGAGTTTTCTGTTTGGACTGACCTTAGGTCCTTATTAACACCACATTGGCCTATGTCTCTGGATCCCTGGCAATTTGCTTGCAATAGATTTTTATTACTTATAGATACAGTAAGTTTGTCAAAACCAATATTCATGCCCCATAGTGTCTATAAGTTATTATTCCCAGCCTCAATACATCTGAGTATAATACAGTAACTTTTCATACATTTATATCCCTGACGCTTCGCACTTTTGTTCCTTGGTTCTATTGGATCAGGATTCTGGTTTCTAGTTATTGTATTTCCTTTTGGGTTCTCCATTACATTCAGGGTCAATAATATACATGTTTGCCCAATAGTCTTTTCAAACAACCGCTTTGAATCCCTGATGTCTTGTCTTATACACGATAATTTATGCTTAAAAATTCTTTATATTTATTTGCACTTTTATTGGTTATTTTTACATGAATATAGACACCTCAGAAACCATTCATAGATATTCATAGATATGATCATCCTTTACCATTTATATGTTCCCACATATATGGGAATATTCCCCCACACATGTTAATAGGTATATGATAACTTTCATCAAATGATCCTTTCAGTAGTATTATTTTCCTAAAAATATTTTTTTATATCTTTTGATACATTTTTTTAAACATATATGTTTTACATTTCTTTTATCTAGAACGCTTGGCATATGATTATGTTCCTGTTTTATTAGTTCTGGTTATTAACTACTTGCCGCCCACACTATAGCTGAAAGACGGCTACAGCACGGGCCTTAATTGGCGGGAGGGTGTCCATGGACGTCCTCCCGAGCAAGTGCTGTCTGCGCGTCCCTGCGGGTTCCGCGCAGCGTGCTCTGTGATCACCGAGTCTATGAAACTAGTAAGGGGTCGATCCCGGCCCCTTAGCACATGATCAGCTGTCAGCCAATGGCGGCTGATCACGTGATGTAAAAAGAAGATCGGTAATCTGTTTACATCGTGTCAGCATGAGGGGAAAAAAAAGCTGATCACTGGCTTCTGTCAGAGGGACATCAGTCCCTCACACAGAAAGCCGCAGCTGCATTTTCTGTGCCCACCAGTTTCGGCTGCCAGTGCCCACTGTGCCACCTACCAGTGCCACCCATTAATCCCCACCAGTGCTGCCATTCAATGCCCGTCAGTGTCTCATTATCAGTGCCACAGATCAGTGATGCCTATCATTGTCACCTACCAGTGCCTACCAGTACCCATCAGTGCCATCCATCAGTGATCATCAGTGCCCATCAGTGCCACCAATTAATGCCCTTCAGTACCACCCATCAGTGCCAACCAGTGCCAACCATCAGTGCTACCCATCAGTGCCAGCTCTCAGTGCCACCTATCAGTGCCCATTAGTGCCGTCTTATCAGTGCCTATCAATGCCACCTATAAGTGCCCATCAGTGCCGCCTATCAGTGCCCATCAGCACAGCCTATCAATGCCTATCAGCGCAGCCTATCAATGCCCATCAGTGCAGCCTCATCAGTCCTTTTTTGTTTTATTTAGCAAAAAATAAAAAAAACAGCAGCAATTAAATACTACCAAAAGAAAGCTCTATCTATGTAAAAAAATAAAAATTTAATTTGGGTACAATGTAGCATGACCCGCTCAATTGTCATTCAAAGAGTGACAGCGCTGAAAGCTGAAAATTGGTCTGGGCAGTAAGGGGATTTAAGTGCCCAGTAAGCAAGTGGTTAATAAAGGATAGTTTTTAATGATACAATATATTGTTATTAGCCCCACTGCAGTTGCCTCCACATCCCTGGGTACTATGGGGTTAAATGCGACTCATATTTAAACCTAGAGGACACCTTAGCCAGGAGGCTGATTAAGGAGGCGTGGCCTTGCCTACAAAATGCGTTCCTACTGGCCAGCTCACTTTCAGGCTTGACAGCTCTCTAACAGCTCTGTGTCATCGAGGCTATTCCCCGGCGTGTTTTCACAGCTCCCTGCATCTCCGCCCAGGGCGAATCAAGCTCCACGCCTGCCACAGCACGGACTGGAATTCCTCGAGCAGCACTCATTTGATACAGTGCATGCCTGTCACCTTGGAAACTCTGGAAAACATTACTTATGTTATTTTATGTCCATTACCTAATAAACGGTGCTAAACTATTGGTGGTTCTGGCACCTCTTTCTCCCCATCCTTTTTTGTCTCATTAGGAGAACTTGTCACAACAACATTATATCACATAGGGACTTTTGGTCCCCTATATCTGACATAAGTAAATTAAAGTAACACACAAGCATTTAACCCCCTTTCCCCCACATTGAAAAATGACCCCATGTAAATGCATATACTCATGTAAATGTACATGTAACTTGTTCTAAAAATTACATATTGCCATGTACAGTGGTGTGAAAAAGTGTTTGCCCCCTTCCTCATTTCCTGTTCCTTTGCATGTTTGTCACACTTAAGTGTTTCGGAACATCAAACCAATTTAAACAATAGTCAAGGACAACACAAGTAAACACAAAATGCAATTTGTAAATGAAGGTGTTTATTATTAAAGGTGAAAAAAAATCCAAACCATCATGGCCCTGTGTGAAAAAGTGATTGCCCCCTAAACCTAATAACTGGTTGGGCCACCCTTAGCAGCAACAACTGCAACCAAGCGTTTGCGATAACGTGCAATGAGGCTTTTACGGCGTCCTGGAGGAATTTTGGCCCACTCATCTTTGCAGAATTGTCCTAATTCAGTTACATTAGAGGGTTTTCGAGCATGAACGGCCTTTTTAAGGTCATACCACAACATCTCAATAGGATTCAGGTCAGGACTTTGGCTAGGCCACTCCAAAGTCTTCATTTTGTTTTTCTTCAGCCATTCGGTGGTGGACTTGCTGGTGTGTTTAGGATCATTGTCCTGCTGCAGAACCCAAGTTTGTTTCAGCTTGAGTACACGAACAGATGGTCAGACATTCTCCTTCAGGATCTCTTGGTAGACAGCAGAATTCATAGTTCCTTTTATCACGGCAAGTCTTCCAGGCCCTGAAGCAGCAAAACAGCCCCAGACCATCACACTACCACCACCATATTTTACTGTTGGTATAATGTTCTTTTTCTGAAATGCAGTGTTCCTTCTACGCCAGATATACTTGGACACACACCTTCCAAAGAGTTCCACTTTTGTCTCATCGGTCCACAGAATGTTGTCCCAAAAGTCTTGGGGATCATCAAGATGTGTTGTGGAGAAATTGAGACGCGCTTTGATGTTCTTTTTGCTCAGCAGTGGTTTTCTCCTTGGAACTCTGCCATGCAGGCCATTTTTGCCCAGTCTTTTCCTGATGGTGGAGGCATGAACGCTGACCTTAACTGAGGCAAGTGAGGCCTGCAGTTCCTTGGACGTTGTTGTGGGGTCTTTTGTGACCTCTTGGATGAGTCGTCGCTGCGCTCTTGGGGTAATTTTGGGCGGCCGGCCACTCCTGGGAAGGTTCACCACTGTTCCATGTCTTCGCCATTTGTGGATAATGGCTCTCACTGTGGTTCGCTGGATTCCCAAAGCTTTGGAAATGGCTTTATAACCCTTTCCAGACTGATAGATCTCAATTACTTTCTTTCTCAATTGTTCCTGAATTTCTTTGGGTCTCGGCATGATGTGTAGCTTTTAAGGATCTTCTGGTGGACCTTACTGTGTCAAGCAGCTCCTATTTAAGTGATGCCTTGATTGTGAACAGGTGTGGCAATAATCAGGCCTGGGTGTGGCTAGAGAAATTGAACTCAGGTGTGGACAACCACAGTTATAGTATGTTTTAACAAGGGGGGCAATCACTTTTTCACACAGGGCCATGATGGTTTGGATTTTTTTTCACCTTTAATAATAAACACCTTCATTTACAAATTGCATTTTGTGTTTACTTGTGTTGTCCTTGACTATTGTTTAAATTGGTTTGATGTTCCGAAACACTTAAGTGTGACAAACATGCAAAGGAACAGGAAATGAGGAAGGGGGCAAACACTTTTTCACACCACTGTATATGAAGTGAGATTAATAATTCTAGGCTCATTATTACTGGTTTACGTTAAACTAAAGGCCTGTAGTGGCGTTTGAAGCAATACCAGTGGGAAATTTAGGGTATGAAAGTTTGTCACCATGTCACGGGTGCATGTAAGGCTTGTTGGGTATCTATTTATTCTGTACAACCTCATCTTTGATATTTTATTTAAAAACTGGGTAATATATTGTGTTTGCATGCCCTAAAATTAAGTTTGGTGCATCTCTACTAAAAATGTTGCATTCCATAAACCGTTGTGCTAATATTGTTTGAAATAAAAATTGAAACTACCACTGTTTTATTCTCCAGGGTTTCCTCTTTCAGAAAATATATAATATTTTGGGGGTTTTAAAGCAGTAGTAAGCTCTGCTTTTTCACTTCTATCTACAAGTAAGCTTATAGTACAAAGCTTACCTGTAGGTACAGTGAATATCTCCTAAACTTGCGTTGTTTAATTAATATTTATAATCTCAGCAGCCAGTAACATCACCAGCACATGCGTACTGAGCTCTGCATTAAGTGCACACTGAGTGTATCCTCAATTCAGAGCTCGTGAGATTTAGAGATCGTGATTCCCGTCCCCATGCGTGAGAGTGATGTCATCGCGGCTCAGCCATTCAAACGGAGCTGGAAGGAAGACGGAGTGAGGATGGAAACTCTGGCAGCAGTGACAGCGCCCTGCTGGAGTGCTTCATTTAAAAGGTAAGCCTGTCATAATGTGCTAGTATGGCATTAACTTGCAGGGGGCTTGGCTAACTACGGTTTTCGCTAATATTCAGGCCTAAAAAATTTGACATGTGTACAAAATGCAAAAACGGCTCTGGAATTGAAAGGGTTAAAGCAGGGGTCTCAAACTGGTGGCCCAACAAGCTGTTGCGAAACTACAAGTCCCATCATGCCTCTGCCTGTGGGAGTCATGCTTCTAACTGTCAGCTTTGCAATGAGACCCCTGGGTTAAAGTGTCTACAGACATTAGAGAATGTTTGTCTTTTCTGGCTGTCACCTCCAAAGCCCTTGTCGATTATCTCTGAACAAGTTTGCTCAGACAATTGATCAGACAGGATGGATTTTCTTTATTGATCACCATTGATTCCCCCTGGACAGGCCAGTATCCACATCATGCTTCATGCTCCATAGACACATACATACAGATTCCCCCGATGCAAGCTGGCATATTTATCAGCTTAATTGTAGATGCATGCCTGGCCATCATATAATGTTAGTCAAGCTATACCTCAGAGATCAGAAATTAGCACCTACCTATTTCATGTCTGAGCATCCCTTCAAGCCACTGTTCCCGTGCAGTAGAAATGTTGATGGTCAATGTTGGACGTCTATTGACAACTGTCATGGAAGCTCGTGAAAGTAAATCCTCTGTAAGGTGAACTACAATCTGGAACACAGAAAGCAAGAATGTCATCCTGCAATCCTGACAGAGCAGTTTACTTTCCCCTAAATCTTTATCTCCAGGATTGGAGGAGCCAAAATATTTATCTTACTGTATATTGACTGTCAAAAACAGCAGTAGGAATGGGGATAATTTGCTGAGCAACCAATCAGTTCATGTACTGATAAGGAGCATGCTGATAGGAGGAGAAAATGGAAAATTGTATCAAATACTTACCGTAATTTTCCTTTCCTGACGCCAAACCATGGCAGCATACTAGTGATAGAGCTCCGCCTCTTGACCACTCCCTCAGGACCAGTGAATAGCATAAATATAAGGCCTAGTTAGGCCCCACCCCATTCTCTGTAATTAGCTACATACCGAAACGTATAAGGGTGGGACCATATGCTGCCATGGTTTGGCGTCAGGAAAGGAAAATTACGGTAAGTATTTGATACAATTTTCCATTTTCCTGACACCAACATGGCAGCATACTAGTGATAAATAACTAGCTGACAGGGTGGGATCTACTTGTCAAACCAATCTTCCAATTAGGATGAGACAGAGGACTGAATAGTCCTTCCTACAAAGTCCCCTGATGACAAGGCCCCCGGGTCTATTCCGTCAAGTTTGAGTAGGAATGTTGGAGCGACCGTGTACCCCTGTACAGATGGACACCATAGATTCTCTTGAATGTATTGCCTATGAGGCTTTAACCGCTCTGGTAGAGTGCTCTGGCGCCGCTGACGGAGGCTCATGACTTCTATCCTATACACAACCAAGCCTGCTAGGATCCAGGCAGTAACCTCTTTCCCTTGATGATACCAAACTGGAATGACAAAAGGTTTACTTAGATGACCTGAAAGGGACAATTGTGGAGAGATTCTGAAAACGAACAGTACGTGTGACTTTCCTGTGTGATGTTCTGGAAAGTTAGGCAATGTCCAGCTGTCTGTTAAATAGCAGTCTGTTGCTATGTTTGATGCAGAATGATCTACAAGATCCAACTCTACTCTTTCTGGAAAGAAAGGTATATATTATATATAGTTTTTTCTTTATTTTATTTATTTATTTTACTTTGAAGCTCCAAGAGCTTGAATCTCTGATAACCTTCTGCTTAAAGTTTTTGTGATTGATACTGCTTTGTAAGTGATGGCTAAATGGATAAACTGATACGAGATCCAGCAACTGCAATAGATCTTTTCTTCCTTGGTGACCGACTCCTCACGACTGCCCTCAAAAGTTGTGCAAACTGAAGGATTCTTGGTCCTTTCAAATGTGTTATTGCCAATATAGGCCACACTCGTGAGCTATGTGAGGATAGGCTAAGGCCTGGAGGAAGAATACAACAGCTGACACTGGAAGGGCAGTAGGATCAATGTCTCGCCCTACCAAGAAAAAAGCAAACTTGTTCCAGAATTAGACCTAGATGTTGTAAGTAGAATGTCTTCTCACACACAACAAAAGTAGAGATCACTCTGGAGTGAAACTGAAGCAACCAGAGTTGCCCATCCTCCCCCTTTAGTGCCCCTGCTTGCAGCCCCAGTCTGTGCATTTTATAGAGGGGAAATGTCTTCTGTATCCTGAAATGAATGGCCAGGGAAAACCTAGGGCCTCCTGGTCAATATGGAGAACTGGCTATGACAAATATGTTCTCCCTGGACAGCCTCAAGGGAAATCTCATTTACGGGAAATGTTGGGGAAAATATATAGGTTAGATTGCAGACCCAGGGAGAGACCAGAGCATCTGCCCCTTGCGCCTTGGAGGAGGCCTGAGGAGGTCTGTCTGTGGTAGGCCCCACCTGTGGGCCAGCTTAGAGAAGACCTTGGATGTAGACCCAGGGGTGGTGCAAGGGTTTTTGACACCCTAGGCAAAACCTAATTTTTTCACCACCATCGGCTCCACCCCCCTTTACACTGTCCATGTGACAGAAGGCGGCGCTATACAGAAAGCATTGGCTCTGCTTCCTCTAGCGCTGGCTCCAGTGCTGCGCTTCTAATTACACTACCGGTCAGACTTAGTTAGTTGTATTCTGCAGCCTGCAGAGCATGCAGACGCGGAGGGAAACCAGTGGCCGAGCGCCCCTAGGCAGCAGTGCGCCCTAGGCGGCTGCCTAGTTTTCCTAGTGGTAGCACCGGCCCTGTGTAGACCCACTCGTGCTCTGGGAA
Source organism: Lithobates sylvaticus (assembly GCA_028564925.1). Lineage (NCBI taxonomy): Eukaryota > Metazoa > Chordata > Amphibia > Anura > Ranidae > Lithobates > Lithobates sylvaticus. The sequence goes on along the minus strand of CM053030.1, from coordinate 359,966,507 downwards.
GCTTGTATTCGTTCAAAAGAAAAATATCCTGGGAGGTAAACTGCTTCCTGAAATTTTGCTGGTGATCTGCCCCAGGTGTTATGGGTTTCACCTCTCCCAATAGCATATTGCTGCAGAGTTTCATACTGGAGCTGAATATAGGCGACTGCTGCCCTGTTGCTAAACTGCAGGGAGATTGGTCCTCCTTGACTCTGTGTAGTGAGGCCAAAGTGCATAAAAGGGCTGTTTGAACCCACAGCGCATTCAAGATTATCCTCCTTGGCTAGGAAGCTCTGATTGCCTTGACCGAAAGTCCCTCGCAATGCATCTACCCGGCTGTCTTGCAGACATGATTTGTAGCAATTCTCCAGTCTAAAAGGTTCTAACGGACCGAGACATCCTTAAGTTCTTTTCATCACCGCTGAGCGCTACTCATACTGAGTAACACTTATTAACTGTGTTCTATCCTGTTTCCTCCCTCGCACTAAGAATTCTAGATGAAATTTGCGCAGGTGCCCATGCACCCCAGGAATCATCTATATGCATGATGCCGTTGTGCCCAGATGACTGAGGCACTGAGAAGCCATCAAAGCGGAAGTAATCATCCTCAGAAATCTATTCCTGACTATCACCACTTCCTCTGATTGAAATAAAACAGAGGAACTAGCAGAGCACCCCCGGGTACACCAACCATTGGGATGGAGAAAGTTGGCTTTGTTTTCCCTCTAAGGTGTGAGGCTGATGATCCAGCAACAGCCTCCAGCCATGTGGTTATACTGTTTAATGGACTCCATCTTAAAGAACTCAAAGAGGGCCCCACAGGGTTCAACCTCTTCCGATCTGCAACTGGACACTAACCAACATCTCCTGCGAACCCCAAACAGGATTGGGTAGAAAACGTGCAAACCCTCTTGAGTCTGAGGTGTCTGTAAGCAATGTAGCAGTCCACCCACTGTTGTGGTGGACTTGGCAGCTTCGTGGGAAAAGAGGAGCAGTGAGGAATCTCCCGAAGTGACCATGAGTGTCTGATATCTTCATCCAACATGCCGTCCAGAAACCAGTGAAGCGTGCCTTCTAGGTCTTACCTTAAGAGTCTGGGCATGCACATGTGTGACTGGCTCACTTATCCCCCCAGAAGTCTGCACCAAGACACAAGCCAGACCCTCGGCATCCACTGTCACAAAAATCTAATTTTTGGCAATACACTTCTAATAGGAAAACATATCTAAAGGGATGCAGACCCTGACACTCTCCTCAGAGTCCTGCAGGTGCAGCAGCTGGTTGATAATTATTAAACCATTCCCATTAGACTCCCCCAGCACATGGGCTGGTTATTGCTGGTCTGCCGGCATCTGCAGATGCTACAGTATGTAGGAGCAGGTTGACCATTAGCTTGTTCAGAGTAAACAATTTCGAGATCCTGTTTATACGGGCATTTTTCTCAAACCCCCTTCATTCTTCCCCACTTTTGTTTCTAGGAAGCAATACGCAGCCCAGGGTCTCAACCATATGGCCTCCCTAGCCGCCAAAGTGCTCTTTCAGTGGCTATACAAGCAACTAGGAGGGACTTCCTGGTCAGCCTCCATATTTTGAATAGCAGACTGCTGCATCTGTAATAAATGTAACAATGACCCAGGCCCCCTTCAGTCCAATGAGAACCTCCAGAGCCATGAGTTGTCAACATCCCTCCACATAGAGTGGGTTGTAAGGCATAGTAGGTGCAGAGCATGTCTTTGGATTGTGTTGAGAAACCCACACAGGGAGAAGAAATAAACATCAAAACAAGTATTAGCATGTTGGGGAATTGAACCAGAAACCCCAGTGCTACTAGACAGAATTGTCACCCACTTAGCCAGCAGGCAGCCTCTGCAAAGTAGATTCATGGGCACCAGACACCTGTGCCACCTGTCCAGGATTCACCTGGACAGTTCGGATTTTGAATCATGCGTCAGGGTTTCAGTCCACCTGAGACCCGGACATATTACCCAGACCTGGCTGTGGCTCCCCAAGTAACCGAGATAGTCATATACAAAACAGTTGCTGTTGTAGGTGGCTGTTTGGCCTCACTGAAAGGTGATGATGTCAGCAAGGGCAATTTGGCCACACCCACTAGAGCGCTCTGTGCATTACATTACTACTCTCCTTGGGGCACCCAAATGTGTCTGTGCAATGCCAACCTGCCAGACTCCCAGACTACTACAGGACAGCCACGCGGGGAAAAGCATCCAGCAAGATGCCACATCTGCAAGTGAATAAGTACGCTGTCTCCTATGGCAACAGTCTCCAATACAAGTGTAACAGTTGCTCCGGGTAATTAAGGCAAGTCCAAAACAGAATCTTGTGCCATTCTTATCAATAATAAAGACATTTTGGCATTACCTGTTAGCTGCATACTTCTCCAGGCAGTGTCTACTCACCAGCCTTCCAGGCATAGATACTGCGCCACAGGCCCTGCAGACATCTTGCTGGGGCGCTGGCTCTGGGGAAGAGGAGCAAAGACGTCTTCCTTGGAGCTCTTCTCCTGAGTGGGAGCACCATCCGGGCTATGCTCCTCTGAAGAACGTCCGTCTTGCCTTGGCCCGGCCATCTTGAGAGCGTGGGCGTGCGGGGCTGAAGCAAATCAAAGCCAATCCGCATGAGAGGGCACTCTTTTTCCTGAAAACTTACCATTATGGTGGTCCCCACCCTAGTTGTTGAGGGTCTTTATATGAGCGGTAACTGACTCTTTATCTGTGGAGAAATGGGACGGCCAGCTGAGGTGAGGATAGCTGAAAAGTGTAGATATAGGAGAAAGGATTCCACTTTCCTTTTTTTTTTATTTATCTACATATACTTACCTATGTACACATATACAAACATACCCACACACACACACATATAATGCAGAGGGTCAGTCTGGGGCAGGTTAGGAAAGGGTTAATTAAAGAGGGTAGGAACCTTCAGCCCTGATTACTGTCAGCTGAGCTGAAGATGTCAGAGGAGTTGTGTGTTTGGAGAGAGAGACACACACAGAGAGAGAGAGACACACACAGCAGTCAATGTAAGGATTCATTTGCTGGGGTAAGTAAAACCATATAAAAAAAAAAAACAACAATTTTTTTTTATTTTTTTAAACGTATATATACATATACACACACACCCATATCACATATACATACATACATACCTACCTATACACACACATGCAACACCTGCAGAGGACAGCAGGGAATGGGAAAGGTAATGAAGGACATGAAGGAGACATAAGGGTGTCATGAAGATCCTGCCAGAAATCTAAACCCGGCCCGTCCTGGCCCTCAGATTCCATTGCGCATGCGCATGCGCGCCCGGGCGCGGGCACGTGCACAACCGCGCACAGGGAGACGGGCGCGCGCCCTAGTTAGCACCAGCCGGCCTATTTAAGCCTGACTTGAGCAGACGGTCTTTGCTGTCTGCTCTACAGCGTTGTGGTGTAGTAAAAGAAACCTGATCCTGTTATACCTGTTCCTTTGACCCGGCTTGCCATAAAGACTATCCTGCTTTCTGCCTGTACCCGACCCCGGCTTCCAGTGACCATCCTCCTGCCTGATCCATTGTACCTTGCCCTAGTTCAGATTCATTACCTGACTTCTTGATGAACTTTGGTTCCTTGTTTAGCCTTTGTCCAGTCTGCAGTCTGACCCTCTGTAAACGAGCCTGTTCACCTGTTGGTTCCAGTCCATTCAGTGGTTCCGTTTCCTGTGTTCAGTTCCTGTCAGCTCTGCTATCCAAGCTCACCTGTGAACCTGTTCGCCAAGCCATTGTCCAGTTCCTGTCAGCTCTGCTATCCAGGTGTACCTGTGAACCTACTTGCCAAGCCATTGTCCAGTTCCTGTCAGCTCTGCTATCCAAGTGTACCTGTGAACCTGCTTGCCAAGCCGTTGTCCAGTTCCTGTCAGCTCTGCTATCCAAGTTTACCTGTGAACCTGCTTGCCAAGCCGTTGTCCAGTTCCTGTCAGCTCTGCTATCCAGTTTACCTGTGAGCCTGCTTTCCAGTGATCCTGCCAGCTCTGCTATCCAGTTTACCTGTGAGCCTGCTTTCCTGTGATCCTGCCAGCTCTGCTATCCAGTTTACCTGTGAGCCTGCTTTCCTGTGATCCTGCCAGCTCTGCTATCCAGTTTACCTGTGAGCCTGCTTCCCTGCGATCCTGCCAGCTCTGCTATCCAGTTTACCTGTGAGCCTGCTTTCCAGTGATCCTGCCAGCTCTGCTATCCAGTTTACCTGTGAGCCTGCTTTCCTGTGATCCTGCCAGCTCTGCTATCCAGTTTACCTGTGAGCCTGCTTTCCAGTGATCCTGCCAGCTCTGCTATCCAGTTTACCTGTGAGCCTGCTTTCCTGTGATCCTGCCAGCTCTGCTATCCAGTTTACCTGTGAGCCTGCTTTCCAGTGATCCTGCCAGCTCTGCTATCCAGTTTACCTGTGAGCCTGCTTTCCTGTGATCCTGCCAGCTCTGCTATCCAGTTTACCTGTGAGCCTGCTTTCCTGTGATCCTGCCAGCTCTGCTATCCAGTTTACCTGTGAGCCTGCTTTCCTGTGATCCTGCCAGCTCTGCTATCCAGTTTACCTGTGAGCCTGCTTTCCAGTGATCCTGCCAGCTCTGCTATCCAGTTTACCTGTGAGCCTGCTTTCCTGTGATCCTGCCAGCTCTGCTATCCAGTTTACCTGTGAGCCTGCTTTCCTGTGATCCTGCCAGCTCTGCTATCCAGTTTACCTGTGAGCCTGCTTCCAGCGATCCTGCCAGCTCTGCTATCCAGTTTACCTGTGAGCCTGCTTTCCAGAGATCCCGCCTGCTCAGCTAACCTGTTTCCTTCCCACCGGTCTGTTGATCCTGCCAGGCACCCGTGCTCCTCCTCACTCCTGGCTCTCCTGTTCCCACACCAGGGGACCAGGAGTGGGAGACGCAAGGGAGGCCTCTCCCTGCAATCTCGGGCTCGCACCACCAGGTATGTGACAGTAGCAGACAGCCATGTCTGAGCCCGAGCAGGGAGCCCCCGCCATGGAGGGGCTATGCCAACACCTGGCAGGTCTGACCGAAGCGGTGAAGAACCTCCAGCAGGGTTACACCCGGCTGGAGGAACGGGTACTGGCCCTGTCTGGTCCATCCAGTACCCAAGGAACTCCTCACCCAGCAATACCCCCAACGGGGCCTGCACCTACCCAGACTATAGTGATGCTACCACCTGAGCCCAAGGTACCTACTCCAGAGAAATTTACGGGTGCCCGTGGTAGCTTCAGAACTTTCCGTAACTCTTGTGAACTCCATTTTGCCCTGCAACCTAGGACCTTCTCTTTAGAGACCACCAAGGTGGGTTTTGTGGTAGCCCTACTGACTGGGGATCCCCAAATCTGGGCCCACCGTCTCGTGGAACAAAAGGATGCAGCATTGACCAGTCTCTCCACCTTTTTTGATGCCATGGCGCAGCTTTATGAGGACCCCCAACTCTCAACCACTGCGGAGGCCGCCTTACGTTCTCTCCAACAGGGTCGAAGACCAGCAGAGGACTATGTGGCTGAGTTCAGGCGTTGGGGTGCCGACACCGACTGGAACGATGCTGCCCTCCGTCACCAATTCCGCATGGGCCTCTCAGACGCACTCAAGGACGAGCTCGCCAGAGTGGGGGTACCCCAGACCCTGAATTCCCTCATAGACCTAAGCATCCAAATTGACCGGCGCCTACGGGAGCGTAGGGCCGAACGAACCTTGGGGTCCCCAAAACCTACCTGGATGCTCCCCAGGGGTCCAAGTCACTTCCGCACTGCTCCCCCTGTGAAACCTACTCATGCCTCTTCAGCATCAGAACCCATGCAACTTGGACTCCTGCGGCCTTCTCTCACCCCAGCAGAACGCCAGAGACGCCGCAGCAACAATCTGTGCCTGTATTGTGGAGAGCCTGGTCATTATGTCCGGAACTGCCCGGCTAAACTCCGTAAGTTCCCCACTATTCTCTCCAGTTATGTGGATCCTGTGACCGGGGTTTCATCTCATCTTGCCCTTTCTGTTTCCTTCCAGTTCTCAGGAAGGACCCTACAAACCACAGCTATCATTGACTCTGGTGCCTGCAGTTGCTTTATGGACTCTGCTTTTGCTGCCCGGCATCGAATTCCTCTCCGTCTGAGAAAACAAGGCCTGTCTGTCCACCTGGCAGATGGGTCCACCATCAAATCTGGCCCAGTGACTCAGGAGACTGCCCCATTGCACACAGTGATCTCAGAGTCACATCAAGAACTGTTATGTTTGGACATAATTTCTTCTCCCTTGTTTCCAGTCATTCTAGGGATCCCCTGGCTGCAAGCACACAACCCGGTCATCAACTGGTCCACAGGAGAGGTGGCCTTTTCTTCTCCCTACTGCCAAAGGTCCTGCGGCTCCTTGGCCCCCGCAGGACCCTCTGCTCTGCTCTGCCTCGAAAACGAGGCAGGTCTACGTCAGTCCATCCCTGAAGTCTACCATGCATACCTGGATGTGTTTAGTAAACAAAGGGCAGATGTGCTGCCACCCCATAGGCCCTATGACTGTCCCATTGAACTCCTTCCCGGGGCCAAGATTCCCTTCGGTAGGGTCTTTCCGTTAACAGAGGTGGAGCAGGGAAAACTAAAGGACTATATTGATGATAACCTGAAAAAAGGGTTTATCCGCCCGTCTACGTCTCCTGCAGGTGCAGGAATATTTTTTGTAGAGAAGAAGGACCATTCTCTCAGACCCTGTGTGGACTACCGTGCCCTAAACGAGGTCACAGTCAAAAATCGCTACCCGCTTCCCCTGGTACCTGAACTGTTTCAGAGGCTTGGCACGGCCTCCATCTTTTCTAAACTGGACCTCAGAGGGGCATACAATTTAATACGTATAAAGGATGGGGACGAATGGAAGACGGCATTTCGGTCTCGATTTGGGCACTTCGAGTACCTGGTGATGCCGTTTGGACTCTGTAACGCCCCCGCTACCTTCCAGTCCTTCATAAATGATGTGCTTCGGGACTTCCTTGATGTTTTTGCTGTTGTTTATCTTGATGACATACTAATTTTCTCTTCCTCCCTAGAGCTGCATCGTGGACATGTTAAAAGTGTGTTGGGCCGTCTCCGGCAACATGGCCTCTATGCCAAGGCAGAAAAATGTCTCTTTGAGGTAGAAAGCATACCCTTCCTAGGTTTGATCATCTCCAGTAGAGGCATCCGGATGGACCCCCAGAAAATCTCAGCCATCCTGGACTGGCCAGTTCCCGCAGATAAAAAGGGGATCCAGCGATTCATTGGCTTTGCCAATTTTTATCGCAAATTCATCAAGGGATTCTCGGCCATAGTGGCACCCATTACTCAACTCACCAAACAAGGTACCCGTTTTTATTGGTCCCCTGAGGCCCAAGGGGCCTTCGAGGCCCTCAAGGGGCTCTTTACCTCAGCCCCTATCCTGAAGCATCCAGATCCTTCTCTGCCCTTTGTCCTCGAAGTGGATGCCTCAGAGATAGCTGTAGGGGCCATCCTGTCCCAGAGACAGGGCATCAAAGCCCTGCTACACCCCGTGGCATTCTTCTCACGGAAATTGTCCCCAGCCGAGAAGAACTACGATGTGGGGGATCGGGAATTACTGGCCATAAAGACCGCCCTCGAGGAATGGCGTTACCTGCTAGAAGGGGCTACTCACCCAATCCTGATCTTCACAGATCACAAAAATCTAGAGTACTTAAAGACTGCCAAGAGGTTAAAACCTAGACAGGCCCGTTGGGCCTTATTTTTCTCTCGTTTTACTTTTCACGTGACATATCGTCCGGGTTCCAAAAACGCGAAGCCGGACGCTCTGTCTCGTATGTATCACAAATCCCAGGATGGTTCCCCTCCAGACACTATCCTTGCCCCTGGAAACTTTCTCCTGCTACAGGAAGACCTACGGTCCCAGCTCAGGCGGGCTTCCAGTGGCCTCATACCCACTCCCGGTCCTGGGTTGCAGGCCAAGGATGGGCTATTGTGGCATGGGGATAAGATTTTCATTCCCGAGGGTCTGCGGGTAACCGTCCTGGAATTGTGCCATGATCACAAGCTTGCCGGACACTTTGGTGTCACCAAGACCACTGAATTGGTACAACGTACCTTCTGGTGGCCTCAGCTAAGGGAAGACTGCAGGAAATTTGTGGAAACATGCACTGTGTGTATTCGGAGCAAAAGTCACAGAACCAAAGCCTGGGGCTTACTCAAGCCATTACCAGTCCCAGATCGCCCCTGGAAAATGCTGTCCATAGATTTCATTGTGGAACTGCCCCCAGCAGAGGACCACACTACGATCTTCGTGATAGTTGATCGTCTGTCAAAAATGGCACACTTTGTTCCCATGAAGGGCACCCCTTCTGCCTCAGAAACCGCACAAGTGTTCATCCGAGAAGTCATCAGACTCCATGGGGTACCAGCCAACATAGTGTCCGACCGAGGGGTACAATTCACCTCTCGGTTCTGGAAATCACTCTGCAAGGCCCTCAACATTGAGCTATCGTTTTCTTCCGCTTATCACCCTCAAACCAATGGGCAGACCGAAAGAACCAATCAGACCCTGGAACAATATCTTCGATGCTTTTCTTCCTTCTCCCAAGACGATTGGATCTCCCTGTTACCAGTTGCCGAGTTTGCATATAACAATGCTATCCACTCGGCCACCCAACAGACACCTTTCTTCGCCAACTATGGCTTTCATCCTTCATTCCTGCCCAATTCTCTTCCTGAATGTACTGTGCCCGCAGTCCAGGAGAAGATTGACTTCTTTGCTTCCAATAACCAACTCCTGCAGGACACCATGGCCCGGACCCAGGAACATAACAAAACAGTCTTTGACCGAAAGAGGCGTGGAGAATTGATACTGGCACCGGGTGACACAGTGTGGCTCTCCACCTTGAATCTGAAGTTGGCTTGTCCCTCAAAGAAACTGGGCCCTAAGTTCTTAGGTCCCTTTCCAGTCAAACGAAAGATTAATGAAGTAGCCTATGAGTTGGAACTTCCTGATTCCCTCAAGGTCCATCCAGTCTTTCATGTTTCCCTGTTAAAGCCCTCCACTTCCAACCCCTTTTCCAACAGAAGGACGGTACCCCCGGACCCAGTCTTGGTAGATGGCGAGGAAGAATATGAGGTAGAGGCCATACTAAATGTTAGAAAAAGGAGAAATCAGAATCAGTTCTTGATCAAATGGAAAGGATATGGTCCTGAAGAGAATTCCTGGGAGCCCGAGTGTAATATCCATGCTAAGAGTCTAGTTCAAGCCTTCAAAAGAGCTCATCCTGAGAGATTTGCCCAGAGGGGCACCCGGAGGTTGCCCCTAGGAGGGGGGCAATGTCATGAAGATCCTGCCAGAAATCTAAACCCGGGCCGTCCTGGCCCTCAGATTCCATTGCGCATGCGCATGCGCGCCCGGGCGCGGGCACGTGCACAACCGCGCACAGGGAGACGGGCGCGCGCCCTAGTTAGCACCAGCCGGCCTATTTAAGCCTGACTTGAGCAGACGGTCTTTGCTGTCTGCTCTACAGCGTTGTGGTGTAGTAAAAGAAACCTGATCCTGTTATACCTGTTCCTTTGACCCGGCTTGCCATAAAGACTATCCTGCTTTCTGCCTGTACCCGACCCCGGCTTCCAGTGACCATCCTCCTGCCTGATCCATTGTACCTTGCCCTAGTTCAGATTCATTACCTGACTTCTTGATGAACTTTGGTTCCTTGTTTAGCCTTTGTCCAGTCTGCAGTCTGACCCTCTGTAAACGAGCCTGTTCACCTGTTGGTTCCAGTCCATTCAGTGGTTCCGTTTCCTGTGTTCAGTTCCTGTCAGCTCTGCTATCCAAGCTCACCTGTGAACCTGTTCGCCAAGCCATTGTCCAGTTCCTGTCAGCTCTGCTATCCAGGTGTACCTGTGAACCTGTTCGCCAAGCCATTGTCCAGTTCCTGTCAGCTCTGCTATCCAAGTTTACCTGTGAACCTGCTTGCCAAGCCGTTGTCCAGTTCCTGTCAGCTCTGCTATCCAAGTTTACCTGTGAACCTACTTGCCAAGCCGTTGTCCAGGTCCTGTCAGCTCTGCTATCCAGTTTACCTGTGAGCCTGCTTTCCTGTGATCCTGCCAGCTCTGCTATCCAGTTTACCTGTGAGCCTGCTTTCCTGTGATCCTGCCAGCTCTGCTATCCAGTTTACCTGTGAGCCTGCTTTCCTGTGATCCTGCCAGCTCTGCTATCCAGTTTACCTGTGAGCCTGCTTTCCAGTGATCCTGCCAGCTCTGCTATCCAGTTTACCTGTGAGCCTGCTTTCCTGTGATCCTGCCAGCTCTGCTATCCAGTTTACCTGTGAGCCTGCTTTCCAGTGATCCTGCCAGCTCTGCTATCCAGTTTACCTGTGAGCCTGCTTTCCTGTGATCCTGCCAGCTCTGCTATCCAGTTTACCTGTGAGCCTGCTTTCCAGTGATCCTGCCAGCTCTGCTATCCAGTTTACCTGTGAGCCTGCTTTCCTGTGATCCTGCCAGCTCTGCTATCCAGTTTACCTGTGAGCCTGCTTTCCAGTGATCCTGCCAGCTCTGCTATCCAGTTTACCTGTGAGCCTGCTTTCCTGTGATCATGCCAGCTCTGCTATCCAGTTTACCTGTGAGCCTGCTTTCCAGTGATCCTGCCAGCTCTGCTATCCAGTTTACCTGTGAGCCTGCTTTCCTGTGATCCTGCCAGCTCTGCTATCCAGTTTACCTGTGAGCCTGCTTTCCAGTGATCCTGCCAGCTCTGCTATCCAGTTTACCTGTGAGCCTGCTTTCCTGTGATCCTGCCAGCTCTGCTATCCAGTTTACCTGTGAGCCTGCTTTCCTGTGATCCTGCCAGCTCTGCTATCCAGTTTACCTGTGAGCCTGCTTCCAGCGATCCTGCCAGCTCTGCTATCCAGTTTACCTGTGAGCCTGCTTTCCAGAGATCCCGCCTGCTCAGCTAACCTGTTTCCTTCCCACCGGTCTGTTGATCCTGCCAGGCACCCGTGCTCCTCCTCACTCCTGGCTCTCCTGTTCCCACACCAGGGGACCAGGAGTGGGAGACGCAAGGGAGGCCTCTCCCTGCAATCTCGGGCTCGCACCACCAGGAAACTGTGTTTCTTCTCCTTCACTGTTCAGTTTAAACCTGGTCTCAGAGAAAGTAAAATGAATGATGCGGCCAAAATAAGTACTGTGGTGAAAAGCTTTAGATTTGGCTTTAGTAGAGCTGTAAACCATGCTATCTAGTATGTTTACTTTAAAGCATATGTAAAAGCAAAACTTTTTTTTTTTTTAGCTTTGGATAAAGTGGGAAAGGGTTAGGGAAGGGTTTTTATTTAGCCCCAACTCTTGGGTGATCCTATGGTGATCCTCCAGATGGAACCACTCCCATTCATTGAGCCAGTCAATAACGAAATTAGCTGAGGGTACAGTCCTCCAAGGTGACCAAAAGTCCCAGAGTTTAATAGTAGTATTCACTGGAAGGTCCCATATTGTACACTGATAATGCCCTCAAAGCTCTCAAAGGGCACTGTGGTCCAGAGAAGGTTGTTTTGCTTTGAATTTTTTTGAAAAATAAGCCCCTATGTTTACAGTGTTGTGGGCTTGGGCTGATGTACGAGGGAGGTGTCTACAGTTTTGCAGTCTTCACCTGTTATCTGTAATGGGACTGGATCCTTATTTTTGAAGGAAGTACACATGTACTGTAAAACGATCTCCTCTGGACCACGGTGCCCTGTGAGAGCTTTGAGGGTATTATCAGTGTACAGTGTGGGGCTTCCCAGTGAATACTACTATTGAACTCGGTCACTTTTGAGGACTGCACCCTCAGCGGGTGTATATATGTACTTTGGATTTGCTAATTGACTGGCTCAGTGAATGGAAACGCTTCCATCAGGAGGATTACCATAGGATCACCCAAATTTCTATCATTATAACTTAATTAATAGAGCATATATATAGTATAATGTACATACTATGGGTAGGGGTGATCATCTTTTGAGAGAGGCAGGCGCATGTTTTTAATGTGTGTTTATGTATGGGCTGTATGATGTGGTTTTAACTTTGATATGCAATGTAATAAAGTAATATATTTGCATTTAGTCCAGTGAGTCGTCGAAATTATATTTTTTCATTTTCTTTACTTATTTACATGAAACTTAACCACTTGCCGACCGCCCCCTGTATATATACGTCGGCAGAATGGCACGTACAGGCAGAATCACGTACCTGTACGTGACATTCTTCCGGCGGTTGGGGGGTCCGATCGGACCCCCCTCCGCCGGCGGGGACGGTCGGGATCGCTTCAGGAGCGATCCGGGACGAGGGGACGGCCAGTGGTTTCTGGCCACCCCCTCGCGATCGCTCCTGGCCAATGAGAAACTTCCCCTTCCTGTCTATTGTATAGACAGGAAGGCGGAAGTGATGTCACGCTCGGTGCGCCGGTCTATGTGACCGGAGACGCCGAGCGGCGAACATGTACAGGTTAGTGCACAACACTACACTGACACCAGTACAGTTAGGCACATATTCCACCCCCCTGTCACCCCCTGATCACCCCCCAGATCACCCCCCCCCCCCCCCAGTCACAGTGTCACTAATTGCAGTGATCATTTTTTTACTGATCACTGCATTTAGTGTCAGTGTGACTGTAATAACTGTCAGGGCAGTTAGTTTTAGGTCCAAGGTAGCCCCCTACCCCCCCCCCTAATAAAGGTTAACCCCTTGATTGCCCCCCAGGTAACCCTTTCACCCCCTTTTGCCAGTGTCACTAAGCGATCGTTTTTCTGATCGCTGTATTAGTGTCACTGCTGTCGCTAGGTAACCATTTTTTTTTTTTTTTTAGGTAACCGCCATGTTTATATAGGTTCATAAATAGTTTTATAGGTCAGGTACCCCCATATTACAACCTAAATAAAGGTTTTAACCCCTTGATTGCCCCTAGAGTTAACCCTTTCACCAGTGATCACTGTATAACTGTCACTGGTGACGCTGGTTAGCCAGTTAGTTATTTCGTTATTTAGGTTCCCCGTCAGGTTTTTATATAGCGTCAGGTACCCCCATATATTACCTAATAAAGGTTTTAACCCCCTGATTGCCCCTAGTTAACCCTTTCACCCCCTTTTGCCAGTGTCACTAAGCGATCGTTTTTCTGATCGCTGCATTAGTGTCGCTAGGTAACCATTTTTTTTTTTTTAGGTAACCGCCATGTTTATATAGGTTCATAAATAGGTTTATAGGTCAGGTACCCCCATATTACAACCTAAATAAAGGTTTTAACCCCCTGATTGCCCCTAGAGTTAACCCTTTCACCAGTGATCACTGTATAACTGTCACTGGTGACGCTGGTTAGCCAGTTAGTTATTTCGTTATTTAGGTTCCCCGTCAGGTTTTTATATAGCGTCAGGTACCCCCATATATTACCTAATAAAGGTTTAACCCCCTGATTGCCCCTAGTTAACCCTTTCACCCCCTTTTGCCAGTGTCACTAAGCGATCGTTTTTCTGATCGCTGCATTAGTGTCGCTAGGTAGCCAGTTTTTTTTTTTGTATTACTGTTACGGGTGACGCTGGTTAGTTAGCTTGTTTTTTATACTGTCAGGGCACCCGCCATTTATTACCCAATAACGGTTTAACCCCTGATCGCCCGGCGGGTGATATCAATTAGGTTTTAGGGTCAAATAAGGTCTGCGTCGCCCCAGGTTAGTGCCAGTACCGCAAACACCCACGCACAAAGCATACACCTCCCTTAGTGGCACAGTATCTGAACAGATCAATATCTGATCTGATCAGATCTATACTAGCGTCCCAGCAGTTTAGGGTTCCAAAAAAAAAACGCATTGTTAGCGGGATCAGCCCAGATACCTGCTAGCACCTGCGTTTTCCCCCTCCGCCCAGCCCAGCCCACCCAAGTGCAGTATCGATCGATCACTGTCACTTACAAAACACTAAGCACACATAACTGCAGCGTTCGCAGAGTCAGGCCTGATCTCTGCGATCGCTAACAGTTTTTTTTGTGGTAGCGTTTTGATTCAGTCGCTTCAGTCAGGAGCTTTTTTACCTGTGAATCTCAAAAAAATAAAAAAAAATAAAATAGTTGTCGTTTTATTGTTCTCTCTCTCACTCTATTCTCTCTCTATTGTTGCTCTTTTTTTACTCCATTCTATTCTGCAATGTTTTATTATGTTTTATCATGTTTTATCATGCTTGCTTTTCAGGTATGTAATTTTGTTTACTGTGTTTTAGTGTTAAGCATTTTTTTGTTTTCAGGTGCGCCATTCAGTTGCAACGCGGATTTATTTATCTTGACAGCAACAGCGTTTGCTCCCACGATACATAAAGACGCGACTCCAACACTGTAGGAGGTGATTTCACCACCACAGTTAAAAAAAAAGAGCATATATGCCGAAGCATGGGGGCAGCAGGGGGGGGAGGAGCGATTGGCTCCTAATGCCACGTACATACGGTCGAAATTCCGACCGTGTGTACACGGCATAACTTTTGCGGGAGGATGCCCCCATGCATCGGCATATATAAATGGTGCATGTATGCCCATCATTAGAAGTGGGTGGATGAAGGGAGGTATTCTAATGGTGGGCATACCCACCAATCAATCTCTTTTTTTCGTTCAGCCAAGAGGCTGCATGAAAAAAAAAAGATTACAATATATGTCCAGTATGTTGCTGGACTTTGAATGGTTATACCAGAATGATGCCTGCAGGTTTAGGTATCATCTTGGTATCATTCTTTTCAGCCAGTGATCGGCTTTCATGTAAAAGCAATTCTAGCGGGTAATTAGCCTCTAGACTGCTTTTACAAGCAGTGGGAGGGAATGTCCCCCCTCCCGGATATAAACCGCGCCATTGGGAAATTGGGAAAGCATTTTATCACACCAATCTTGGTGTGGTCAGATGCTTTGAGGGCAGAGGAAAGATCTAGGGTCTAATAGACCCCAATTTTTTCAAAAAAAGAGTACCTGTCACTGCCTATTGCTATCATAGGGGATATTTACATTCCCTGAGATAACAATAAAAATCATAACAAAGAAAAAAAATGGAAGGAACAGTTTAAAAATAAAATAAAAATGCTAAATAAATAAAAAAAAAAACAAAAAAAAAAAAAAAGCACCCCTGCCCCCCCTTCTCTTGCGCAAAGGCGTACACAAGCGTTGGTCTGGCGTCATATGTAAACAGCAATTGCACCATGCATGTGAGGTATCACCGCGAAGGTCAGATCGAGGGCAGTAATTTTAGCAGTAGACCTCCTCCGTGAATCTAATGTGGTATCATGTAAAGGCTTTTAAAGGCTTTTAAAAATGTATGTAGTTTATCTCCACTGCGTGTTTGTGCGCAATTTTAAAGCATGTCGTGTTTGGTATCCATGTACTCGACCTAAGATCATATTTTTTATTTCATCAAAAATTTGAGCAATATAGTGTGTTTTAGTGCATTAAAATAAAAAAAAGTGTATTTTTTCCACAAAAAATGCGTTTGAAAAATCGCTGCGCAAATACTGTGTGGAAAAAAAAAAAATGCAACACCCACCATTTTAATCTGTAGGGCCTTTGCTTTAACATTATATATAGTGTTTGGGGGTTCAACGTAATTTTCTTGCAAAAAAAAAATATGTTTTCATGTAAACAAAAAGTGTCAGAAAGGGCTTTGTCTACAAGTGGTTAGAAGAGTGGGTGACGTGTGACATAGGCTTCTAAATGTTGTGCATAAAATGCCAGGACAGTTCAAACCCCCCCCAAATGACCCCATTTTGGAAAGTAGACACCCCAAGCTATTTGATGAGAGCAATGTTGAGCCCATTAAATATTTTTTTTTTTTGTCCCAAGAGATTGAATAATGAAAAAAAAAAAAATATATATATTTTTTTTACAAAAAGTTGTCACTAAATGATATATTGCTCAAACATGTCATGGGCATATGTAGAAATACACCCCAAAATACATTCTGTTGCTTCTCCTGAGTACGGGGATACCACATGTGTGGGACTTTTTGGGAGCCTAGCTGCGTACGGAACCCCAAAAACCAATCACCGCCTTCAGGCTTTCTAAGGGTGTAATTTTTTTATTTCACTTCTCACTGCCAATCACAGTTTCGGAGGCCATGGAATGCCCAGATGGCATAAAACCCCCCAAAATGACCCCATTTTGGAAAGTAGACACCCCAAGCTATTTGCTGAGAGGTATTGTGAGTATTTTGCAGATGTCGCTTTTTGTCACAAAGTTTTGAAAATTGAAAAAAGAAAAAAAAAATTTTTTTTTCTTTACTTTCTTCATTTTCAAAAACAAATGAGAGCTGTAAAATACTCACCATGCCTCTCAACAAATAGCTTGGGGTGTCTACTTTCCAAAATGGGGTCATTTGGGGGGGTTTTGTGCTATTTTGGCATTTTATGGCCTTCGAAACTGTGATAGGTAGTGAGGAGTGAAATCAAAAATTTGCACCCTTAGAAATCCTGAAGGCGGTGCTTGGGTTTCGGGGCCCCGTACGCGGCTAGGCTCCCAAAAAGTCCCACACATGTGGTATCCCCATACTCAGGAGAAGCAGCAAAATGTATTTTGGGGTGCAATTCCACATATAACTATGGCATGTGTGAGCAATATATCATTTAGTGACAACTTTTTGAAAAAAAAAAAAAAATCTTTTTTATTTTTGTCTTTATTCAATCACTTGGGACTAAAAAAAAAAATATTCAATGGGCTCAACATGCCTCTCAGCAAATAGCTTGGGGGTGTCTACTTTCCAAAATGGGGTCATTTGGGGGGGTTTTGTACTTCTCTGCCATTTTAGCACCTCAAGAAATGAAATAGGCAGTCATAAATTAAAAGCGGTGTAAATTCCAGAAAATGTACTCTAGTTTGTAGACGCTATAACTTTTGCGCAAACCAATAAATATACGCTTATTGGCATTTTTTTTACTAAAGACATGTGGCTGAATACATTTTGGCCCAAATGTTTGACTAAAATTGAGTTTATTAGATTTTTTTTATAACAAAAAGTAGAAAATCTCTTTTTTTTTCAAAATTTTCGCTCTTTTTCCTTTTTTATATCGCAAAAAATAAAAATCACAGAGGCAATCAAATACCATCAAAAGAAAGCTCTATTTGTGGGAAAAAAGGACGCAAATTTCGTTTGGTTACAAATTGCATGACCGCGCAATTACCAGTTAAAGTAGTGCAGTGCGAAATTGAAAAAAGACCTCTGGTCCTTTGGCTGCCAAATGGTCCAGGGGCTGAAGTGGTTAAATACCCTCCGGGCTCCTCCCATAACTTCAGGCCGGTACCCGGCCTTCCAATTTATGGTCTAGAGCCCTACGGACGACATGAGCAAAGATGACATATAGGAACAACACAAAACTCACCAACATGAAATAGACCTGAAAGTGTGCCTTGGTCTACCGTATGGTACACCAAAATAAGGGGGCAAAAACCTTCAGGTAGGGGATAATTATTTATTAAGGTAATGTCACTGAGTAAGACGAGCAAAGGCCTGAGCCACCTCTAACTGTGGGTTAGGAATGTAGCGAGAGAAGCAGGCCGATTCCGCCGACCCAGTTCCTTGATCACATGGTCCGGAACCCCCTGTCTTGAAGCCGTCGTGGCCGCCCCAATCTGGAATGAATGCCCGGAGTACTGGCTGGGGTCCAACTGAAGATTGCCGAGAAGGACCCGGACATGTTCCACGAACTGCGACGAGTTGAGGGGTTATACCAGAAAGGGTAGAAGCGGACTGGACCCTGGGCGGTCGGATAGCAGTGCCGTCAAGCGGTTTAACACGGCAACTGGGCCCAGTTGTTGTGAGTCCTGTACAGGTGAACATCTACTCCGGAACCTCGCTGCTGAGTTTTGGATGTCGCCAAGTGAAGGACGTAGTGATCCTGGTGGCGGCAGAGACTACTTCTATGCAAGGCTGGACCGGCTGGGTGGCTGCGAGTGAACTCGCTGGCCGTAGAAACCCATAAAACGCCATGTGTATCGCAGCCTGCAGGACGGTGCTGAGGAGGAGAGCGAAAGGGGACCTATCCAGGATGTCAGACATTCCCTTGAAGATCTCCCCCGTGGTAGTCAGCCACTTCGGGCTGACTGGCGGCTGGTGTTTCTGCACTCCCCGTAGTAGAGCCCTCACTGCGTGGCAGGAGAACACCGAAGGCCTCGCTGGGTCTTGAAGCGACAAGTAGTGCGGCACCCCGGCCACGTACTGGCGTATCGTGCTGTGTGACAGTGCTAGGTGAGAATGACAATAAGCGCTGAGTTAAACTTCCCTGGAATGAATGAGCAGTAAACATTGAACTGATGCTGTAGGGACAGCTGGACCAGTCTGCGGAGGAAGGACATGACGGGCCTGGATTTAGGCCTGCCCTTGCTGCTGATCTTGGCTGAGGCTTGATTGTCTGTCGTGAAAGCCACAGTCTGTCCAGACCAATGGTGACCCCATAGGTGAGCGGCTGCTACGATGGGGGAGAGCTCAAAGAGGGCTGACGTGGTAGTGAAGCCTGGTGTGGCTAGTAATTGAGGAGGCCAAGGGGCGGCGAACCACAAATGGCCAAAAATGGCGGCGCATCCTGTGGATGTCGCCGCATCGGTCACCACCTGAGGTGACTGCGTGGACACGACTGGGATGAACAGGGACACACCGTTCCAATTACCAAGAAAGTGTTCCCCCATGGCCAGATCTGCCCTGGCTGCCCAAGGGCTACTCTTAGACCCGAAGGTCAAATTGGTTGCGAAACAATATCGCTCCCTCCACTTGACGAGGGGACGAGCGAGTTGAGACTGGGAGCGACGGAAGAATGAGGCGCTGACAGATCATACACCAGACGTTTTTATTTGAAAAAATATTCCCTGTACAAGCCCGATAGGGCTAACCCTCCAGATGTTAAAGGGAGACTGACTGAACGGGCCTATCAAGAAGTCCCGATCCAACTCCGTCTGCAGAAGGACGTCAATCACTGGCTCATCTATTGCTGCTGAGCGTAGGTTCGGACATTCGTGGGTGGAGTGGGGCAGGGTGATGAGCCCGGTATGAAACCCATCGGTGAAACCCCGGATGAGGTAGCTGGCGAGTGACGGAGTGGGGTGTGAGGTCAAGTAAACACCGAGCCAAAGGGCATTGACCCGGCTTAGTCGTGGTTCTTCTGTTTGACCTCACATAGAATCCTGGGGTGCGCCCTCTGGCATAGGGTGCAAACGTGCAAGAGCCGGCACTGGCTGAAATTGCAGGAGCCGTAATTGAAATTGTTGCAAATGGCGGCTCCCCCAACCATCCGCACCGGACGTCCCAACTTGTCCACCTTTTGCCCTTGCGCCGGGGCCTGCTGAGCCTGGCTCGTGCTGGTAGAGGCCGTGCTAGCTATCGGATGGACAGAGGCTATGTTGGCACACCAGACCGTGGTGTGGGACGCTGACTGACAGACAGCACATAGCGGGGAGCGAAGACCCGCGAACTGGCGGCAGAACAACTCCGTGTCCACTACGCTCCAGTCCGTTGTCAAATGAAACTGTGAGAAACTGGCTGCGGCTTTGGCCGAGAAGGACCGATGATAATCGTAGAAGGCTGAGCCACCGTATTTGTGGCCCAGGTCTACGATCAAATGGAGGTAGAGGTCCAGTTCCTCCCGTCTGCCGGGGGAGGCTGAGCACAGCACGTCCCTAAACATGCCGAAAGCGAGCGTGAACTCGGGCACCGTGAGCTTTCTGTTGAGCCTCGGATCCTTCGCTTTCAAAACCACTGAGACGTCCCCCCAGGTGTAGGCCTTGTTCTCGGCCAAGTCATGGACCGAGATCATGAGTGAGGCCAGGTTAACGTCTCTGCCCTCTAAAATGTCCTTCCTTACGCTGGGTGGCACCAGGTGGGAAGGGTGAACGGTAGTCGTGGCAAGCTCACTACCTGCGGCCGGTGCACTGATGGCTGGGACCACCGCAGGGTCCGGAACCGTGGCAGCCGGGCTAGTCTCTAGACGAGACACCCTGTCCTGGACCTCAACGATTGAGGAAGACAGGGAAGACACGAGGGTGTGTAGCTGAGCGACGGCGGCTGAAATCGATTCCAGAGACGCCTGCTGGCTGCTGGGGCTTGCTGCGGCCGGTGGTGGGAAGAGGAGCCTGAATAGCTCCGCCTTCCTGGCCGCGGCCGAGAAGGGTATCCCTCTGCGTCTCAGCTCGGCGGACAGCCTGGGAATTGTCCATGCCCTAAGGGACTGGACACTGCCAGCCTCGGAGGCTGATGCCGGAGATAGCGGGGTGGTGAGGTCATCGCTGCCGACTGATGACATGGCGGCTGCCAAGACCCGTTACTTAGTAGACTGGTCACGTGTCTGCAGGCTGGGCCTATAAAGAGGTGACAAGCAATGAGTTTGAATGTGTCACCTATGATCTACGTACCTGCCATGAGAAAGCAGGAGCCCCTCGTGCCCCAGCGTTTTTTTTTGTTTTTTTTTTACCTGCTGGAACCCTGATGAAGCTGGTGCAGGTGGACCTACTGAATCCGACTGACCTGAGAGAGTGTGAGAGAAAGTACCTATTGAGAGCCTAAACTGCTGCCTTCCAGAGCGACGGAACCCAACGTAGATGATAACAACAGGCGATAGTGACTTAAGTCGACTGCCGAGACCGCTGTGGGATCAAATGACAGATGACAACACGAATGACTGACTTGACATGTTGCCTTAACTGAACGAACTTCCCGTGACAGGGCCCGGCCTGTTCGTACCGTATGGGGGTGCCTGTGAGCCGGACTCTGGAGCACGTACAGGAATGAGGCAACCGTGACACGAGGCTAACTGCCTGGGTATTGCTGGGTATTATTGCTTTTTTTTTTTTGTAGAAATGCGGCCGGCCTAGGGCACGCCGGCGCGAATTCGTACAGGCAGGTGACCAATTAACGCCGGGGCGTGGTAAGGTGACACAGAAATGATATAACATGACAAGGACAAGAGTGAAAGTCTCTTTTTTTTTTTGCGACTCCGCCCATGGCGCATGTATTGAAATGAGGCCGGGCATAGGGCACGCCGACACGAATTAGTGCGAGGTAGTGACTGCATTCATGCCGGGCGTGGTAAGGTGACTGAAATGCGATACCATGACAGGGGCAAGAATCAGGAATGTACGCAAACCAGTGATGCGATTCCGCCCTTGGCGCATGTATTGAAATGAGGCCGGGCCTAGGGCACGCCGACATGAATTAGTGCGAGGTAGTGACTGCATTCATGCCGGGCGTGGTAAGGTGACAGAAATGAGATACCATGACAGGGGCAAGAATCAGGAATGTACGCAAACCAGTGATGCGATTCCGCCCTTGGCGCATGTATTGAAATGAGGCCGGGCCTAGGGCACGCCGACACGAATTAGTGCGAGGTAGTGACTGCATTCATGCCGGGCGTGGTAAGGTGACAGAAATGAGATACCATGACAGGGGCAAGAATCAGGAATGTGCGCAAACCAGTGATGCGATTCCGCCCTTGGCGCATGTATTGAAATGAGGCCGGGCCTAGGGCACGCCGACACGAATTAGTGCGGGGAAGTGACTGCATTCCTGCCGGGCGTGGTAAGGTGACAGAAATGATATACCATGACAGGGGCAAGAATCAGGAATGTACGCAACCAGTGATGCGATTCCGCCCTTGGCGCATGTATTGAAATGAGGCCGGCCTGGGGCACGCCGACACGAATTAGTGCGAGGTAGTGACTGCATTCATGCCGGGCGTGGTAAGGTGACAGAAATGATATACCATGACAGGGGCAAGAATCAGGAATGTACGCAACCAGTGATGTGATTCCGCCCTTGGCGCATGTATCGAAATGAGGCCGGGTAGTCGTGCATCTGGATCGCCCAGATCGGAGCATGTATGGATGCGACCGGACCAGGATCGAAGCGATGGCATGAACGCCCTGTTTAACTGATGCGAAATGATTTAGCATGACCGAATGGCCTGATACGTTAGCCATGTTTGAAATGATGAAATGATTGTCATGCTAACACGTGAAATGTTTCGACACGGTCGAAGTGATTCGTACAATTGTATGCCAACAGTGCTTTGGAATGTAAATAGCGATTTGGTACGCTCGCTGGCGCCACTGATTCGAATAATGGCAGGACATGAACGATGCGTGTGAGTGCGAACGGCACCCGTGCGTGAGTCGTGTTTGAACGATTCGAAGACTGCGTAGCACGACCGCGTAAGGGGAACCCTTGAGTGCCGGATGCGGCATCGGTCGGAGTGTTTCGTGGTGGCGGCCCTGAATGTGCGTGCCGCTAGATGGCTCCCGATCGTGTACAACCAAAAACGTGCGAGTAAGTGTTTAGGTTTCGAGACAAGCAGCGCGTGGTTCGTGAGCTACGCAGACCACAGTTTAGTGACATGATAAGCAGTGCATGAGAACGTAAAACATGGGAGCCGAAGCCCTACCTGCGACAGCCGAACCAGACTCTTTGAACGAACTGCGACTCGGCGACACGAGTGCGACACGAAGGGACAACACGATTTACGAACACGGAACGCGGGACTGCAACAAGAGTAGACGGACAGACGAAAACGGAGCTCACGAACCGGCACCAACAGCGCTTGTCTCGAACGAGTCGGTCCTAGATGTCTGACGTATCAGATATCACGCACAGGAAACCGACAAAGACCGGCGGCCTTTGGGCTGCTTAAATACCCTCCGGGCTCCTCCCATAACTTCAGGCCGGTACCCGGCCTTCCAATATATGTAGCACCCTCTACTTTTAGGTAGGTGCTTAGTGGTGTTTTTTTGATAGAATAGGGTGTAGAGGTAGGTAAATTTGGCCAGGGCGATGTATTTTACTGGGCCTGGTTGTGAATTCAGTGTTGGGAGTGTCAGGATAAAGGGGGGGTGTGGCCACCTACACTTGGGCTCAGGGATGCCTCCTCTGCTGGACGGTGGGTGTGCTGGACAGAGAGGATGGACTGAGATCTGAGTGGCAGGAAACCCCATGTGAAAGAATGGACCAATAGTTAATTTGAGTGGTCACGAGAGGAGGTCTCTCATAAAAGGGGGGTCACATGCTCTTGGGAGGAGGGAGTGGAGGCCCAAGTTCAGGGGCTGGTGCAAGTTCAGGCTGAGGCTCGGGAGTTCAGAGATCCCGAGGGAGGCCGAAGTCAGGCCCCTGGATCAGCAGTCATTATGTATCTCTGGAGGAATACCAGACGTCCCATGCGGGGAAGTACCAGATTGCACGGAAGGAGGAAGTAGGAATTAAGAGGAAGAAGAAGACTGGGAAACAACCTTCTGTGAGTAGAGCATGGACTGTTGTTTGGGAGAGTGCAAAGGGAGTGCAAACCCAGTGGATCTATTCAGAAAACTTTATGCTGTGTATCCAAGGATCACAGTATCAAGCACTTATTGGGGTTAGGGAAGGAGGTTGGACACTGCAAGTCACGGAGATAGGCGGTGAGGCCTAGGACTTAGAGTCTCAACATCCAAAGCATTATTCAGAGTGATGCTCACCTACCCATATTCGGAATGCATTAGATAGAGAAATGGAACCAAATAAGAATCGCTGGAAGGGAATCTAATTATCAAAGCCACGGCTATTATTTAATATCCCCTTTTACTTCAAAGTTGGGGATTAATATGGCATGTCATATGCTTCATTGGACAGCCTTATAAATGCTATTCCCAAATAAAGCAACTTAAAGAATTCAGAGTGTGGAGTGTTGTGTCATGGAATTCCAGTGGGAATCGGAACCGGATCAGGCTGGCAAAAGGTAAATTAACAAAATCAGCAGCCCCCAAGGGGGTAGTGTGCTACATATATAATATGTAGTATTGATTTGTGTGATTTTATAAGAGAGGATTTGACCTTGAGGGACATAATAGGTTTTTATGAAGGGTTTTTATTGCTGTCTGTTTCCTCTCTGGGAAAATTCACCATTCTATTTGTTTGTTTTACTATTATCATCATAACAGAAAATGAGGAGATCCTTAGTTTTAGGCTGCATTCACACCTGAGCGTAGTTTTTCAGGCAGAAAATCGCGCGAATTGCGGCGTTTTTTCGCGGCGTTTTTTACCGCGATTTGCAGCGTTTTTTACCGCGATTCGCTGCGTTTTTTACCGCGTTTTGCCGCAAATTTTGTGCAGAGCAAAAGGTCACCAATGTAAAAAGAATAAAAACGCCCAAATCTGCCCGATTCGCGCGACAAAAAAGGGTCCGGAACTTGTTTGAGCTTCAGGCGTAGGGCTTCAGGCGTTTTGGAGTGGAGATGTGAACCATCTCCATAGAGAATAATGTATTTTTTCCCCTCTAGCTTTTGTAGCTTCAGGCTTCAAGCTACAAAACGCTCAGGTGTGAATGCAGCCTTAGAGTTTTTACCCAAAAAATTAGGGGAAAAGCTTACAATGGGAATACCTGTTCTGGGCACAACTATCTAAGAGGGTAATACCCCTCATTTTGAAAATATTTCCTCTAATTTCCCATGGACAGGACATGAAGTAAAGGGAAAGGAAACTACTAGCTAACATAAGTTTTAAACCTTCCCTACTATATCTAAAAACTAAAAAAGTTGTGGCTTTGGATACTTTTAAAGGAAGACAAATTGAAGTCTATGTGGCTTTTGTTTTTGATTATGTTATGTAAACCACTACTCCTGTTGAAGTTCCCTAAGGTATTGAACTAATTCTCTTTTGAATATTGCAATCTCCGGTTTTGCCACGAGTTTGAAGCAAGACTGATATAATATATTACACTACACAAAGTTGGGTTGATTTACCAAAGGCAAATAGACTGTACACCTTACAAGTGCAATTGCTCCAGAGCTTGCATTCCTGCAAAGAACAGTCTGCTTCCCTTTAGTAAATCAATCCTACTGAGCCTTCTTTTTCCTTATTTAGAGTCCGGTTGACAAGTTTTACAGGGACCATTTTCTTGGAATGACATCTTCATTCACCAGATTTAGAGAAAATGTGTTGTCTTAGGCCCACAAGTACCTTTTAACTACATTTGATATTGCTTGTAGTATTCTCTAAGCTGGTATATATTACAATTTGAGCAATTCTTGCAAGGCTCACTTTCCAGTATTGAATTCAAGCAGGCTTTAAATCATTTATACTATAAATTATTAATATACTTTAAGATGTTTTCAAGTTACAATTATTCATGCTTAATATAGCTTGCCACCACTGTTTGAGCTTGATCATGATCTCAGAAATACCAGGGACCTAATTTTGAGGCTTAAAGAGAAATCAGTGCAGTTATATACACACTAGGAAGAAATAATAAGTATTGCAAATATTAGGCCACTTACTTCACCCAAGCAACCTTCTTT
>CM053030.1:359882539-359940795 GCA_028564925.1 Lithobates sylvaticus | reverse complement strand
ATTTTCTTCCGTCTGCAGAATCGGACCACAACAGAGGCGGATGATATCGGATGTCAGCGGATGTTCATCCGCTGACACCCGCTATCCCATAGGGATGCATGCATGTCCGTATTTCATCCGAAAACGGATGGATGAAATATGGACATACGGTCCGCTCGTGTGAAAGAGCCCTTAGGCCCCTTTCACACTGGGGCGGGGGCAGTGTCGGCTGTAAATTTACTGTCGTATTTGCAGAGGTATTCGGCCGCTAGCAGGGTGCTTTTAACCCCCGCTAGCATCTGAAAAAATGTTAACAACACCCACAAAGTGCTGCTGCAGCAGCGCTTTGCTGGCGGTATAGCCACACTGCCCCATTAATTTCAATGGGCAGGAGCGGTGGAGGAGCAGTATACACACCGCTCCAGACTTTTTTTAGCATCCTGCCAGCGCACCGCTCCAGTGTGAAAGCCCTCGGGGCTTTCACATTGGTGAGACAGGAGCGGCTCTTTCAGGTGGTTTGCAGGCGCTATTTTTAGCGATGTAGCGCCTGCAAAGCATCCCAGTGTGAAAGGAGTCTTAAAGCTGAACTAACCCTATCAATTTAACGGTTTCCCAAAACAGTTACCATACATTCAAGGCATGCTGTGAATAACTCACAGTTGCTTGTGCTCTCAATCAAACTGTCAAGCCATCAAATTGCTGAAGTCATAACTGATCACATGTGTAGCACGATAGCAACTGCAGATCAAACAGAGACTAAGATGGTACAGTAGCTGCCTAGGCTGTAAAGAATAAGAGGGTTTATTTATGTTATCGCCCTTTGATAGTTGCATGCATTTTATGAGCCTGCTAAAATTGCCATTCGATTATATGCACCTCTTACTGGAATAAACCTTTATTTTCACACTGGATAATTATTTATATATATATATATATATATATATATATATATATATATATATATATATATATATATATATATATATATATATATAATTTTTTTTTTATTATATATAAAATATCTCACATAAAATTAAACCTAGAAGTGTTGTATTATGCTCTCTTCTCTGCCCTGATGGAATTTCCTGCATAACACCAATGGAATCCACTTACAAATCTGATCCAGGCAACAACAGAAAAATGTGGTATAGCTGCCAAATTCAAATTCTATTTCCATGGAAAGGTTCCTGCTGGAAAGGCATAGCACATCTAGATGTAATATACCTTACATATGTATTTTGTATTAGGCCTTACACATGTATTTTATAATGGTGTCATAACTGATCACATGTGCAGCATCATGGCAGTTGTAGATTAAACAGAGGCAAAGATGGCAGCTTCCTTGGCTGAAAACGATAGGGGGGTTTACTTCCACTTTAAAATGTACCTTCTATTGGTCTTAGCCTGTTCAAAAACACTAATTTTTTTTTATTTAATTTTTTGCTGCTGTGATCCAACTTCCTGTTAAAGGGTGGCTAAGTCCATTCTCCATGGTCCATTTGTATGTAGCAATGTAGCCACCCTCTCATGCATGCTCCTGAGATGAACTAGACTAGAGACCATAGAATTTGCAGTGTGCACATGACCACAACTACCGTGCAATGCTTATTCCAAACAAACAGAAGTAAAAGGGAAAAGGATACAAGGAGGCAGGGAAAAAAAAGGGTAAAAAAATTATTTCATGAAACACAAAACACATAGGAAGTTTCCCCAGGGTTTTTTTTTAGCAGCAGAGAATTTGTATAAAAAAATGGTTGATGTAAAAAAATTATTTATTTAACAGACAATAATAATTTCAAATGAACAATAATGAATCATCCATATAGGTGTTGCGACACAAAAACAGACATGGAACATCCCTCATAGCAAAAAACACTCTATATACAAGCATGGTTTGTCAATTGTATTTGTAACATATGTATCCACATGAAAAACTCTGATGCATTTCGACCCTTGCGATTTCTGGTCTTTTCAGGGGGATT
This sequence comes from Lithobates sylvaticus, assembly GCA_028564925.1. NCBI lineage: Eukaryota > Metazoa > Chordata > Amphibia > Anura > Ranidae > Lithobates > Lithobates sylvaticus. Next base: position 359,938,834 of record CM053030.1, on the reverse strand, counting down.
TCTATTCTAGGAAAATGTCAAAATATCTAATTAAAGACTTTGGACAATATAAAAAAAATATATATAGGTATAGCATTTAAAATTTAGCAAAATTATTTCTCCATACACACAGAGGTATAGTTACCAATGGGTGGATGAAGACATGAGGATGTATCACACAAACCAGCATTGCAGGATTGTAGTTGTCCAGTGATCCCATCGCTGCCGCAGGTCCCCCCTGCGTCCTCCGGGTGGGTGCATAGTCCACCGAGCTTTGCAGGGGTCCACATTCTGGGACCCGGAGAGGAGGATGGGGGGGGGGGGGTAAGACACCTGCAGATGGACATGCAAATACCTTTTGTAAGTCGTCATTTAATAATGTTGTGGGGGGGGGTATATAGAAGTGCTTGGCAGCTGTAGGCTGGTTGTTATTTGGTCATTAATAGATTCATATTATAGAAAAATTAAGTTAGTTATACATAATATGGCGTAGTTTATTCGTTGGTTGGATTGATTATAAGAGGGATTAGCTAGCAGTGAAAAGAAGGTGGGTGAGGGATGAGGTGTGGTGATGTGATAAAAAAAATATATATATTTTCTACTTTCTGCTATAAAACACATCCAATAAAAAAAAAAATCAAATTTCTTCATCAAATTAGGCCAAGATGTATTCTGCTACATATTTTTGGTAAAAAAAAATACCAATAAGCTTATATTGATTGGTTTGCGCAAAAGTTATAGCATCTACAAACTATGGGATATTTTTACGGAATTTGTATTTATTTATTTTTTTTACTAGTAATGGCAGTGATCAGTGATTTATAGCAGGACTGCGATATTGCGGCAGACAAATCGGACACCAAGTGACACTTTTGAAACATTTTTGGGGAGCAGTGACACCAATACTGTAATTAGTTCTAAAAATATGCACTACCGCTGTACTAATGCCTGTCAGGGAAGGGGTTAACATCAGGGTTAAATGTGTTCCCTGGGAGTGCTTGCTAACCATGTGTGGGATGGATTAACTGTGGGAAGACAGAGATCTGTGTTCCTGCTTTGCAGAAACACAGGATCGCTATCTTCCCTTGTCACAGAATGGCGATCCGCCTTGTTTACATAGGCAGACCGCTGTTCTGCCTCTCTCAGGAACAATCGGTGGGTCCCAGCGGACATCGGGTCAGCCGGACCCGCTGATTGGCTCCTGCTGTGTCCAATCACAGCAAGAACGGGTCGCCAGTGGCAGCGCGTGCACTCCCCAGATCCGGAAGTGCAAAATCATGTACCTGTAAGTGATTCTGCGCACATGAGACACCAACTCGCTGTAAATATTCATGGGGCAGCCAGCAAGCAGTTAATGTCACTTTAACCACTTCCCGACCGCCTGCCATACATATACTGCTGAAAGGTGGCTCCATTATGCAAAATCACACACCTGTACATGATTTTGTCAATGGGCACTGGGGTCGCACTGGTCGCCGGACTGCCGATGGCAAACTGATTGGCCACAGGGGGAGCCACCCACGATCGCTCCCTGCAGAGACAGAACGGCGGTCTGCCGATGTAAACAAGCCCCCCCCCCCAGAATGAGGAGTAAGGAAAGACAGCCAGATGGAGGAAGCTGCATGTCAGCATGTCCCCAGATCCGTATACATCTCAGAACTGGGAGAACTGGGAGCAGAGGTGGTGAGTCCCCCTTAAAGTGGATGTAAACCCCCAAAAAATATATATATTTTTTATGTCATAATGTAGAGAATAAGATTTCATTTCATTTGAGCCCAGTCTTGCCACACAGATTTACTCCAGCCTGAGCAATCCTCTTTTATTGTTCAGTTAGAAAGATCTTGACAAAGTGCTAAAAAATTGTCAAAAACGCCCCCTTGCTGTGAGTGACAGGTGATTTACACATCAAAAAAATAATAATATTTTTTGGGGTTTGCATTCACTTTAACTTTTTTTTTTTTTTTATATGCATAGACTGAAACAAAATGGACATATAATGGATATATAACGCTGAAAGACTGTCAGTACACCAATTCTAAATAAAAAAGTGGAAGACGATAAAGGAAAGACCATTAAAAAATAAAAAATAAATAAAAAAAACGGGAAGGAAGGCGAAGGAAAAAGGGGGGGGGGGGTCAAGGAAGGAGAGCTGATAATAAATAAACATAATAACATGCAGGGAAGAACAGTAAGAGGAGGGACAGTGGCAAAACTACCCGAAATAAGCCTAAGCCCAGGTCCAATGGAAAAATATATGTCCCAAGAAGGAACCTCTGAAAAGCAACTAATAGAAAAGCAACGAGGAAGTCTAGAATAAATCAAAAACTTGAACGTGACCCATAAAGGGGAAGACCAACACTTGAATGACCAACTACCCACAAAAATAGAAATGGCGTCCTAGAAAATTCTTTAAAAAAAATTAAATGGTGAAAATACATAATGATATGATATTGGAACGAGTGGAAGAGACCGAAAAGAGATTAGACAACCATATACAAGTTTTAAAAGATCTAAAATTAGAAATTTAAGTCTTAAAGAACAGACAAAAGGAGTTTGCATATAAATTTGAGTAAATAGAGTATCGAGTACATAGTACCCCTACCCATTCATCAAAAAAGTGAATAAAGATACTACATGAGTTTTTGACAATTCCTTTATTAAAAAATCAAAAATCCAAAACAATGTCCCGTGATCATCAATCTCTGGCCTCAACAGAAGGCTCTCTGCTGACTGCCTGCTCCTCTAGCATTTCATAAATAGCTAAGGGCGGAGCCACTTGATGACATCACCCCCTTGTGACATCATCGACCCAGCATGCTTGGTCATTGAAGTCACAAGGGGGTATGGGTCACCCGCTGACATCATCGGGTGACTCCACCCTTAGCTTTTTAAGAAATGTCAAATGGAGGAGCAGGCAATCGTCAGGGAGCCTTCGATGAAGCCGGAGGATTTCGCTTTTTTCGGGTCTGGTGGTGCGGCGGGTGATGAAATTGACAATGGATCTTTATCAAGGGACATTGTTTTTGATTTTTTAATAAAGGAATTGTTAAAAACATGTGTAGTGTCTTTATTCACTTTTTACACTTTTTTAGTGAATGGGTAAGGGTACTATGTACCCCATACTAAGTGACATGCGGGGCAGGATCTGGGGGCCCCCTTGTTAAAGGAGGCTTCCAGATTCTAATAAGCCCACCCGCCCGCAGACCACCACAGCCACTGCCAAGGGTTGTGGGGAAGAGGCCCTTGTATCCATCAACATTGGGACAAGGCACTTTGAGGTGGGGGGTGGAGCAAAAGCACCCCCCATGTTGAGGGCCCCAAAGCACCCCCCATTCCAGTCCGTCAGGCTGCATGCTCAGACAAGGGACTGGTATGGATTTTGATGTGTTTTTTTTTATCTTGGTGTAGGGTTCCCCCTTAAAAATAAAAGGATTGGGAAAAATCCCATGCTGTTTTTTTTCAGAATTCTCTATTGCCAGCATTCTTTTGTTTACATTTCAACAATGAGTCATTGGTTGTTAAGGACGCGGCAGCCGGCCCATTTCTTAACAACCAGCTATTTTTTCCACAGAATTCATGACTAGTGTAGTCACGATATAACCCCTTAGCTGTAACCATAACCCCATAAACTTAACTTAATTAATAAATGAGAGACCACACCGGTTATGGAGTTAAATGGCCATAACAGCTTATTTATTTAAATTACCAATAATAAGAACTCCAGTTTCTTATTAGAAAAATAAACATAAATAACAATAACAATAAACACTTTCAGACCCCTTGCTGAAAACAAAACAAAACAGGTTAAACCCCTATATACATGTTGGTCAGTGACGGAGCTAAGTGCTTATCACACAACCTGATATCAACTGATATCAACACAAGGGGGCACTGCGGGCTAAAGAAACCAATGGGTCTCTACCGTACCGCCCGATAACCAACATACCCGCAGTGCACAAAACCATTGGACATCAACAACGTTTGATGTAACAAGGAGGGGCCATCTATTGATGAGCCCCCCACCCACTTACCACCAGTATAACTGCTACCGTCACTGACCAACAAAACAACTAACGCCACAGCCTGAAAGGGGGACCACCTCACCCTTGATGGCACCTCCACACCCGCAGGGCCGCCTGGATACCCTCCTGCAAACCCAATGACCAGAGGTCAATACCCACATCCGTAAGATGCACTCCATCCCGCCTCAAGTACATCCCTACATTTACCTCCAACTCCCGGTGGCGAACAACTAGGCCACCTTGCCATGCTATGAACCGTCCCACCACTTTATTGACCCGGATCCTGGCTTTATTAATCCTAAACACCGACCTGGCCATGCGCCAGTTGGTCCTGGCTACCATATCCGACCAAATCAGAATGGTGCCCGGGAACGTGGCCCGGAGGAACATGATGTCCGCCTTGATATCAGCTATCAAGTCCCTCACGGTCCTTACACCCAAGTCATTGCCGCCTGCATGAATGACCAACACTTCAGGTGGTCGATCTAGCCAGGCGTACCTCTCAACCTCCGGGACCACCCTGCCCCACATCATACCAGGCCTACCTAACCACCTGATAACTGCATCCCTCCTGGAGATGCCCAGCTGTCTCCCACCTGGTCTCACGTCCCCCCTCCTGGCACCCCAGCACACGTAAGAATGGCCGAGGATCCATACAAGGAGTTGTCGCCCTGCATCTGTAACAACAAGAACAACGTTACACGCACAACACCCCATACTACATCCACCTTATGCAGTACCCCCACATACCCACCAATACTACTATTGGCACGTTAATTATATCAACAACCAAACCCTTTTTTTTTTTTTTTTTTATTATTCACACACCAACTTTGGCCGAACATAACTGCGGAATCGCTGAGATTCCCATCTCCCTAACTTTTGCACATCCGCTTCATCCAACCCACACCTGGCGGCTTCAGTAGCTGCCCCAATGCGGAAGGAGTGTGAAGCGTAGGCGTTACTATCCAATCCCAACCTCCCCAAACACTTTCTCAACACCGCCACAAACTGAAATCTGGACAAGTACCGTCCATCCGCATGTAACAACAGCGGACCCTCCCCCCCTGGTCTTACTGCCAGAAACTTTGTCACCGTTAATACAGGGCAAACACCGCACCCCTGTATCGCATACAAACTCACCTGCGTCCCTCGTCCTCTTTGGTCTGTTTTTGATCTTCTCAACCTGACCATCACCTTATCCTCCCCTATATCCACATCCTGAACCATCAAGCCCCCCGCCACCTCTTTTGATGGGCTGACCAATTCCCCAATACGGAACGCTCCAAAGAATGCCAATGCAAATGCAGCTGAAAACAACCTCACCTCATACGCTGACAGACACACCCCTTTAAGCTGTACACTTATATCTGACAAGTTCCCAAATGTGATGGGGCGCCGCTTGTCCTTACTCCTATGCAACTTCCGATACCCCTTTATGGCTTGCTTCACCCAGAAATCCTTCGTTAGATCCTCCCTTCTCCTCAATTTAAACCAAAACGTAAGCCCTACCATCCTCTTTTCAATAGCCGACACAGATTTTCCCATTTCCATATCCCTGGCCACCCAATCCAGCAATAACAGCCTGTCTCCCGGGTCCTCCCCCCCGGCTTGTGCCAAACCCCGAAGGTCAGTCCATTCCTTCCAAACTTTAGAGTAGGCCAGCCATGTCGACTCACTTACAGACCTCCGTATCCACTCTGCCGCGGTTCCAATGCTAACTCCCACATCCAGCCCGGGCATGGAACACCCTCCGCTCTTGCTGTCGGCGCCAGCTCCCTGAACTTGTCCCACTGAAAGCGAGACAAGGCGTCAGCTAAAGTGTTCTCAACACCCGGGATGTGAACAGCATACAAAAAGATGTTCAACCGCATGCAACGCAACACCAGATGTCTCATCAATCTGATGACAGGAGGAGAAGCCGCAGACATGTTGTTGATCACCTGAACCACCCCCATATTATCGCAGTTCAGCCTCAACTTGAGGTTCCTACACGACTCTCCCCACAACTCCAAAGCCAGCACCACCGGAAACAGTTCCAGCAGTACCAAGTTTTTCTGAAAACCCACCTGTAACCATGAGTGCGGCCAAGGCTCCGCACTCCACTGTCCCTGGAAGAAAGCCCCATAACCTGTAGATCCAGCGGCGTCTGTCACCAGCTCCACATCAAAGTTACTGACCGGTCCCGACATCCAAACCGCCCTGCCATTGTAACCTTCCAGGAACTGATCCCATACCTTCAAATCCTCTCTATGTTCCTTGTTGAGCCTAATGAAATGTGTCGGTATTCGCACCCCCTTAGTCGCTGCCGACAACCGCCTACAAAATATCCTACCCATGGGAATAATCCTGCACGCAAAATTCTTCAACTTTCCCAACAACGATTGTAACGTGCGCAACTGAACTTTTTTCCAACCATAAACCTCTCCCACCATTTTCCTCAAATCCCTTACCTTCTCTTCCGGCAATCTACATTCCATGGCCATGGAATCTATTACTATGCCCAAAAAAACTCAACTCTGTCCGCGGGCCCTCCGTTTTATCGGCTGCCAGTGGCACCCAAAATTTGTCCGCAATGTGCTGCAACGTGGACAACAGTATCGCACACACATTGGAAGCCGGAGGACCCACGCACAAGAAATCATCCAGGTAGTGGATGACAAAATCGATCCCTGTCACATCCCTCACTACCCATTCCAAGAAGGAACTAAACGCCTCAAACATGGCGCAAGAAATGGAACATCCCATCGGTAAACACCGATCAACATAAAACTCGCCCTCCCAGCAACAGCCCAATAACCGAAAGCTCTCCGGGTGTACCGGTAATAGCCGAAATGCTGCTTCCACGTCAGATTTTGCCATTAGCGCCCCTTTTCCGTACCGCCGCACCCAACGCACTGCGGCGTCGAATGACGTGTAAGACACCGTACACTCATCTGGGTCTATGAAGTCATTGACCGAGCCCCCTTTTGGGAACGACAAATGGTGAATGAGCCGAAACTTGTTCGGCTCTTTCTTGGGTACCACACCTAACGGGGACACCACCAGGTCCTCTAACGGCTTAACCTTAAAAGGCCCCGCCATCCTACCCAACCCCACTTCCTTGGAAAGTTTCTCCGACACTACCTCAGGGTGTTGCAAGGCGGATCTCAAGTTCTTGGCCAGTGGTGGAATCACTGACAATTTACACGGAATCTTGAAACCCTCCCTGAAACCCCTGCTCAACAAAACCGCCGCCCCCCTGTCTGGATATCTATTTAGGAAAGGCTGCATCCTTTCCCACATCACCGGCGTCGTCCCTCTTGTGGCCAGATTCCCCTCCCCGCTTGCCTTTCTTAAAACATCTGGCGAGGGTGTGACCCCCCCACATCCTGAACATTCATGCTTGAATTTACAGGTCCCTCCAAACTTACAGGCCCCCTCATTAAATTGCCAACATACCCCCCACTTTTTACCGGCCGGAGGTCCCGAGGCCTGGCTGCCTCCGGCCCCCCCTTGAAATGTCTGAGCCGGCGTCTTAGCCGACGCCATCAGCTTCATCCAGAGGCTAATATCTTTGTGATCCCACCTCAAAGCCGGGCGTACAGCCCTACGCTGGCGGAACTGCTCGTCGTACCGCAGCCACGCCGTTCCACCGTACACCCGATAAGCCTCCCCAATTGCGTCCATGTAGCAGAACAACGCCGAACAATGTTCGGGGTTCTTCTCCCCAATCACTCCAGCAAAAATGGCAAACGCCTGGAGCCAATTGGCGAAAGTCCTCGGAATGAGTCTATACCTCCTTTTTTCCTCATCATCCTTTTTACTACTATCCGGTTTTACCCTGTCCAGGTTGAATTTTTCCAGGGGGAGCAAGGAGAAAATCTCCACGTACTCCCCCTTCCAAATCTTCTCCCTGACCTCCTGTTTTAAATGAGCCCCGAGCGGTCCTTCGAAACAGACATAGACCTCGCATTTTGCTGCATCGGCCATCCGTACTATATCATCCCTCGCCGTCTGTTCCTTTTCCCCTTTTTCCACCTCATTCCCCACCACAACGGAGGTCGGCTGACTTCCTGCCGTGGCCTCTGCCGCCACCCCTCCCCCGACTGTTACACCAGCCCCCACTTCTCCAACTTCCATACTCACCCCTCCTGCTGGAGCATCCCTCCTCTCACCAAAACGGCCTATCAGCACCTTTAACCCTTCCAACAATTCCTGCAGTTGCCCAGGCCCAGTATCCGCCCTCCCGCTCACCGCTCGCGGTTGGTCCGTCTCTGCCAACGACGATGCGGGAGGTAACCCTGGGCTTCCCCCACTGTTACCTGTCCCTAACAGGGATTGTAAAACTTTTACAAAAGAAATATTGTCAGTGGACTTACCGGGCTGACCGGGCGGGATTCCCACAGCCGCTGCACGGGCCTCCACCGGCGGTATAGGGCGACTGAGCTCCTCCTCCTCTTCCGACAATTCACCTTCCGACCGAGAAACGTCCTCCTGCGTAAAAGACAAGGCACGCACCCTAGGGGAGGGGGTCCTGTAAGAGTTACGATCCAGCCTGCCCGTTCCCACTTCGGGCTGCTGGCTGGTCCCTGGCTGATCCGAACTCACATGCGCAGGTGGGCCGGTTCGGGCTCCGCTCCTGCTGACTCGGGTCACTGCCGTGCTTGCTGGTGGCGTCCCGCCATCCCTTGCCCGTTGTGCTGAGTGGGTCCCCCGCCCCCCCCCCGTGATGCCCCACTGACCCTTCCGTCCTCCCCCCCTGACTCGTGCAGAGCCTCCGGGGGGTTCGCTGAAAAGGCATGTCCGGGGGGTGCGACCCCCCTCCTGGCCGTTGCCCGAGTGGCCCTTGAATCCCCTCCCCCTGCTCGTGCAGAGCTGCTGGGGCGGACGTGGTCCCTGAAGAGCCTGATGCGCCGGCCATCTTCCTCCCCCTTGCCGCGGCCCCCCCACCCCCCCCCCCTCCCCCCAATGTTCCTACTGCCCCCCACCACGTGTGAAGGCGCTGGGGCTGTTGAGGCTGTTGTAGCACTGCCATCTGCTCCTAAGGATCCTCTTCCCGGTCGGCCCCTCGCCCCCCCTCCCCCCCAGGCCTGAGTCCTGCCTGCCTGTGCGACCCTCCAGCGCTGTCCCTCTGCACTCTCTTGGCTGGGGGGGGTGGATCGCTCCCCCCTAGGGCTCCTTACCAGCCTCGATGGTCCTGCTGTGGCCCCTGGAGAGTAGCGCTCCGGCGCCCTGGACACTCGACCACGCTGTCTGGCGCCGCCATCTTGGATGTCCCTCACTGTTGACCGGTCTCTTGAGCGCCGCCCTGAGCCATCGAGCCGCTGCAATCTGCTCCATGACCCATCCGGGTCCTTGCTGCGCCGCCGCCGCCCTCACGATCGCCGCAAAATCCCCTCCGTCGGCCATGTTCTTTTAAAAGCACTGAGGAGCAGAGTGAAAAACCTGCCTCCTCGTGCTCTGTCTTTCCCGCACTGACCTCCCGGCTCCGCCCCTCTCTTTTATATGGCCGCTCCTCCCAGCTCTCCCAGATGCCCACCCCAAAATTGTTAACTCACTCCTGCTTGCTGTGTCACCTGACACACAGTCATGGGCGGACCTGCATGACATTTCCTTGCAGTACATTAAATTCCGGTCCTTACTTATCGGTCAATCATTTTTCACCCGATCCAAATTCGAATCATTCCGAAAATTTGGAATTCGTTAGAAAATGAATAAACAGAACAAATGAAACAAATTCTGAAATGAATCAACAAAACTAAATTAGTAACATAACAAATCTATCCAAAACTAAACAAGTTTTCCATCCTGCACATGTCTACCCATGTGTACTAAGCTTAAAGTGGCTGTAAACCCTTACAGACCACTTTGGCCTACAGGTAAGTCTAGATTAAGGCTTACCTGTAGGTCCAATAAATATCTCCTAAACCTACATGGTTTAGGAGATATTTAGAAAAAATCAGGCATCGCTGTCTACGGCGCATGCGCCGTAGACAGCGGCGCGCAGGCGCACTGAGCATGCCGAGATCACGGCGATATGCCGCTCTCGTGCGCATGCGCGGGAGTGACATCATCGCCGCTCCAGCGAATGACAGCGCTGGAGCAGCGAGACCCGGAAGTCACTCCGGGATTGATGGCGGCGGAGGAGGTCGTGGACGAGGGTCGCTTCGGGGGCTTCGTTCTCAGGTAAGTTATTCATAATGAGCTAGTATGCTATGCATACTAGCTCATTATGCCTTTGCCTTGCAGGTTCCGTTTTTTTTTTTTTTTTGAAGGAGGCTTTACTTCCTCTTTAACAGCCACTCCTATCCCCAAGAGATAACATAAAAGCTTAAAGAGGATCTTTAGACTGTTTGAAAAAAATTAAAAGTCAGCAGCTACAAATACTGTAGCGCCGCTGTCTACGGCCCTTCTAATTGGCTGAGACACATTGGCTGACGCTGCTATCAATCAAAGTCAGCTAGACAATCAGGAGAGAGGGGGCGGGGCCAGGTCGGGCTGAATGTGACTTGGCTTGAGTGCCCCTATAGCAAGCTGCTTGCTGTGTGGGCACACGACAGAAGAGAGTGGCCAGGAGCACAGAAGAGGGACCCGAGAAGAGGAGGATCCGGGCTGCTCTGTGCAAATCAACTGCAACAGAACAGGTAAGAATAACATGTTTGTTATTTTTATATGGAAAAAAATAGATTTTACAATCACTTTAAAGTGAAAGTCCATGCAAAATCTAAATTCCCTGCATCTATAGACACCACAGATCTAACACTAACCTCTCTATCCCAGTAAAGAAAAAACTAGTATACATACCTTTTTGGAAGCCGATCTGACCCGCTCGTCACTTCCCATTCATTCAGGGCTGCTGCTACCACTAGGCAAACTAGGCAGGGCGCACTACCACCTAGGTCGCAGCCATGGCCTGTCACCTCCTCATCCCCAGAGAATGTCACCTCTGGAGCCACCATCCCTCCTCTGCACACACCGGTGCACCTGCACACAATGGAGGTGAGATCCCGGGGTAGCAGCAAGATCAGTATCCGTGAAAGAAAGTATCCCCTGCTGCGACTGCAGCTCCAGTTTCAGGCTAAACAAGCTGAGCACAGAGATGCTGCAGCCTGATCAGGTACCTTACTGAGATTAACCCCTTACATGCCGGCTGGTGAGCGGGGACACACAGGCTGGAGCAGAGAACAGCACGGGGCACACAGGCTGGAACAGAGAACAGCACGGGGCACACAGGCTGGAACAGAGAACAGCACGGGGCACACAGGCTGGAACAGAGAACAGCACGGGGCACACAGGCTGGAACAGAGAACAGCACGGGGAATTAACCTCTTGAATGACGGATAGTCAGTATCCCCAGGGTTTTCATGGGGGTTGTAGTATGAAGATGGGGCAGGGGCAGTTGTAGAGAGTGTGGTGGTCCATCAGTTGGGGGGCTATAATGAGTAGTTGGAAGAGTGGAGATCTATCAGGGAGGGGCAGGGGTTTTATTGGTGGGGCAGCAGTTGAGGGTGTGTAGGGATCTGGTAGTGGGGGTCCGTTAGTTGGTGGGGTGGGGGTCTGTCAGTGGGGAGTGGGGGGGCAGTAGTTGGGGATGGTGGGGGTCTGTCAGTGGGGTGTGGGGGGCTAGTAGTTGGGGACATTTGGAGTCTGGTAGGGGGGGCGTTAGTTGATGGGGTGCAGGTCTGTCAGTGGGGAATGGGTGGGTGGTCAGTGAGGGTCTGGTAGTGGGGGAGGGGTTAGTTGGTGGAGTGGTACCAGACAAGGTCATTCACTGGACAATGGTGATCGCCGCTCGCTGCAGCTAAAGTTAGCCCAAAGCTCTGAGAGCCCCCTGTCATTGCCCATCCGCATTGAGTGCCAGGGTGTAGTTTGTGCCAGGGGGGAGCGACCTGCAGTGCGAGAATCGGAGGCTGTGGAACTGTGGAAGCAGGTGAACAAACTCAGCTGCCAGATGGAACCGTAGAAGTACTGAGATGGGCGGTAGGACTGAACAGGGATGGATAGACCAGACCAGGTACTCCAGCCATGCTCTGCTTACTGTGCCCAGCAAAGCAGCTCAGGTCAGTTCAATGAGGGGGCAACACACATAGGAGGGGGAAATATACAGGGCCAGTGCTAGACTATTTTGCACCCTTACTGTAAAGAAGTATTATTTGTTTTTTTTTTTTGGGGGGGGGGGGGGGTAGCTGGTCTTGCATAGGATGCAAAATAGTACTAGCACCTGCCCTGCAATAATTTCACAGTCATTGTTGGCCATGTCCTCTGCAGAGCTTGCACAGCTGGAGATCGTGTCGGAGTGGGTCCGATTGGCTTCAAAAAAGATATGTATATTTATTTATTCTTTACAGGGCTAGAGAGGTTAATGTTAGATCCGCGGTGGCTATAGATGCAGGGAATTTAGTTTTTGCAGGGACTTCCACTTTAGACTGTATGTTCAGTTTAAAGGCATAAACTTAAAACTGTTTTTATTTTCTTCAAATAATCAATGCACACCATCATTCACAACTTGTTTTTTTCAACCATGTATACAGTACCTCTTTCTCTGAAAAAAAGGTTCCCTGGATAAAATGTACAGTATATATTTTCACTTATTTCCTTTTTGCTTTCAGTCTTCAGTCTTCAATACCGCCCGCAAACCGCCGCTGCAGCGGCGTTTTGCGGGCGGGTTCGGAGCGCTGCCCCATTGTTTCCAATGGGAACGGGCGCTATAGGAGCGGTAAATATACCGCTCCTATAGCGAGCCAAAGATGCGGCTTGCAGGACATTTTCCAGCGTCCTGCAAGCGCACCGCTTCAGTGTGAAAGCCCTCGGGCTTTCACACTGAAGACACAGCAACAGCTGTTTCGGGTTGGTTTGCAGGCGCTATTTTTAGCGCAATAGCGCCTGCAAACCGCCCCAGTGTGAAAGGGGCCTTAGACCAAATAAAATGGGCTTCTGCCTTTACCAACCTATTCCACAATACTTGTGCCCCAAAAATGAGGGATAGGAATGAAGGTGTCCTTTGAACAAAATAGAAAATGATACAAAATTTAAATTACATATAAAGTAAAAAAAATGAAATAGAACTCAAAAAATTTAAGGCGGTATTAAACCCAGAGGCAAATATTTATTATATTGCAGCTTTCATAGATGTGATGGCTGCATTTGTTTTCTTTTTAGACTTCCTTTCTTTTATTTTCATCTGGTGATCCAGACAGTAACTCTGTTGTTTTTCAACAGAACAAGCTCTTCTGCAGATGTATTAGTTATGAGTGTTGAGACAAACCATTTACCACTGACAAAGTTGCCTACAATGATCAGCTTTTATTTATTTATGTAAAACCTTTATTACAAAAGAAAATAAAACTGTTGCTGTAACTGCAGTGTGAGCTGGAGTTTTTGGCTCCTTTTTGTTTATTGTATCAAAATCAGCTAGTCCATCTGAGGCTGGCCATACATTATACAATTTTCTTATTCAGATTTACCTTTAACTATGTAGTGCAAGGGCCTGATTGATTGCATACACATTTAAAGTGTTTAAGTTTGACCTCATATTATATGGTTTTGGTAAATTAGGAAAAATATACAAGAAAATTGTATAATGTATGGCCAGCCTAACATTACCCCTGGACTGACAATGCTGCTGTACAATCTGCCCCCTGTGCTCTTCCATCCAGAGTGAGGGCACTCTAATAAAGGAAGTGAGTTACTGACTAGATCGCCAGGTGACAACAGAGCGGAAAAAAGCCTAAAAAAAGTGTAATGATTGGTGAGCTGCAATATATAACATTTTTGGTTTTGGGTTCAATATCGCTTTAACCACTTCCGGACCGCCCACTGTATATATACACGTCATTACTTTGACGTTATATACCGTTGTTATGGCAGCAGCTAGTTGCCATAATCCCAGTATTTTTTTATGCAGTGGGCGATTCGGCGTTCGAGAAAAGTGTTCCCGGCAGCGGATTCTCCACGGGATCACTTTTATAGGTGCCCCCCTCCCGCCGCTTCCCGGAGCCGTTGGTAAAGGGGGAAATGACCGATCCCCTGGAGCGATGGGCAGGAAGTCAGGTGAGGGCAAAATGCCCTTGGAGGACCAGAGCGACGTCTGACGTCACTTCCACCTAACAGCCTTTAAAAGGGAAAATTTGTATTTATTTTTAGTAAAATTATTTATTTTTTTGCTTTTAAGTGTAAATGTGAGATCTGAGGTCTTTTTGACCCCAGATCTCGCAATAAAGAGGACCTGTCGTGCTTATTTCTATTACAAGGGATGGTTACATTCCTTGTTATAGGAATAAAAGTGATACATTTTTTTTTTTTTTTAAAGGAACAGTGTAAAAATAAAAAATAAAAAGTAAAAGAAATAAGAAAAAAGAAAAAAGATTTTAGAGCACCCTGTCCCTCCAAGCTCGTAAATCGCGCCCACATATATAAACGGTGTTCAAACCACACATGGGATGTATTGCCGTGATCGTCATAGCAAGAGCAATAGTTCTAGCACTAGATCTCCTCTGTACCTCTAAACAGATAACCTGAAAAAAAATAAAAAATTAAATAAAAAAAATTAAAATTAAAAAAATGTAAGCGTCGCCTATGGAGATTTTTAAGTACCGTAGTTTGTCCCCATTACACAAGTATGCACAATTTTGAAGCATGACATGTTAGGTATCTATTTACTTGGCGTAACATCATCTTCCACAGTATACAAAAAAAAGGACTAACTTTACAGTTTTTTTTTTTTAATTCATGAAAGTCAATTTTTTCCAAAAATATTGCATTTGAAACACTGCTGCGCAAATACAGTGTGACATACAATATTGGAATGACCGCCATTTTATTCTCTAGGGTCTCTTCTAAAAAATATATATATAATGTTTGGGGGTTCTTACAAATTTTCTAGTGTCAGAAAAAGGCCAGTTCCTTAAAGACCAACATTTTATATGTCTGACATGGTTATTTATTTTTTATTGGTTGAATTAGATGGACTTGTGTCTTTTTTCAACCTGACTATGTAACTAACCTATGCTGATACAGTTGTACTTCTTGAATCCACTCTAAATCTGTGTAATAATACAATTTACTCATTTAGGTTTTTTAGTGTTAAATATGGTTCTTTCGGTATTACAAAAAAATATATATTACAAATAGACCAATCACCCAAACCTCCAAAACCTATCCAATATTAATAGTATCTATCAACTATAAGTAGTATAGAACAAACCTTACACCATTAAAGTGGTTGTACACCCTTACAGACCACTTTTACCTACAGGTAAGCCTAGAGTAAGGCTTTCCTGTAAGGTGCAAGAAATATCTCCTAAACCTACACGGTTTCTGAGATATTTGCAAAAGACAGACACCGATGTCTACGGTGCATGCGCCGTAGACAACGGCGCGCAGGCGCACTGAGCGTGGCATTTCTAACGGCGATTGTACCGTTAGTGGCAGCTCCCGTGCGCATGCCAATCACAGCGCCGGAGCAGCGATACCCGGAAGGAAGATGGACGCTTCGTGGAAGAGGGGACAACGGTGACATCGCTGGCTCCTGTGTCAGGTAAGCAGGGCCGGTACAAGGGGTGGGCGGAAGGGGCGGGTGCCCTGGGCGGAGCAATTTATTGTATGAAGGGGGGCGCACCATCCCGACTCTCCCAAAGTTGAGGAAAGCCCTGGCATTTTGTTTTTGCAGCTGACCCCGCTGGAACAACACCTCCAGTGCCGCTGCCGCGCCTGGTGTGTGTCCTTCGTTCTCCAAGTTCTTCCTCCTCCTACTTCCCCGCTGTGCCTGTGAGCCTGTCACATCACTATCTCCGCCCCCGTCTCCTCTCCAGCTGCCGCCCGGCGCCCGGAGGTGTGAGTACACTACAGGCACCCTGATAGCATGCAAGGAGGTGTCCACTGCCTCCCCAAGCCTGAGGTGAGGTGTGATAGGTGGGGGGTTGCCATGGTGCCGGCACGCCACCTAAGAGCTGGTGTGGGACAGTGGGAGGATTCAGTGTCTGGCGCCCTCTGTGCTGTGCTAGTCTGATAACGAGGGGGAGGGGGGTTGCAAGGTGGTCTGCTAGACACAGCTTTATAATACAGTATAGCCAGCTGCCCCCCATCCCCTGGTTATCAGACAGACACCACTCACGCTATTATATTAGCTGACTGAGCCACCCCCACCCAGAAGCTGGTCTGATGATGTTCATGATGATGATGATGATGGGGGCATGAGGCATGCTATGTAAGTTTCTCTGCACACTGCACAGTGTCACTCCAGAGTTCTGACTGAGCCACCCCAGCATGCCCTGTGCCTCCCAAACCTGCTCTGTGCCACCCCAGCCTGCCATGTGCCACCCCAGCCTGCCATGTGCCACCCCAGCCCGCCATGTGCCTCCCCAACATGCCCTATGCCACCCAGCCTGCCATGTGCCACTCCAGCCTGCCCTGGGCCTCCCCAACGTGCCCGGGTTACCCCAGCCTGCCATGTGCCACCCCAGTCTGCCCTGTACCACCCCAGCCTGCCCGGTACCCCCCAAACCTGCCCTGTACCCCCTCAGCCTGACCTGTGCCACCCCAACCTGTCCTGTACCACCCCAACCTGCCCTGTACCACCACAACCTTACTGGTCCGGGGCTTAGAAATCCCTGCAGCTTAATCTCCAAAACTTACCTCATCAGCAGGTACGTTTAGGAGCATTCTAATTGGTCAGCACCATCACATGGGTGGCACCAACCAATCAGAACCAGTGTAGCCCGTCCTGTCACCACGGGCAAAAAGGAGAGAAAGCCACAGGGATTTCAAATCCCCAGACTGGTACAGCGGCAATACATTTGCCGACCCGCCGCAGTACATATACTGTGACAGGGCTGCAGTATTGTATTGTAGTGTATTGTTTTAAGTGTTTTCTGGTTTTGAAAAGATACTACCTCTTTCTTTATACCGGAAGGGGGGGGGGCGCAGTTTGCCAACTTTGCCCTGGGCACCAGATGGCCTTGTCCCGGCACTGCAGGCAAGTGACGCATAATGGGCGATGCATAGTAGCCCATTATGCTTTACCTTTGCAGGGAAACAAAGAGGAAGTAAAACCCATCAGGATGTTTAAGAAACATTCATTGAGCATAGAGAGACATCTAGTGGTGAAAGCTTATAACATCCCACTCTGTGTGAATCCACAGGGATATATGTGTATTCAGTGAAAAATTTCAATAGATTACTTTTATTTTTACCCAAAACTAAAAATATTTCTCTGCACCTGATCTGACCTGAGAGAGCAAATCTGTGTGGGTTTCTTTATATGTGATTGGATTTTAGATGACACGGTTGGATGCCGCAGTCTTCATTCCAAAAGGGTCCTGTGCATGTTTGGGTCCGGTTCAGGTGCAAATTCAGGCAAAAATTCTGACCTGATTGGCCCCAGAATCGGTGAACAGGAACGCACCGAACCCCATGCTGGGAACCGCGGCCGCACGTATGTGACCCTGGCCTTAGGGTTCTTGCTCACAATACTGATATATGAACATCAGACCTGTGTAGCGGCCATAACCCTCAAAGGGGCTTACCGGTTACGGTTACCCCCGCTCGGCTTGTCAGTGAATGTCCAGGGGTTCCCAGGGTTAGTACCCAACAACTTTGGATGCTGACACAATAAAAGTCTTTAAGGTTTTTATTTCTGCAGTGGTAACATCCAACATAACACAGTCTCAGATAGGAATAGAGGGCAAGGGTGAAGAAACTCAGGCACCTTGAACTGCTGACATCCACAGAATGTCTCTAATCAAACCTAGAGAGTAGCCACTCGCAGCTGGGTACTTCAATGCTGGACAGACCTCTAGCCAGAGGTATGGCAACCAACAATGTGATCTGGAAACTTGCAAAAAGTCTCTGACCCAGAATAAACTTTCAACTGAAGGTGAATAGGAACCTTTCCCCAGTACCTGGAACTTTCTCTGTCTCCTTGTAAGTACTGTGGAAGTGTGGATACAACTCAGCATCCAGGCTCTTACTGAGATGCCAGCTTAATGGCCCTCCTCCGAAGAGTCCTCCCCCAGTCACTTGTATGAGCTGTGGTGCCCGTCCAATACTGAGAGCACACCGGAACGCCTTGAATCCTCCCTCAGTTACTGGGCCTCGGGCTAGCCGGCTCCGAGACTCGGGAACAGACGGATCCTTGCCCAAGACCATGCGGGTCTATGGGGCTAGTCAAACTGACCATGTTTGCAGGACGGCAAATGCTTCCAGGCCCGGGACCCCTCGCGGGGCTACACCGGTCCAGAACCAGGAAACAGGACTGCGGCCAAATCCCGAACACGTGACTTCAGCACCTTAAGTACCCTTCCCCACACTACACAGCTGGGCCAGGTGCACCCACTGATTGGCTCCGGGGAAGATTGATACCTAAGACGTCCAACCAGGCATGGTTCTAGGCCTGTCATGGGTACCTCACTGCACCCATGACCAGGCAGAACTCTAGTACAGCCCAGCCAAACTGATGCCAAAGTTAACCTGTACAATTAACCCTCAGAACCCCACTACTGTTCTGAGGCAAAAAACTAAATTTCCACATATAGCGCACACTCGTTAAAGTGTGCCCGCTACACCTGGTAGAAATGTCTGTGTTTCCTTACCTTATATAGGGTAGTCCAGGGCCAGACTGGCCTAAGGGATATCGAGAAATTTCCTGAAAGGCCGCCTGCCCTGGGGACGCTTTGAGCTGTGGCTGCAACCACCTAGCCGTCGGCCCAGTGTTGCCAACCGCCTGTTAATTTACAGGCAGTCCGTAAATTTCAGCCGATTTTAGGGCTGCCCGTAAATATCTGTTACGGGCAGCGGTGCACGTAAAAAATATATCTGTGGGCTGACATGTCAACTGCGCATGCACCATTCCAAAGCTAGCTGGGCTCGGGAAAGCCTGGACCATTTTCGGGCAGGCGGGCACATGCGCAGTGACGCAATGACGCTGGGTGGCGCCATTTTTAAATGTAAGGCCCCTCCGCAGCCTCTGACCACCTCCTGTTACTCTCCTGTACCATGCCTGTACAGCCTATGACCACCTCCTGTTACTCTCCTGTACCATGTCTGCACAGCCTTTGACCACCTCTTATACCATGTTCGCACAGCCTCTGACATCTCCTGTACCATATCCACACAGCCTACGATTACCTCCTATACCATGTTCGCACAGCCTATGACCACCTCCTGTACCATTCCTGCACAGCCTATGACTACCTCCTGTACCATGTCCGCGCAGCCTATGAGCACGTCCTGTACCATGTCTGCACAGCCTATGACCACGTCCTGTACCATGTCCTCACAGCCTAGGACCACCTCCTTTACCATGTCCGCATAGCCTAGGACCACCTCCTGTACCATGTTCGCACAGCCTCTGTGACGTTATATTGTTGCTTCCCGGCAAGGGGAGAGGGGGGAGAACACAGCTCTGTGTCTCCCTCAGTCATGCCCGCACAAGTCAGCTGTTGCTGACAGTGCGGGTTAATCCTCTTGCCGGCGGCGTTCCAATATCGCCGCCGGATGTCACACTTGAAGCAGTGTGCAGGCGCGGACCTCTACCTCGCACCATGTCGGGGAACGGATACCGCACATGCGCACGCACGCTGACAGAGTGATGTCAGCATCTTGCACGGAGACAACGGCAGTTCAAGGACGTCAAAGGGGGCGGGGGACGGCCCCCGCCCCCCTCTGATGTCATGGGGAAAGCCATAGGGAAGTCCCCATGACGTCCCCGTGTGTCAGAGGGGGGGGGTCACCAGGTGGCTCCGCCCTCCGTTATAAAAGAGCTGTCAGACACAGCGAAGCCTCACACAGCGGGAGCCTCCCATTGCGCGGAGCGGCCAAAGAAGAGATGCCGACGCCGTGGAAGTAGATGCCGGACGAAAAGACCAGAGCAAGAAGAAGCGGATCGGAGGAAGAAGAAGATGGAAGAAGAAGATGGAAGAAGATCGTAGAAGATGGAAGAAGAAGAAGATAAAGAAACCGAAGGATGAAGAAAGGAAGACCAGAAGAAAGAAGATTTTAATAAAGGAATTGTCAAAGACCGTTTCCTGTCATTTTTAACATTTTTGTCACTTTTTTTGTGAAATGGTAGGGGTACGTACCCCCTTACCATTTCACATGGGGGGCGGGATCTGAGGGTCCCCTTGTTAAAGGGGCCATCCAGATTCCGATAAGCCCCCCGCCCGCAGACCCCCACAACCAATGGCCAGGGTTGTGGGGACGAGGCCCTTGTCCCCATCAACAACGTGCTTTGAGGGGTCACATACGCCCAAAGCACCCTCCCAATGTTGAGGGCATGTGGCCTGGTACGGTTCAGAAGGAAGGGGGGCCTTCCAGGTTGCGTGCTCAGATAAGGGTCTGGTATGGATTTTGAGGGGGACCCCACGCCATTTTTTTTTTTTTTGCCGGGGTCCCCCCTAAAATCCATCCCAGACCTGAAGGGTCTGGTATGGATATTTAGGGGGACCCCTACGTCATTTTTTTTTAAATTTGAAGCAGGGTTCCCCTTAATATCCATAGCAGACCTGAAGAGCCTGGTAATTGAATTTGGGGGAAACCACATGCTTTTTTTTTTTTATCAATAACTTTCAATGAATGACTGTTCTCTGTGTTACGGGAGCCGGCAATTCATTAGCCGCGAGTGATTTTAAATAGCTTTTTTTCCTGCAAAAATTACACTTTGTCCAGGGACAGTTCTAAGCACGGGAAACATGCGCCCCTTCACAGGCATACTATACACACACCCCAGGTACGAAATTTAAAGGAATATTACACTTTTATTGTTTCACATTAAGCATTATTAAAATCACTGCTCCTGAAAAAAACGGCCGTTTTAAAAAAAAATAATTGCATTGATACATGTCCCCTGGGGCAGGACCCAGGTCCCAAACACTTTTTATGACAATAACATGCATATTAGCCTTTAAAATTAGCACTTTTGATTTTGAGCGTTCACGTCCATTGTAATTAATAGGGTTCGAATGTTCGCGCAAACTTTTGGTCCATTCGCAGGTTCTGGTGCGAACCGAATCCAGGGGTGTTCGGCTCATCCCTACTTGGGATGTACTATGTTGGTGCAGCTGCCATTTCTGCACGCAGCTACCTGACCGCTGTTATGCAGTATGCAATGCTCCAGCCACTGTGGTTCCCAGGACTCTATTGACAGTCAGGTGGTGGTCTCTAGTGGCAATTTTCTATACTGCAGGTTCACATCTCATTTTCGCTGCTACTCCATTGACTTTACCTGCCACTTGATTCCACTACTGCTCCATTGTGAACTGTGCTTTGGTGGGGATGGAATTTCTGGTCACTTCCCTGGATCATGTGCCTCCTGCACCCACCAAGTTTTTTTTCCTTGCTGGAATCTATCCTTGCATTTACTGGTACCGTGTTTTGACCTTAGAGAAACTTTTCTTGTTTTTTCTCTCTCCTTATCCTAGTAGTACTGTTGGAAAAAGCCCTGACACCTCTCGTTGTTTTTTCATCCTTTTTTCTTTTGGCGGCGGAGTCTTTCACCGCTATTGTGGACAGGCCACATCCACTAAACGACTACACCCACTGGTCCACACTCCGTGACTTTGGGTGTTTGATGTTTGGGAAATTAAGCATTCCTTAGTTGGGGTGGGGGAAGCGGAGAGGGGGGGTCACTGGTTTGTTTAGTAACTGTTTTTTTTTCGCAGGTGCTCTGATTGTTTTTTTCACTGTAATTCATTACCTTTGGCATGGAACTGTATGTGATGGGGGACCGTCTGTGGTCGGGGTTGGGATGCTGCCCTCGTGAGCAGGACACTCCTGCACTGATTTTGCCCCTGGCCCCTGATGTCTGAGGTCACAATAATCTCATGGAACGTCAAAGGACTTAACTCAGCAGTGAAGCGCTCCCTGGTGTTCCTCTTCCTGTGGAAACACAATCCACAGATCTGTATCCTTCAGAAGACACATCTGCAGAGTACCAAATCCATCTGCCTCAAAAAAAGCTTGGATGGGCTTAAATTACCATTCCACTTGCTCTACTTATGCTCGCGGGGTCAGTATCCTGGTTCGGAAAACTTTACCATTTTGACTTATGGAGGTCAAAACTGATAGAGAGGGGATATTTGTTGTGATACATGCTAATATATATGATAAAGATGTGGTATTAGTGGGGATCTATATCCCACCGCTGGCCTCGAGCCAGATCCTCCATGAGATCATGCAAATTGTGGTACAGTTTGACACTGCACTAGTCTTCCTATTGGGTGACTTCAACATGGTGCCCTCTGTGGATCTGGACAGGCTGCATTAGTTGGCTCGTGACTCTCCGGACCTCAGGCAGTGGGCTGACACCTATGCCCTCACTGATGTGTGGAGACACATGCACCCGATGTTGACGGAATACACCTGTCATTCTTCCTCACATAAAACCCTGTCTAGGATTGATCTTGTGTATGCTTCTAGTTTTGCTTTACAATATGTCCGAGACCTGACTGTGCTTCCCAGGGGTATATCCGATCAAACCCCCTTATATCTTTCGTTAACTCTGACCAGTCCCCCTGGGTGTCATCTATGGCGGCTGTCCAGATTCTGGGCGAATGATGAGAGGCTACAGGAGCCCCTTACTGCCTCTATCTGTAACTTCTGGACTGACAATACTGACTCTACCCCCCACCTATTCTTTGAGACTCCTTTAAGGCCTGGGCTAGAGGGGAATTTATGACTAATATCTCTCGCCTCAAACGAGAGTCTGTCAGATCCTTGGAGGAACTTGAAACAAAGGCTACTGCACTAGAGGCTGAGTTTGTCTGCACCCTGGGGAACGAGTGGTACAAGGCATGGCAACAGGCGTTGCAGACTCTCTCCACAGAAAGGGTGACACAGACTGATAAAGCTCTCCTACACTCCGCTCAATGAGTCTTTGAACATGGGGGGGAGAATGGGAAACTATTGGCCTAGTTAGCTAATGGCAACATACCATTCACACCCATAGGTTCCATCAGGGATAGGTCTGGCCAGATACTCACTGCACCAGATGATATTAATGACAGATTTAGAGAATATTTTAAGGAGGTCTATGCCTCTTGGGCCAATTTCTCTGATTCTGCCCTCTCCTCCTTCCTTGATGCGCTGACTTTTCGAGCCCTGTCCGAGGAAGCTAGGGAAGTGCTGGAAGCAGATATCACCCTTGAGGAGATCCAGGAAGCTATGGGGCATCTCCAGGGGGGGAAAGGCACCTGGGGCAGATGGACTGCCATCTGAATTCTACTCAAACTTTACTGAATTCTTGGCCCCTAGGCTGACTTCACTCCTCACCAGTTTCGCAGCCCTGGAGGCCCTGCCTGATTCGATGAACGAGGCAATAGTTGTGTTGGTTCCCAAACCTGGCAAGGATCCACTTGATTGTGCGTCCTACAGGCCCATATGCTTACTGAATGTGGATGCCAAGATCTTTGCTAAGGTCTTGACCATCTGTCTGTCCCATGTTATCGAAGACTTGGTTGGAATAGACCAAACCGGGTTTATGAAGGGTAAGGGAACTGACATAAATATCAGACGCCTCTTCCTGAACCTCACTATCCCACATGACAACCCGGGTGCCAGAGTAATTGCCTCCCTAGATGCCGAGAAGGCATTTGATTCTGTTGAATGGACCTACTTGTGGGAGGTTCTACATCACTTTGGGTTTGGCCCTAAGTTCATTCATGCCATTCAACTATTATACCATGCACCTAGAGCTCGGGTCCGTATGAACAATTGGCTTTCTGATTCAATTGATCTGTCTCGCAGCACAAGGCAGGAATGTCCGCTATCCCCCAGCCTGTTTGCCCTGGCACTGGAGCCTCTGGCAATTTCTATCAGGAGTGCTCCAGATGTCCTGGGCCTGCGGGTGGGTATGATGGAGGAGCGGCTGTCTCTGTACGCTGATGACGCACTCCTCTACTTGAATGACGCTGGTCCCTCACTCTTAGCGGCCTTGCAGATATTTGATGAATTTGGGGGACTCTCCGGCATTAAAATTAACTGGACCAAATCGGTACTATTTCCCATAGACATTGGCACTACATTGGGGGGGTCCCCTCGTTCCCCACTGCAATGGGTGGAAGAGTTCAAATACCTTGGGGTCTTAATCACAAAAAAACTGACTTTACTGACTTTACTGATGTAAAAAAGAACATAACAACTGTCATGACTACCTTGCGTGCAAAATGCTCTGATTGGGCGAACTTGCTGCTCAACCTTCTGGGACGGATCAACCTCCTTAAGATGATGATGTTACCTAAGTTCAACTACCTGTTTAGAAACTGTCCTGTATGGGTCCCTGTCTCACTCTTTAGGGAGATTGATTGCTGTATAGGTTCCTTCATCTGGAGTGGCGCAACTCCCAGATTGGCACGCTCCATCTTGTGGCTGCCTACCCATCTGGGAGGGTTGGCCCTCCCAAATTTTCAGGTTTACTTTTGGGCCGCGATGCTGGTCTCGGTCCACTGGTGGTTCCAGAGCTCCAGATCAAATGCCGCAGTATGTCTAGAAGCGAACTGCTTAGGCTCACTTGCTGATCTCCGTAACCTTCCCTATAAAGTCCAGAGGGCATACACTGATATCCCGGGACCTACGTGTGCATCGCTGAGGGTGTGGGTTGCTGCCAGGCAACTTTACTTAAAACCGGGTCAATGGCCCCCTGCACATCCACTCTGGGGAAATCCAACACTGTCACACTTCCGTACCATCCCGGACCCGCAGGTGTGGGCCCGCTATGGCATCATGACACTGAGCCAGATTATACCCCAAGGTGATTTAATGCCTCTTTCGGACATGATGACCAAGTACCAGCTTCCCCAGTGGATGCGATTTCGATATTTACAACTCAAAGCAGCTAGGGCCCAGTTCCCTCAAAAACCCCTCCTCCAAGCGGATCCCATTGAGGAACTACTGACTCCTGGAGACCTCACTAAACCTCTCTCTACCCTATATAGTGCACTCCTGGGCAAAAATTCCCCCAAAATAGAGGGACTATGGGAAATATGGCATAGAGACATACCATCATTAGACAAAGAGGAATGGGAAGACTGCCTTAACTATGGCCCTAAGCTGGTAATAGCATCTAAGGATAAACTAATCCAGGTCAAATTCCTTCACAGGATCTACTATACCCCCCAAAGACTCCATCGCATATTTCCAGATAGAGATCCCACATGCCCCAAATGTAAAACTCAAATTGGTACTTTCTTTCACATGTTCTGAGAATGCCCCATTATAGCGACCTACTGGTCAGGGGTCTTTGGCGAAAGGAATTCTAGGTTGCAAATGTCTATCCCAGTTCTACCTGAACATGCCCTACTGGGGGTTCATGATGATGCACAACGTTCTCACCACCTAAAGCTGCTCATTTCCTATATTCTACATTATGCCAAAAAGGAAATTCTTCTAAAGTGGATTAACTCTTCCCCTCCACCCCTCTCCGCCTGGGAAGCACAGATCGAGGCGGTCCTGCCCATGTATAGAATCACATATATGAACCGAGGCTGTCCATGGAAATTCAAGAAGGTATGGGCTCCATGGACATCCTGTGGGAATGGGAATGGGAATATGTATGTTGGGGGATTCACCATTCTTACTATATTAGCACGTGCTGCACTATGGTTTGTTTCCTGCCTACATCACTTTAATTCCTGTGGGCAAATATGGCTACCTCACAGGTAGTGTTCTGTTCTGTGTCAATTGGTATACTGTAATTTCCCCCCTTTTTGACAATAAAGCACCTTTGTTTGTTAAAAAAAAAAGATTTCTACAGAGTCCAGCAGCCTGCACATCGTGGGACATACTTCAGTTCAGGTATGTAATGTAACTAAAAATAGGAAAAAAATGTTTTTCAACCACATCATTACCACGCTATAGCTGAAAGATGGCTACAGCGCGGCTCTCTAGTTCTGGAAGGGAATCCATGGGTGTCCTCCCAGAACCACGCCCCCAATGCGCCCCCCTGGGGCATGCATTGGGTGTGCTCTGTGACCACTGTGTAGGACACAGCTGATCACAGATCATGGTAAAGGGACAATTACAGCAGCCTCTTACCATGTTTACATATAAACAGACTTGCTGATTAACAGCAGTCTTTTCCTCATATGCTGTCTCTGTGTGAGGAAAGGAAAACCGATAACCGGCAAAGCTGTCAGCACATTGTTTACACTGATTATCAGTGCAGCTCATCAGTACTGCCTATCAGTGCTGCCTAACAGTGCAGCCTCATCAGTGCCCATCAGTGCAGCCTCATCAGCGCACATCAGTAAAGAAAAATGTATTATTTGCAAAATGTTATATCAGAAACTAAGAAAAACATATTTGTTTCAAAATATTCTGTCTTTTTCATTTGTTTAGCAAAAAAAATACAGCGGTGATTAAATACCATCAAAAGAAAGCACTATCTGTCTCACAAATATGATAAAAATGTCATATGGGTACAGTGTTGCATGACCGCGCAATTGGCATTTAAAGTGCAACAGCACTAAAAGATGAAAATTAGCCTGGGCAGGAAGGGGATGAAAGTGCCAGTATTGAGGTGGTTAACGAAACTTCAACTTTAGGTATGTATATTCTATTGTCAGCATACCACTGGCACAGTTGCAGCAGAAAACTGACATGTTCCATGTAGCAAGTTGCTGTGCTCACCTATTCCTTTGTCTTTGCCCTTTTCCAGCACTTACCTATTCCTTTGCCCTTTGCCGGCACTTACCTATTCCTTTGCCATTAGTCTTGCCTAGGGCTGCGCAGGTGACAGGATCAGAGAGCGGACTCACCGGACCGCAGCTACACCTCCGCCTCCTCAGTTGTGTCGGCCCGCCTCCTCTGCTGCGCTGACCTTATGCCTGCCGCCTCCTCCACCTTCCCAGCTGTGCCCACCTCCTCCGCCGACCTCATGCTCGGCGCTTCCGCCTCCCCTCCTTCGCCTCGTGTTCCCCGGCCAGGCTAACGGGGAAGTCAGCGGGCTGTGGCTGCGCCCCCTAGGCAGCAGTGCGCCCTGGGTGGCTGCCTAGTTCACCTAGTGGGAGCGCCGGCCCTGGCTGTGCTCTTCAATATTACCTACACTGCTGTAAAGCTTTGTTTTTGGAGAGTGAGTGGCCAGGTAATTTTATACTTTTGTCCAGTGCATTAAAAGTATAATTTTTTCTATATTATTAAATACATGATATAAAATTATTACAGACTAGGAATGTCCAATCTCTAAAGTGCATATTTATTTATTTTTAATAACACTGGGGAGTGTAATATTAACATTTTTAAAAGTGATAAATCTTATTTTAATAAACAATAGTGACATCTATATAAAGAATAGAAAAAAGGAAAGAAGTAAAACATGACAAGCTCAGAACTTTTTGTGTGCGTTTGAACAATAGTTTATAAAAGTGTCCTTTTTAGCTGTCCAGATCTACAGCAGAGTCTAGCTGTAGGAATAATGAACATGGAGTTTTTCAAGCAATAAACTTTTTCAGCTCTTCATCTGTCAATTCATTCACCTCCATGATCTTCTCCAAATACTCCATATATCGACTTCTGTCCTGGAGAAACTGAGGAATCCTGGCGCTGTGCAGAACAGCAAGGTCTTTTAAGCGGTCTACATCTTCATATGAAACCTTTGATAGGAATCAGTCAGACTTAGGAATGGTAAACAATACACATCATATTTTTAATCCAAATTAAAGTAAAACACTAGGCATTTTTTTCATCCGCAATTATCCCTATCCCTATAAAATGTGCCTTACCTTTTACTTTGTTGCTATGCGGAGCATTCTTAATACTGTATATTAGGCACTAATTCTTGGTCCTGATCTGTGTATAATGCAGAAACTAAAACTGGAGTCAAGGAATGCGGCTAAATAAAATTCTGGGATATTCATAGAATGTCATAGAGACTTTTAAGAACTTCCTCGCTCCACTGTGCAACATGTTGGTGTGGACGACAGATTCATGTACTTGCCTGGGCCGGAATCTGTCACATGGAGGGTCGGCACTGAAGGTAGAATGTCCATACCATAGACATTCCATCTACAACACTCTTTCCAAATTTCCCAGAATTTGTTTAGAAATATTCCTTTTCACTGGCATGATATACAATGGCACATTCATTTTATTTGTGTTGTGCAGTATTGTATATTAGTCAGTGGTCAGTACTGCGCTTGAACCTACTTATTCATATACTATATATGTTATAGTAATGCCCCGTACACACGATCGGACTATCCTGCGGATTTGTCCGCCGGACAATCCGACCGTGTGTGGGCTCCGGTGGACTTTTTCTTCCCAAAAGTCCGGCGGACTTAATAAGAAGTTTTGACTCAAAATTATCCACCGGACTCGGCAGTCTGGCCGACGATCTGGCCGTCTGTGTGCTAGTCCACGGGACTTTTGAAATGAACGGACTTGCCGACACACGGAGTAAAGTCCGTTCATTTAGAATGTGACTCCAGTTAGACGGGACTAGCGAAGGAAGTCAATGCCGCCACCTCGTTTGGCGAGATTGACACCTCGCTAGCCCCGTCACCTGGTATGGATTTAAAGGGGAATCCCTACGCCGAAAAAACGGCGTGGGGGCCCCCCCCATATCCATATCAGACCCTTATCCGAGCACGCAGCCCGGCAGGTCAGGAAAGGGGGTGGGGACGAGCGAGCGCCCCCCCTCCTGAGCCGTACCAGGCCGCGTGCCCTCAACATGGGTGGGTGCTTTGGGGAAGGGGGGCCCTGCGCCCCCCCCCACCCCAAAGCACCTTGTCTTCATGTTGATGAGGACAAGGGCCTCTTTGCGACAACCCTGGCCGTTGGTTGTCGGGGTCTGTGGGCGGGGGGCTTATCGGAATCCGGGAGCCCCCTTCAATAAGGGGGCCCCCAGATTCCGGCCCCCCACACTATGTGAATGAGTATTTTTTTTTTTGCACCTATTTGATGAAAAGTCACTGATATTTAATATAGTTTTTATGTATATATACAGCTTTTTTTTTTTTCAGCTATCTGTTGTTATTATTCTCTCCAAAAAGGATGTGGGTATCAATCAGCCTCCCCTATAAAAAGGAAAGGGTTTAAAGCATATGTAACCGCCCACACAGCAATCCTATATTCATAGAAAAAGAGGCTGTACCTCTTAAAAACTTTTTATTAAAAAGTGGGAACCCGCCCTACACTAAGGCCCCTTTCACACCGGGGCGTTTTTCATGCGGTGCAGCGCTAAAAATAGCGCCTGTTCACCGCATGAAAAAATCCTGCCCCTTTAACTCCAGTGTGAAAGCCGGCGGGCTTTCACACTGGAGCGGTGCGCTAGCAGGATGACAAAAAAAGTCCTGCTAGCAGCATCTTTGGAGCGGGATAGGAGCGGTGTGTTTACCGCTCCTATACCGCTCCTTCCCATTGATTACAATGGGAGACCGCGGTAAAACCGCGGCAATACCGCGGTTACCGCGGCAATACCGCGGCTACGGCGGCGCTCTGCGGGGGGTGTTTAACCCTTTTTCGGCCGCTCGCGGGGGGTAAAACCGCACCGCGAGCGGCCGAAAACCGCAGTGAAAACGACAGTAAAGCAGCGCTAAATATAGCGCTGCTTTACCGCCACCGCGGCTCACCGCCCGGTGTGAAAGGGGCCTTACAGTTTTGTTTGAATGACTGCTTTGTGTTGGCCGGTCAGCCAGCCGGTTGGCCGGTTGGTTATAATGTGGTGTTAATAACGCCAAGGTTGCAGGTTTGATCCCTGTAGGGGCCATTTGCTTGAGCCCCTGGGGAAGGTATTGAGGCTACTTTTACACTGAGGCTCTTTACAGGTGCTACAGTGCTCAAAATAGCACCTGTAAAGAGCCTCTCCTGTCTCTCCAGTGTGAAAGCCTGAGTGCTTTCACACTGGAGCGGTGCGCTTGCAGGGCCTTAAAAAAGTCCTGCAAGCCGCATCTTTGCAGCGCTGTAAGAGCGGTGCACACACCGCTCCTAAAGCGCCCCCTGCCCATTGAAAACAATGGGGCAGCGCCACCAAAGCGCCAGCAAAGCGGAGCTTTGTGGGCGGGTTTAACTCTTTTTCGGCCAGGTCCAATAGCGCCGCTAAAACTACGGTAAAGCTTTACCGCCGACGCCCGTCCACCCCAGTCTGAAAGTAGGCTAATGCCCCGTACACACGGTCGAAAAATTCCGACGGAAAATGTCCGATCGGACCATGTTGTCCGGCCGTGTGTGGGCTCCATCAGACTTTTTCCGTCGGAATTTCCGAAGGAAAAAATTTGAGATCCTGCTCTCAAATTTTCCGACAACAAAATCCGATCAGACTTCTTCCGATCGTGTGTAGAGAATTCCGACGGACAAAGTGCCACGCATGCTCAGATCAAATTAGGAGACCAAACCTATTGGCTAATAGCCTCTACGTAGTTCCGTCATACGCAACGAACGTCACCACGTTCAGAATGATCGGATTTTCCGACAACTTTGTCCGACCGTGTGTATGCAACACCAGTGTCGGACAAAATCCGTCGGAAAAAAACAGACGGATTTTGTGGTCGGAATTTCCGACCGTGTGTACGGGGCATTAGACTTAACTCATATGATCACAGCAAGTTCCCAGTATTGTCATCACACTTGCACACTTTTTAAGCAAGTGCTCCTTTGCTATTAATTTGATATTGCATGTATATTATTTATGATGTATCTGCCGATTTATCTTTAACTATTAGTTTTTGTTATATTTTATGTTTATTATTTTGGTGCAGCACATTCATTTTGTATTTCTCCATTGTGTCTTTGGAGGGAGCCAGAGTTGTTACATATGTCTGCCTTTCTTCTTCTCCATTACATGGTAACTGGATGGGACTATTACCTTACACAAGAAATATAGGGATGTTTGTGGTTTCTTTTCAGTTTTTATTGCTTTTTTTCAGCTCACAAAAGTGACGAGGACGTTCTGGGTGCCACTTTACAGTACAGTATGAAAAACAAAAACTGTGTTGGAACAGAAAGCTGCACAGTCAATTCTATTGTTTAATTCTAAATAAATCTTTAAAGCAAACATAAACGGTAATGGATGAATTTAAAAGTTTTCTTATTGTAAGATTTGATAATACAGGAAGCATGAAGTATACCTTTCCCATGGCTGTCAACAGATGGAAATCTATGGTTTCTCTGTGCCTTAGTATTCGAAGAATCCCATCAAGATATACTTGATCTTTACTAAAACAGCCTAGAAAGATGAAAAAAAATTTTTAGATCTAAAACCTATTAAGTGAAAAGATAGTGCCATAGCTACATTAAATATGGTATTTTCCACCCAAAAAAATGGAGCTGTATTTCAGACACCACCGTAATAGGGCTCACAGATGAGCAAGAATTTGCATGGATTGGCTGTGATACCAATTAACATTTGCAGCAAGTAAAATTGTATTATTTTGTTTCAGGGAATAGAGGATTGCAGGAGACAGCAGCAGTCCTAACAGCTAAAACCTCATAGGAATTTAGCACCAGTGAAGTAAACAAGGAGCTCCAGAAGTCACCATTCCAGAGCTTCTTGGGTCCTTAAAACTATTCTCAGGACAGGATTCCTGTCACTTCCCAAGCCTTAGTAGTGTGGATGGGAGTACAAGTGTTCTCCATTTCAGAATCCTGGTCAGAGAAAATGAAGAGGAGACTCAGCATGGAACCCAAAGAACATGGATGTTGTTGGATAATTGATTGAAATAAATTTAAATTAATGTAGCGCTACAACTGCAGGAGCCGCTTGGTGATTTGGGTTCTCTGTTCTGCGCCTCGACTCCAAGAACAACCTCAGCCCCTCTGATACACCTGGTTGAAATAAAAGTTATAGAAACACAAATGTAGATACCTTTAACTCGGCAGTGAATTACGACCAGGAAATAGACACAAGACCATTTACTGGTAAATTAACATTAAAATGTATTGGTACTGTTTAGAATAAATGGTGGTTTGACCATAAATTAACACACAGCAGGTAGGTTCAGACACAGTCAATATAATCACCATGCCAAAGTAATTTAGAATAGAGTTCTGTACCACTAGATTGAAATCGGCAAAGTCAGCAATAAACAGTGCCTATAAGCATTAACTTCAATGTGAATAATAATACAATAACTAGTCTAGAGTGTACCCTAGGAGAATGGCTAGGATATAGTGTCACCTGAGTGGTACCCAGTGGCGTATGGTGCTCAATATTTTTGGGGGGGCAGCAAACAAACCTGCCCCCCTCATTCGCACAAAACGCCACCAGCCCCCCCCCCCCCCACAGGCCGGCCTCGGTAGGAACTCCCACTGCTCCCTGCTCTCCGCAACTGGCTCCCCGTTCTCCGCACAAGCTCCGGCTTGGGCGCACCATCTCTTCCCTCCTGGGCAGCCCCTCCCATTACAGGCATCGCTTCTCCTCCCGACCGAACAGGAAGTGGGTCCTGATTGGCTGGGCGTCCTAAGACCCGCATCCTGATTGGCCGGGAGGAGAATGAGGAAGACAATAGCGAATATTAATTTGCTATTGTCACAAAACTGGGTGGGCTCAGGGCGCAATGCTCTGTGCCCTGAGCACACCCTTTTTTAAGCCAATTAGAACCTCAGGCTCTAATCATGTGCTTAAAAAAAAAAAACATTGAAATCCATGCGTCCAGGGGCCGGCTATTGTACAGACAGTGAATGCATTGGTTATGTATTGCTTTCCTATGCTCTGCTAACAGATTGTATTATTTCAGAATGCACCTATAGGCCACTAGGCCAAGCTCATGTACCGCTCTCTCCGGGCCTGGGCAGTGTCCGACATTGCCCGTTGTTTATTTTGGCCCCCCTCAGATATGGCTCAGTTGAAGGTCCTCTCTTCGAAAGTCAGGGGCCTTAACGACAAGATTAAACGCTCGTTGGTCTTTGACTACCTAAAGACATATGTTCCCCATGTCTGCATTCTCCAGGAGACACATCTGACGGGGGGGGGGGGGGGGGGGGGTAGAATTATGAGATTGAAAAGACCCTGGGCCACCACTACCAAGCTACCCACTCCAATTATGTGCATGGAGTTAGCATTTTAATCCATAGGTCTCTTAGCTTTGAAGTATTGGATGTTAAAATAGACCCGGAGGGACGGTACATATTGCTTAGGAAATGGTTAGGAAAACAGTCTATATCAATTCTATGCCCCGTTGGGGCAGCACACAGGCAAAAGTAAGAGAGCAGGCCCCCGTCTGCCACTTGTACATACCTTTTTACTTACTGTGGCTCTGCCTCATTCACTCACTGGAATCCCCTGAGCTTACACAAGTGGCTGCTTAGGCACTGAGCAATGCATTGTGAGAGAGAGGTGAGTCACAAGTCCACCTATACCCAAAATTACCAATATTCTAGGGTTCCAGCAGGCAAACAGGGTGGCAGGGGAGCGCATGGAAGGTGAGTACTAGCAGTCTCCTATGCTTTGAGTAGAATATTTTCACGTGCCAGTTTCCCCAACCAATGTAATATAATTGTTGCATTTACCTGGTTGTGACGTGTCAGTACAGCCCCTCTTTGCTCGTACACAGTAGTCCCAGCGTGTGTTTGGATCTTTGACAAACTGACCCACATCCTGGAACAACTCACTGAAGGACATGTGGCTGGCTTGGTACACGGTGTAATATAGTAAAGCAGCCCTCCACAGGAAGGGATCCTTTCGAAACAAGACACTGTGTATGCTTGCAAGACCTTCTTCTGTTGGGTTGACTGGCTTTAAACCATACTTCTTACGACCATTGACGTTATTCCAAGGCTGCTGATTATTGTTCATCCCTCGAAAATAATGGGTGCCTGTGGGGAAAAAAATCACGATTGACATAATATGGCAACTGATTTTCGTTGGTCTGACCGCATGTATGTGCTTATTTAAAGTGTAAGCGCACATTAAAGGAAATTGCCTACTCAACCGTCCAGTCCCTACTCGTCACTATTGCACATAATCATTCTACTTCACATTACTTCCACAGACACCTATTTATGCATTTTGTATATAAGTGCCAGTAGCCAAACTGCGTACTCGCAGGTGTGCTAAGAGAAGACATGTTATACATTGACAAACTCAGACATCCTGCAGCTTTACTTAAAGATATTTCTGTATTGCATATAACTGGTTAGCAGTTACCAGAGTAAGGGGGGGGGGGGCATATTCCCAAAGTCAGACTGCCAAGTCAGGTCACCAACGTTTCGATCTAGGATTGCCAGATCTTACAGTACTTTTGGGGCAAGCCCTACAAATACACTATATTACCAAAAGTATTGGGACACGCACATGTACTTTAATGGTATCCCGGTATTAATCCATAGGGTTCAATATTGAATTGGCCCACCCTTTGCAGCTTTAACAATTTCAACTCTTCTGGGAAGGCTGTCCACAAGGCCTGCTTGCAGTCTCTGCTTTATTTCATCCCAAAGGTGTTCTATCGGGCTGAGATCAGTCAAGTTCCTCCTCCCCAAACTCACTGATCCATGTCTTTATGGACCTTGCTGTGTAAACAAGGCAGATCTACGTTCTGAGAGGGGAGATGGATCTGTGTGTTTCCCCAGGCAGCCTATTCCCCATACAGTTAGAAAACACCTGCAGGGAACACATTTAACCCCTTGATCGCCCCTGATGTTAACCCCTTCTCTGCCAGTGTCATTAGTACAATAACAGTGCATATTTTTTTAGCACTGATTACTGTAATAATGTCACTGGTTTCCAAAAAAGTGTAAAAAATGTCAGTTAGGTGTCTGATCTGTCAATCCGCAATGTCGCAGTCCTGCTAAAAATCA
Organism: Lithobates sylvaticus; assembly: GCA_028564925.1. Classification (NCBI taxonomy): domain Eukaryota; kingdom Metazoa; phylum Chordata; class Amphibia; order Anura; family Ranidae; genus Lithobates; species Lithobates sylvaticus. The sequence goes on along the minus strand of CM053030.1, from coordinate 359,904,134 downwards.
CAGATCACCGCCATTACTGGTAAAAAATATAATGCCATAAATCTATTCCCTATTCCCTAATCTATCCCTCTTTAGATCCCTGAAATCCCTGAAAACCCTTCTCTTTAAAGAAGCCTATCCTGCTTCTAACTAACACTGTTTTACTTCCTCCATCAGCTCATCTTCCACAGCTATTACCTTTTTTATGAATTGACCCTTCCTTTTTAGATTGTAAGCTCTAACAAGCAGGGCCCTCTGATTCCTCTTGTACCAAATTGTAATGTAACTGTAATGTCTGCCCTCATGTTGTAAAGCGCTGCGCAAACTGTTGGCACTATATAAAACCTGTATAATAATAGACGCTATAACTTTTGCGCAAATTAATCAATATACGCTTATTGTGTTTTTTTTTTTTACCAAAAATATGTAGAAGAATATATATCGGCATAAACTGAGGAAGAAATTCGTTTTTTTTATATACTGTTTTGGGATATTTATTATAGCAAGAAATAAAAAATATTGCTTTTTTTTTTCAAAATTGTTCCAGTTTTTTGTTTATAGCGCAAAAAAATAAAAACCGCAGAGGTCATCAAATACCACCAAAAAAAAGCACTATTTTTGGGGAAAAAAAGGGCATACATTTTGTTTGGGTACAGTGTTGTACGACTACGCAATTGTCAGTTAAAGCGACGCAGTGCCGTATCGCAAAAAATGGCCTGGTCATTAAGGGGGTAAATCCTTACGGTCCTTAAGTGGATAAATCGGTATTAAACCCAAAACCAAAAATATTATATTTTGCAGCTTACCAATCATTAGATGTGTGACTGCATTAATTTTATTTTTAGGCTTTTACCCTCTGTTAGTGTTAGATGCATTAGCAGATGTAAATACACTAACAAATTGAAGCAAAGCCCCAACTAATACTTTATAAGCGGGTATATTACTTTTTTCCTTTTGGGATAAAGGTTTTTCATAAATAAATACAAATTATCATTGTGAGCATCCCTGCTAGTGTTGAATGGATTGACTCATCCCTGTGTACTTGATACATTTACAAGAGACAGACTTACTGGCTGGATCACCAGATGAAAATAGAAGAAAGAAAGCCTAGAAAACGAATGCAGCTATCACATCTAAGATTTGGTAAGCTGACATATAATAAAGGTTTGCTTTTGGGTTTATTACCAGTTAATACTGGTTCACACCTGAATGGGCTGCAAATCGCACCGTAATGCATCGCCTTTCCTGATTGTCCTAATTGGTTGCAATTGATAATTTGCAAACCATCTGTTTTTGCAATATATCATTCAGTAAGAAAGTCGCTCTGAGGAACACACAAGAGAACAATGGATGGAAGAAGTGAATGAATTTGCAGTGAACATATTCTGATAAAGCTGAAGCAATATTACAGAATATAATCACATAGAAGTAATAATAGAAACAGTGACTACTCCCACATTCCTTCAACGACAACACCCTGGAATGTGCTGGGCAATTGAGGTTTGTTGGTGAAAATAAAAATATGTTCTAGTTTATATCCTGGTCACAAGAGGATTATTTCATATAACCAACGTGTTTGTCTAAATGATGAAATGAGGATATTAGAAAGAAAATGTTTAGTGTATGTTTTCCTGAATGTTTTCAAATAATAATTATAAAATAATAATAGAAATCAACCCCAACTGGGCACCAGATGATTATAAAAAAGAAGAGATAACCTTAAAAACTGCTAAATGGATTAATGTAACGTATTACCAAAAGTTGCTATCCAAGTCATGAGACAACTGAAGCTGTTGCAAGGTGTGCTATGGATTTGTATCGACTTATATCTTGTGGTGTATGAATATGGGCAGACGATGTAATCATGAATAATGAATAGGATGGTGACAGAAAAGTGGGAGGAGCTAAAGGATGGTGTTCATTTCCAAATCTTCATTGAGACCTTTCCGATGATAGGCCGTTAAGTTTGAATATCCAAAAGGTCTCATATGCACATCGTTTTTTAATCTTTCGCCTTCAGGTAGAGAATTGGATATGAATGGATCACCGTTACTCTGAGCAAAGATGGATCCCTGTCATGATGAACTGCGAAGTGACGTGGGATGCTAAACTTAAGATATTCTTCTTTTAAGGCTTCTTCTATGTTCATTGAATCTAACACATTTTGCAGGGGCAAGTGATTAAATAAACCACATAGATGGTGGAACATGTAAGAAATTAATTAAAAGAGAAGTATGGGATTTTTTTTTCAGTTTCATACTTACCTAGGTGGATATAGCATTGGTCCACTGCTGCATCTGTCCCCCAGCACCTCTGCACTGAGAACCGAGCGATTGAACACCGCCAATGGTTCAGTTCCCAAGCTCCCCAAACAGAGAGCTGCTGACTGTCAATCAGCAGCTCTGCCTCCGCTCTGTTCCTTCATGCTCACTGGACTGCTGAGCTGTGGAGGGGTGGGGAGCGGCCGTCTCAGTGGCTCGCTGAGAGGCTGAGCGGGGTGTCAGTCCGGTCACCTGGCGGATCCAGACTTCCATTGTCAGGATGACATGGTGCCTGGACTGATTTCTGTGATGTCAGCAGAGAGCAGAAACGGGTCACAGGAGTGCAAAACAAACTCCACTCCTGTGATCCACAGGAGAAGTACAGACAAACGAGCTTTGGCTATACTTCTCCTTTAATCTCAAAGGAGTTGCCCCGGAAATCAGAGAAGGTCTTTTGACAATGCGACACTTGTGCACATGTGAAGCATTTTTTCTTGAAACAGTGGTACATTCCTGTGAGGGAATACACCCTTGGGATGGAACCCCGGGAGTCATTAATCTTTATCTGAATCCTACTGGGAGCAATAATATTTTTTATGTTTCGTGCCCTTGGTGTTTAGGGTATGTATATGTTTGTAGTTTTGGGTCACTGCAAATGATGCCCCAATATTTATTAAGAGAATTCTTGATGGCCCAATGCCTCTTGTTGAATTGGGTGATGAAGAAAGGGCCCTTCTTAGAAGGGGACAGTTTATGGTTGTCCATGTTCACTGTGGCCGAGTACTCACTGAGCTTTTCCGAATAGCTTGATCTATATCTTTCTCCTGGTGGCCTTTTTCCAAGAATTTTTGTTTAAAGATTGATCTCTGGGTTTAGTAGTTCTTGATAGAACTGCAGTTCAGTTTCAAACAGCAGAATTGGCTGTAGGGAATGTTTTCAATCCATTTTTTGTGGTGACAACTCTTCTTGTGCAGATAGGAATTCCCCACGGTCAGCTTGAAGCAAATCCTTAGGTCTTGTTCATGGAATAATTTGAGATCAAGAAATATTAGCTTGTTGGGATCAGTGACTAAAGTGAACTGTATCCCAAAATGGTTGTCGTTACAGCAGTGGAAAAAGTCTTCGATCATGTTGGTATCTCTGTGCCAGATGACAATCACATCATCTGTATACCTGCTGTAGTATACCAGATGACGAGAAAAGGGATTGTGAGCCCAGATATATAGATCTTCCCAATATTTCATAAATAAATTCACATAACTGGGGGCAAAGCTGGCACCCATGGCTGTTCCTCCTGTCTGGAGGAAAAAGTCTTGCTCAAACTGAAAATAGTTTTGATGCAAGAATAATGAAGTTTGCTTATATGGGTTCAAATGGTCTTGTCTGGAGAAAAAATATTGTGCAGCTAAGAGGCCCATATCACGTGGAATCGATGTGCATAGTGATGTTACATCTAGAAAAATCCATTGGTATTCTTTTTCCCATTTATATTGATCAATAGTCTCAAGGAGTAGGCTGGAATCGCGTATGTAAACAGGGAGCTGTTGAACTATTGGTTGGAGGAAGTGATCTGCATAATCTGATAGTTGACTGGTCAATCCATCTATCCATGCCACGATAGGTCTACCTGGTAGATGAAGAGGGTCCTCATGGACTTTGGCTATGTAGTAGAAGTATGGAGTGGAAAAGAATTCCAGACATTAAAAGGAATCGTAGGGGTTTAGAATACTCTCTAATGAAGCCTTCTCCACTAGATTGTTGAGTTGTTCTTTGAATGCCTGTTCTGTTTGATCTTCAAGTAGATATTCCGATCAGATAATAATCTGTGAGCTTCAGCCATATAATCCTCTTTGTTTAATATGACTACCCCACCTCCTTTGTCCGCTTGACTGATGACAATATTCAGATTGGATTGTAATTTTAGGAGTGCTTAGTGTTCTTGGGCCGTCAGGTTCTTATGCATGTTTTTTTGTGCGCATACAGTTTTGAATTGATTGTAAACCAAAGAATTAAAGGTTTCAAAGTATGGGCCTTTATCCTGGTATGGGTTGAATTTGGAAGGTGGTTTAAAATCAGTGTGGACCATCTCCCTTGATTCGTCTATGTCCAGGTAACTCAAGTCAAGGAGATCTTCAGAGGCATTTTCGGTCCACAGCTCCTGTAGAATTTTTAGGGTACACATATCAACTGGCCCTTGAGGATCTAGGAATTTATTAGCCTTGTCTGGAATAAATAAAAGAGGTTTGGTGGAGTAGAAGGGGCAAAATTCAACCCTGTATAATAAAGATAGCTTATGCTAAGGACGGAGAGCGTTGCTAAAGTGGGCAGGTGAGAGGGACAGAGTAGGGTTCTCATCTGTGTGTGGTGCTTTAAGAGGATTGAATCTCAGATTTGGACAAGGACAAGTTACTATTTGAGTGATTCCTCCTATCCAAAGTATTGTTTAGCACAATACACAGAGGTACATGTTCACTTGCACTATGTTGCTTCAGGTAAAAAAAGGGAATCAGACCACCAACCATTCCTTCACCACCGCTTTTGCATTACATATTCAGCGAGTCCGAGAGACTTGCTGAGGTGGAGAATGAATGTTAAAAAGGGATTTGATTTAGAAAAGTTATCGATAGAAATACATGTTTATGGTTAAAATGTTGCAACTATTGTCAGTCAATTCATGAAATGTGTTGGGCACATGTGAGAGGACTGGATGATAAATTAAAAATCTTCATGATCGTGTGGAGTTCTCGCATCTGATTCTGATTCTTTGTGTTGCCTCCTCCACAACCTTGTCTGGTCTTTCTAGACTCCGTTTTAAAGCCATCAAGAGGGGGGTCCCTTAAAAACCTCCTTGGGTGGGGAGATCCTTAGGGCGAGCTCCCTCTAATATATTTTTCTTGAGCATTTGTGGCTAACGATTCCTTGTGTGGAATGGCATCATGGCTCATATTGCTTTTGTGTTGTTCTGGTGAGGTTTCTGGGACCTCTGAGATTCGCTGTAGCTGTGATGGTGGGCCACTGATGGAGATCTGGGTCTTGGGGCTTTACGGACATCACAATCTCCAGGAGAGTGTTTTTGCGATGGTCCATTTTGGGATTGCCAACAGGGTCCTTTTTTATTATTTATTATTTGTCCAGGACTTATAAGGGTTTCAGGGGTTTTCACTTCTCCCAATTACTGGATTCTGGGTGGGTTATTTGGCTAAAAGGGGTAGGGGTAGGGGCAGCAGTCTGTAAATTCTTTGTGTGGAGATCTGGGGAGATGTGATTGTTGGTTATTGTGACAGACTCAACCAGGACAGGGGCTTTTGGAGAGGACTAGGGACAACCCTTCTACCTACTGATTATGGCCCATGGTGAAAACGGATCATTCTATAATGAAGGACAACTACTTAATGGACACTGAGAGCGTGGTTTGGATTATGATAACAAGAAAGAAGAGCACTCACCTTGCCTCATCCGTGAATAATTATGGGAATACAAAAAAGAAGGGTCCCAAAAGGGCCACTGATGGAGATCTGGGTCTTGGGGCTTTACGGACATCACAGTCTCCAGGAGAGTGTTTTTGCGATGGTCCATTTTGGGATTGCCAGCAGGGTCCTTTTTTATTATTTATTATTTGTCCAGGACTTATAAGGGTTTCAGGGGTTTTCACTTCTCCCAATTACTGGATTCTGGGTGGGTTCTTTGGCTAAAAGGGGTAGGGGTAGGGGCAGCAGTCTGTAAATTCTTTGTGTGGAGATCTGGGGAGATGTGATTGTTGGTTATTGTGACAGACTCAACCAGGACAGGGGCTTTTGGAGAGGACTAGGGACAACCCTTCTACCTACTGATTATGGCCCATGGTGAAAACGGATCATTCTATAATGAAGGACAACTACTTAATGGACACTGAGAGCGTGGTTTGGATTATGATAACAAGAAAGAAGAGCACTCACCTTGCCTCATCCGTGAATAATTATGGGAATACAAAAAAGAAGGGTCCCAAAAGGTGACCTTTCAATCACCCTAAACAGCATGAAAATGAAGGAATCTCCCCTGCAAGCTAGTGTATTCTGACAGGCTGCTGAATACCCAATCTAATTGGTTGCAGTCCATGTTCAGCCAACAATTTTCTACCTGGCTCCTTTGACAAAAGTGGATTGAAAATCTAATTTTGTGGATCTGGGTGGTGCCAACAGAGCCACTTACAGCTTGAATTTTTGCTGATTCATCAGGAATCGGACACAATTCCAGACATGTATGGCCAGCTTTATCATAAATCTGTCTCCTGTTCAGCATTACCTTTCTGTGTGACAGACTTGATACACGTCCCCTACTGAGTTTTGTTAACAAAGGGTTCTTTCAACATAGCTGAAAATAATAGAGTGCTTCACATGTGAAAGAAGACTACAGCGCTACCTCCTAGACTACAATGCTACCTCCTGGCTGCAAAGTAGACAAAATATTTTTATGCAATATTTCATATATTATGTGGCAAAAAAGAAACAGAATTTTATATTAATGCTTGTTTTTTTAGTACTGATCATAAACTTTACATTTGATAGGGTCTCTGGTCTTGTAAAGTGGGAGTATCAATTTGGAAAATCACTAAATACAACCAATAAACACATAAAACTGCAATCCCTACAATGAGCGTGCAGTGTCCCAGGCACCAGTCCCCAACCCTGCTCCCCTCAAATTACACCTTATCTGGCTCTTCCTCTGACCCCCCCAGCAAAACGGCAAAGATCAAAGAATCCCTGGGAAGCACTGATAACAGGGTGCCTGTCATTTGGGTTCGTTTAGACTTGCAGTTTGGAGGCATTAAAAACATGCAGTTGACCCATGTTTTCAGTACCTCCTCACCACTTGAGTTAACTGATCCTGATCCCTTACTGTGCCCAGCTTTAGTACTGCCCTGAGGCCTTATCTTTTTATAACCCTCTGCTTGATGAACCCCTCAAAAAAGAACCCCTTGGCCAAGGTCCCTAAAGCCACTTATGATCTCAGTGTGTGTGTTCTGTTCTGCCCAAACTTCCATTACAGCAGCTGGTTTATAGCCTATTAACTATCTCCACTGAAAACTATGGGGTGTACTTAGAAAGAAAAATGCAAAGTTGTTCATTATTCAAAATAGACATGTACAATTCGTTTAGATCTGAATCGAAATTCAGACAAAAGTTTTGTTATCCGGATTCCAAATCACAATAGCAACGAATGTAAACAAATCCTCCGAAATACTGAAATTCTAATTAAAAGTCTTATTTGATTCAAATTGGGAAACGAATATGAAATATTAACATATTGCAATTCTTCGATGTGAAAAATTTGTCAGCCGCATTCGAATCGAAAAAAATTTGAATTAAAATTTTCCAAATTCAGTCGAATTGTATACTGTATATTCTCTGCTGCTCAAATCAGTGCCATCTAGAGGCCATAATGAAATATGTTCTGCATTCACACATTCTCGATCTGCAGAAGAGAATATACAGTGCCTTGAAAAAGTATTCATACCCCTTGAAATTTTCCACATTTTGTCATGTTCCAACCAAAAATGTAAATGTATTTTATTGGGATTTTATGTAATAGACCAAACACAAAGTGGCACATAATTGCCAAATGGAAGAAAAATTATAACTGGTTTTAAATGTTAAAAAAAATTAAAAATCTTGCAAGGCAATGTCATAATGTGCTAGTATGCATTGCATACAAGAACATTAAGAGAAACTTACCTGAGAACGAAGCCCTTCCAGCACCGCAATGTCACTGCTGAGAAGGCTTCCATCTTCCCCCGGTCTACTTTTCCGGGATCGCGGCATCCGGCTACATGAGTGGCCGGGGCCACGATGGCGGTGCTCCCGCACATGCGCACGGGAGATGCTGTTTCTGGCACAGGCTCTGTAGGTCCGTTTAGGAGATATTTACAGTAAATACAGGTAAGCTTTATTATAGGCTTACCTGTAGGTACAAGTGGTAATACAGAGTTTATACTACCACTTTAATTGCATAGTGGGACCAATTTTTTTTTCCTGCTGGTTCAGAGCTATTTAGCTATGACATGCTGCGGAGTAATGATGGGCATACACATTGTTGTTTTCATGCAATTTTATCCATTTTTTTCAAGTGCAAAAATACCTAATTAGACCAAGTTACACATTACACTCACATCAAGTTTTCTGTTTGGACTGACCTTAGGGCCTTATTAACACCACATTGGCCCATGTCTCTGGATCCCTGGCAATTTGCTTGCAATTGATTTTTATTACTTATAGATACAGTAAGTTTGTCACAACCAATATTTGGTTTGAATCCCCGATGTCTTGTCTTATACACGATAATTTATGCTTAAAAATTCTTTATATTTATTTGCACTTTTATTGGTTATTTTTACATGAATATAGACACCTCAGAAACCATTCATAGATATTCATAGATATGATCATCCTTTACCACTTGCCGCCCACACTATAGCCAGGGCCGGATTTCCCACAAGGCCACCGAGGCCAGGCCTCGGGGCGGCAGTGGTGCAGGGGCGGCGCCGCATGCAGGGCTCATCCTAGGCTGCTCGGGGGTGCAGTGCTCCCGAGCGCCAGAGAGGTGGGGGCGCTGAAGCGCCAGAGTGCTCCCTTCCCTCCACCTCTTGTTCTTTTGCAGAGGCGGCTCGCTCCGCCGCTGTCTTTCTTTGTCAAGCTCCTCCCCGCTCCCTCCTCCTGTCAGAGAAGGAGAGCAGCCGGGGATGAGATCGGAGGCGGAGCGGCTGTAGTGTGTGTGGAGCGTGACCAGCGGAGTGACGTCGCGGGGCGGTCCGTGCCTGTCACTATTCCTCCTCTGTCTCTCTCCTGCATGAAGCGCAGGAGTGCTCTCCACCCGGGCGGCGCGGCTGCACATTGTCCTCTTCTCTCCAGCTGCCGCCCGGGTGTTTTTATGTAACATAATGGGGGGGGGGGGGGGGGGAGGGGGAGGGGGTGGTTTGTCCTGGGGGGTCAGTACTATTGGAGGGGGGTGGTTTGTCCTGGGGGGGGGGGGGGGGGGTCAGTACTATTGGAGGGGGGGGGGGTCCTGGGGGGGGGGGGGTCAGTACTATTGGAGGGGGGGTGGTTTGTGGGGGGGGGGGGGGGGGGGGGTCAGTACTATTGGAGGGGGGTGGTTTGTCCTGGGGGGGGAGGGGGGGTCAGTACTATTGGAGGGGGGTGGTTTGTCCGGGGGGGGGGGGTCAGTACTATTGGAGGGGGGTGGTTTGTCCTGAGGAGGTCTGTACTATTGGAGGGGGGTGGTTTGTCCTGGGGGGGGGTCAGTACTATTGGAGGGGGGTGGTTTGTCCTCGGGGAGGGGGGGGGGTCAGTACTATTGGAGGGGGGTGGTTTGTCCTCGGGGGGGGTCAGTACTATTGGAGGGGGGTGGTTTGTCCTGAGGAGGTCTGTACTATTGGGGGGGTGGTTTGTCCTGAGGAGGTCTGTACTATTGGAGGGGGGTGGTTTGTCCTCGGGGGGGGGGGGGGGTCAGTACTATTGGAGGGGGGTGGTTTGTCCTGAGGGGGTCTGTACTATTGGAGGGGGGTGGTTTGTCCTGAGGAGGTCTGTACTATTGGAGGGGGGTGGTTTGTCCTGTCGGGGGGGGGGGTCAGTACTATTGGAGGGGGGTGGTTTGTCCTGAGGGGGTCTGTACTATTGGAGGGGGGTGGTTTGTCCTGGAGGGGGGGGGGGGGGGGTCAGTACTATTGGAGGGGGGTGGTTTGTCCTCGGGGGGGGGGGGGGTCGGGGGGGGGGGGGGGGGGGGGGGGGGGGGGGGGGGGGGGGTCAGTACTATTGGAGGGGGGTGGTTTGTCCTGAGGGGGTCTGTACTATTGGAGGGGGGTGGTTTGTCCTCGGGGGGGGGGGGGGGTCAGTACTATTGGAGGGGGGTGGTTTGTCCTGAGGGGGTCTGTACTATTGGAGGGGGGGTTTTCCGGGGGAGGGGTCTGTACTAATGGAGGGAGAGAGAGAACCCCGCTGCCCTGCACCACCAGAGGGAAAGCCCACACAGCCTGGCGCCATCCCTGGCGGAGAATGGAACAGAGTCATTGCAGGAATACCGATCTGGGTGCTACCCAGCATAGTCACCACGGGAAATTCAGAGTGAGCCGACTCCTGATCAGAGGAACCGTTGCTGTATCGCTGGGTCAGGTGAGAGGGCCGATCGGCCATTATTTACTAACGTCCATAGAAACTGCAGTCTCTGACCATCTCCTGTACTATGTCTGCAGTCTCTGACAGTCTCTTGTATCATAATTACAGTCTCTGACCATCTCTTGTATCATGTCTGCAGTCTAGTCTCTGATCAGCTCCTGTACTATGATTGCATAAAGGACAAGAATGGTGGTGTGTGTGTGTGTGTGTGTGTGTGTCTGCGCGGGGGGGGGGGGGGCATTGAAGGCATTGAAGGACCCGGGCCTTGGGGCGGCAAAGGAAGTACATCAGTCCCTCACACAGAAAGCCGCAGCTGCATTTTCTGTGCCCACCAGTTTCGGCTGCCAGTGCCCACTGTGCCACCCATTAATCCCCACCAGTGCTGCCATTCAATGCCCGTCAATGTCTCATTATCAGTGCCACAGATCAGTGCTGCCTATCAGTGTCACCTACCAGTGCCTACCAGTACCCATCAGTGCCATCCATCAGTGATCATCAAGTGCCCATCAGTGCCACCAATTAATGCCCTTCAGTACCACCCATCAGTGCCAACCAGTGCCAACCATCAGTGCTAGCCATCAGTGCCAGCTCTCAGTGCCACCTATCAGTGCCCATTAGTGCCGTCTTATCAGTGCCTATCAATGCCACCTATAAGTGCCCATCAGTGCCGCCTATCAGTGCCCATCAGCACAGCCTATCAGTGCCCATCAGCGCAGCCTATCAATGCCCATCAGTGCAGCCTCATCAGTCCTTTTTTGTTTTATTTAGCAAAAAATAAAAAAACCAGCAGCAATTAAATACCACCAAAAGAAAGCTCTATCTATGTAAAAAAATTGATAAAAATTTAATTTGGGTACAATGTAGCATGACCCGCTCAATTGTCATTCAAAGAGTGACAGCGCTGAAAGCTGAAAATTGGTCTGGGCAGTAAGGGGATTTAAGTGCCCAGTAAGCAAGTGGTTAATAAAGGTTAGTTTTTAATGATACAATATATTAGCCCCACTGCAGTTGCCTCCACATTCCTGGGTACTATGGGGTTAAATGCGACTCATATTTAAACCTAGAGGACACCTTAGCCAGGAGGCTGATGAAGGAGGCGTGGCCTTGCCTACAAAACGCGTTCCTACTGGCCAGCTCACTTTCAGGCTTGACAGCACTCTAACAGCTCTGTGTCATCGAGGCTATTCCCCGGCGTGTTTTCACAGCTCCCTGCATCTCCGCCCAGGGCGAATCAAGCTCCACGCCTGCCACAGCACGGACTGGAATTCCTCGAGCAGCACTCATTTGATACAGTGCATGCCTGTCACCTTGGAAACTCTGGAAAAGCATTACTTATGTTATTTTATGTCCATTACCTAATAAACGGTGCTACACTATTGGTGGTTCTGGCACCTCTTTCTCCCCATCCTTTTTTGTCTCATTAGGAGAACTTGTCACAACAACATTATATCACATAGGAACTTTTGGTCCCCTATATCTGACACAAGTAAATTAAAGTAACACACAAGCATTTAACCCCCTTTCCCCCACATTGAAAAATAACCCCATGTAAATGCATATACTCATGTAAATGTACATGTAACTTGTTCTAAAAATTACATATTGCCATGTATATGAAGTGAGATTAATAATTCTAGGCTCATTATTACTGGTTTACGTTAAACTAAAGGCCTGTAGTGGCGTTTGAAGCAATACCAGTGGGAAATTTAGGGTATGAAAGTTTGTCACCATTTCACGGGTGCATGTAAGGCTTGTTGGGTATCTATTTATTCTGTACAACCTCATCTTTGATATTTTATTTAAAAACTGGGTAATATATTGTGTTTGCATGCCCTAAAATTAAGTTTGGTGCATCTCTACTAAAAATGTTGCATTCCATAAACCGTTGTGCTAATATTGTTTGAAATAAAAATTGAAACTACCACTGTTTTATTCTCCAGGGTTTCCTCTTTCAGAAAATATTAAATTTTTTTGGGGGTTTTAAAGCAGTAGTAAGCTCTGCTTTTTCACTTCTATCTACAAGTAAGATTATAGTACAAAGCTTACCTGTAGGTACAGTGAATATCTCCTAAACTTGCGTTGTTTAATTAATATTTATAATCTCAGCAGCCAGTAACATCACCAGCACATGCGTACTGAGCTCTGCATTAAGTGCACACTGAGTGTATCCTCAATTCAGAGCTCGTGAGATTTAGAGATCGTGATTCCCGTCCCCATGCGTGAGAGTGATGTCATCGCGGCTCAGCCATTCAAACGGAGCTGGAAGGAAGACGGAGTGAGGATGGAAACTCTGGCAGCAGTGACAGCGCCCTGCTGGAGTGCTTCATTTAAAAGGTAAGCCTGTCATAATGTGCTAGTATGGCATTAACTTGCAGGGGGCTTGGCTAACTACGGTTTTCGCTAATATTCAGGCCTAAAAAATTTGACATGTGTACAAAATGCAAAAACGGCTCTGGAATTGAAAGGGTTAAAGCAGGGGTCTCAAAATGGTGGCCCAACAAGCTGTTGCGAAACTACAAGTCCCATCATGCCTCTGCCTGTGGGAGTCATGCTTCTAACTGTCAGCTTTGCAATGAGACCCCTGGGTTAAAGTGTCTACAGACATTAGAGAATGTTTGTCTTTTCTGGCTGTCACCTCCAAAGCCCTTGTCGATTATCTCTGAACAAGTTTGCTCAGACAATTGATCAGACAGGATGGATTTTCTTTATTGATCACCATTGATTCCCCCTGGACAGGCCAGTATCCACATCATGCTTCATGCTCCATAGACACATACATACAGATTCCCCCGATGCAAGCTGGCATATTTATCAGCTTAATTGTAGATGCATGCCTGGCCATCATATGCTGATAGGAGGAGAAAATGGAAAATTGTATCAAATACTTACCGTAATTTTCCTTTCCTGACGCCAAACCATGGCAGCATACTAGTGATAGAGCTCCGCCTCTTGACCACTCCCTCAGGACCAGTGAATAGCATAAATATAAGGCCTAGTTAGGCCCCACCCCATTCTCTGTAATTAGCTACATACTGAAACAAATAAGGGTGGGACCATATGCTGCCATGGTTTGGCGTCAGGAAAGGAAAATTACGGTAAGTATTTGATACAATTTTCCATTTTCCTGACGCCAACATGGCAGCATACTAGTGATAAATAACTAGCTGACAGGGTGGGATCTACTTGTCAAACCAATCTTCTAATTAGGATGAGACAGAGGACTGAATAGTCCTTCCTACAAAGTCCCCTGATGACAAGGCCCCCGGGTCTATTCCGTCAAGTTTGAGTAGGAATGTTGGAGCGACCGTGTACCCCTGTACAGATGGACACCATAGATTCTCTTGAATGTATTGCCTATGAGGCTTTAACCGCTCTGGTAGAGTGCTCTGGCGCCGCTGATGGAGGCTCATGACCTCTATCCTATACACAACCAAGCCTGCTAGGATCCAGGCAGTAACCTCTTTCCCTTGATGATACCAAACTGGAATGACAAAAGGTTTATTTAGATGACCTGAAAGGGACAATTGTGGAGAGATTCTGAAAACGAACAGTACGTGTGACTTTCCTGTGTGATGTTCTGGAAAGTTAGGCAATGTCCAGCTGTCTGTTAAATAGCAGTCTGTTGCTATGTTTGATGCAGAATGATCTACAAGATCCAACTCTACTCTTTCTGGAAAGAAAGGTATATATTATAGATAATTTTTTCTTTATTTTATTTATTTATTTATTTTACTTTGAAGCTCCAAGAGCTTGAATCTCTGATAACCTTCTGCTTAAAGTTTTTGTGATTGATACTGCTTTGTAAGTGATGGCTAAATGGATAAACTGATACGAGATCCAGCAACTGCAATAGATCTTTTCTTCCTTGGTGACCGACTCCTCACGACTGCCCTCAAAAGTTGTGCAAACTGAAGGATTCTTGGTCCTTTCAAATGTGTTATTGCCAATATAGCCCACACTCGTGAGCTATGTGAGGATAGGCTAAGGCCTGGAGGAAGAATACAACAGCTGACACTGGAAGGGCAGTAGGATCAATGTCTCGCCCTACCAAGAAAAAAACAAACTTGTTCCAGAATTAGACCTAGATGTTGTAAGTAGAATGTCTTCTCACACACAACAAAAGTAGAGATCACTCTGGAGTGAAACTGGAGCAACCAGAGTTGCCCATCCTCCCCCTTTAGTGCCCCTGCTTGCAGCCCCAGTCTGCGCATGTTATAGAGGGGAAATGTCTTCTGTATCCTGAAATGAATGGCCAGGGAAAACCTAGGGCCTCCTGGTCAATATGGAGAACTGGCTATGACAAATATGTTCTCCCTGGACAGCCTCAAGGGAAATCTCATTTACGGGAAATGTTGGGGAAAATATATAGGTTAGATTGCAGACCCAGGGAGAGACCAGAGCATCTGCCCCTTGCGCCTTGGAGGAGGCCTGAGGAGGTCTGTCTGTGGTAGGCCCCACCTGTGGGCCAGCTTAGAGAAGACCTTGGATGTAGACCCAGGGGTGGTGCAAGGGTTTTTGACACCCTAGGCAAAACCTAATTTTTTTGCGCTATACAGAAAGCATTGGCTCTGCTTCCTCTAGCGCTGGCTCCAGTGCTGCGCTTCTAATTACACTACCGGTCAGACTTAGTTGTATTCTGCAGCCTGCAGAGCATGCAGACGCGGAGGGAAACCAGTGGCCGAGCGCCCCTAGGCAGCAGTGCGCCCTAGGCGGCTGCCTAGTTTGCCTAGTGGTAGCACCGGCCCTGTGTAGACCCACTCGTGCTCTGGGAAGCTTGTATTCGTTCAAAAGAAAAATATCCTGGGAGGTAAACTGCTTCCTGAAATTTTGCTGGTGATCTGCCCCAGGTGTTATGGGTTTCACCTCTCCCAATAGCATATTGCTGCAGAGTTTCATACTGGAGCTGAATATAGGCGACTGCTGCCCTGTTGCTAAACTGCAGGGAGATTGGTCCTCCTTGACTCTGTGTAGTGAGGCCAAAGTGCATAAAAGGGCTGTTTGAACCCACAGCGCATTCAAGATTATCCTCCTTGGCTAGGAAGCTCCGATTGCCTTGACCGAAAGTCCCTCGCAATGCATCTACCCGGCTGTCTTGCAGACATGATTTGTAGCAATTCTCCAGTCTAAAAGGTCCTAACGGACCGAGACATCCTTAAGTTCTTTTCATCACCGCTGAGCGCTACTCATGATGAGTAACACTTATTAACTGTGTTCTATCCTGTTTCCTCCCTCGCACTAAGAATTCTAGATGAAATTTGCGCAGGTGCCCATGCACCCCAGGAATCATCTATATGCATGATGACGTTGTGCCCAGATGACTGAGGCACTGAGAAGCCATCAAACAAGCGGAAGTATTCATCCTCAGAAATCTATTCCTGACTATCACCACTTCCTCTGATTGAAATAAAACAGAGGAACTAGCAGAGCACCCCCGGGTACACCAACCATTGGGATGGAGAAAGTTGGCTTTGTTTTCCCTCTAAGGTGTGAGGCTGATGATCCAGCAACAGCCTCCAGCCATGTGGTTATACTGTTTAATGGACTCCGTCTTAAAGAACTTAAAGAGGGCCCCACAGGGTTCAACCTCTTCCGATCTGCAACTGGACACTAACCAACATCTCCTGCGAACCCCAAACAGGATTGGGTAGAAAACGTGCAAACCCTCTTGAGTCTGAGGTGTCTGTAAGCAATGTAGCAGTCCACCCACTGTTGTGGTGGACTTGGCAGCTTCGTGGAAGAGAGGAGCAGTGAGGAATCTCCGAAGTGACCATGAGTGTCTGATACCTTCATCCAACATGCCGTCCAGAAACCAGTGAAGGGTCTTACCTTAAGAGTCTGGGCATGCACATGTGTGACTGGCTCACTTATCCCCCCAGAAGTCTGCACCAAGACACAAGCCAGACCCTCGGCATCCACTGTCACAAAAATCAAATTTTTGGCAATACACTTCTAATAGGAAAACATCTAAAGGGATGCAGACCCTGACGCTCTCCTCAGAGTCCTGCAGGTGCAGCAGCTGGTTAATAATTATTAAACCATTCCCATTAGACTCCCCCAGCACATGGGCTGGTTATTGCTGGTCTGCCGGCATCTGCAGATGCTACAGTATGTAGGAGCAGGTTGACCATTAGCTTGTTCAGAGTATACAATTTCGAGATCCTGTTTATACGGGCATTTTTCTCAAACCCCCTTCATTCTTCCCCACTTTTGTTTCTAGGAAGCAATACGCAGCCCAGGGTCTCAACCATATGGCCTCCCTAGCCGCCAAAGTGCTCTTTCAGTGGCTATACAAGCAACTAGGAGGGACTTCCTGGTCAGCCTCCATATTTTGAATAGCAGACTGCTGCATCTGTAATAAATGTAACAATGACCCAGGCCCCCTTCAGTCCAATGAGAACCTCCAGAGCCATGAGTTGTCAACATCCCTCCACATAGAGTGGGTTGTAAGGCATAGTAGGTGCAGAGCATGTCTTTGGATTGTGTTGAGAAACCCACACAGGGAGAAGAAATAAACATCAAAACAAGTATTAGCATGTTGGGGAATTGAACCAGAAACCCCAGTGCTACTAGACAGAATTGTCACCCACTTAGCCAGCAGGCAGCCTCTGCAAAGTAGATTCATGGGCACCAGACACCTGTGCCACCTGTCCAGGATTCACCCGGACAGTTCGGATTTTGAATCATGCGTCAGGGTTTCAGTCCACCTGAGACCCGGAAATATTACCCAGACCTGGCTGTGGCTCCCCAAGTAACCGAGATAGTCATATACAAAACAGTTGCTGTTGTAGGTGGCTGTTTGGCCTCACTGAAAGGTGATGATGTCAGCAAGGGCAATTTGGCCACACCCACTAGAGCGCTCTGTGCATTACATTACTACTCTCCTTGGGGCACCCAAATGTGTCTGTGCAATGCCAACCTGCCAGACTCCCAGACTACTACAGGACAGCCACGCGGGGAAAAGCATCCAGCAAGATGCCACATCTGCAAGTGAACAAGTACGCTGTCTCCTATGGCAACAGTCTACAATACAAGTGTAACAGTTGCTCCGGGTAATTAAGGCAAGTCCAAAACAGAATCTTGTGCCATTCTTATCAATAATAAAGACATTTTGGCATTACCTGTTAGCTGCATACTTCTCCAGGCAGTGTCTACTCACCAGCCTTCCAGGCATAGATACTGCGCCACAGGCCCTGCAGACATCTTGCTGGGGCGCTGGCTCTGGGGAAGAGGAGCAAAGACGTCTTCCTTGGAGCTCTTCTCCTGAGTGGGAGCACCATCCGGGCTATGCTCCTCTGAAGAACGTCCATCTTGCCTTGGCCCGGCCATCTTGAGAGCGTGGGCGTGCGGGGCTGAAGCAAATCAAAGCCAATCCGCATGAGAGGGCACTCTTTTTCCTGAAAACTTACCAATATGGTGGTCCCCACCCTAGTTGTTGAGGGTCTTTATATGAGCGGTAACTGACTCTTTATCTGTGGAGAAATGGGACGGCCAGCTGAGGTGAGGATAGCTGAAAAGTGTAGATATAGGAGAAAGGATTCCACTTTCCTTTTTTTTTTTTTTATTTATTTATCTACATATACTTACCTATGTACACATATACAAACATACCCACACACACACACATATAATGCAGAGGGTCATTCTGGGGCAGGTTAGGAAAGGGTTAATTAAAGAGGGTAGGAACCTTCAGCCCTGATTACTGTCAGCTGAGTTGAAGATGTCAGAGGAGTTGTGTGTTTGGAGAGAGAGACACACACAGCAGTCAATGTAAGGATTAATTTGCTGGGGTAAGTAAAACCATATAAAAAAAAACTGTATCTCAGACTAGAGCCATGTACTTTGTCTATATATCAGCCTGTTGGTTAACCACTTCAGCCCCGGACCATTTGGCACCCAAAGGACCAGAGGTCTTTTTTCAATTTCGCACTGCACTACTTTAACTGACAATTGCGCGGTCATGCAATTTTGTAACCAAATGAAATTTGCGTCCTTTTTTTCCACAAATAGAGCTTTCTTTTGTGGTATTTGATCACCTCTGTGGTTTTTTATTTTTTGCGATATAAATGAAAAAAGAGCGAAAATTTTGAAAAGAAAAAGAGCGAAAATTTTGAAAAAAAAAGAGATTTTCTACTTTTTGTTATAAAAAAATCTAATAAACTCAATTTTAGTCAAACATTTGGGCCAAAATGTATTCAGCCACATGTCTTTAGTAAAAAAAATGCCAATAAGCGTATATTTATTGGTTTGCGCAAAAGTTATAGCGTCTACAAACTAGAGTACATTTTCTGGAATTTACACCGCTTTTAATTTATGACTGCCTATTTCATTTCTTGAGGTGCTAAAATGGCAGAGAAGTACAAAACCCCCCCAAATGACCCCATTTTGGAAAGTAGACACCCCAAGCTATTTGCTGAGAGGCATGTTGAGCCATTGAATATTTTTTTTTTTTAGTCCCAAGTGATTGAATAAAGACAAAAATAAAAAAGAAATTTTTTTTTTTTTTTCAAAAAGTTGTCACTAAATGATATATTGCTCACACATGCCATAGTTATATGTGGAATTGCACCCCAAAATACATTTTGCTGCTTCTCCTGAGTATGGGGATACCACATGTGTGGGACTTTTTGGGAGCCTAGCCGCGTACGGGGCCCCGAAACCCAAGCACCGCCTTCAGGATTTCTAAGGGTGCAAATTTTTGATTTCACTCCTCACTACCTATCACCGTTTCGAAGGCCATAAAATGCCAAAATAGCACAAAACCCCCCAAATGACCCCATTTTGGAAAGTAGACACCCCAAGCTATTTGTTGAGAGGCATGGTGAGTATTTTACAGCTCTCATTTGTTTTTGAAAATGAAGAAAGTAAAGAAAAAAAAAAATTTTTTTCTTTTTTCAATTTTCAAAACTTTGTGACAAAAAGCGAGATCTGCAAAATACTCACAATACCTCTCAGCAAATAGCTTGGGGTGTCTACTTTCCAAAATGGGGTCATTTTGGGGGGTTTTTATGCCATCTGGGCATTCCATGGCCTCCGAAACTGTGATTGGCAGTGAGAAGTGAAATAAAAAAATTACACCCTTAGAAAGCCTGAAGGCGGTGATTGGTTTTTGGGGTTCCGTACGCAGCTAGGCTCCCAAAAAGTCCCACACATGTGGTATCCCCGTACTCAGGAGAAGCAACAGAATGTATTTTGGGGTGTATTTCCACATATGCCCATGACATGTTTGAGCAATATATCATTTAGTGACAACTTTTTGTAAAAAAAAAATATATATTATTTTTTTTTTTTTTCATTATTCAATCTCTTGGGACAAAAAAAAAAAATATTTAATGGGCTCAACATTGCTCTCATCAAATAGCTTGGGGTGTCTACTTTCCAAAATGGGGTCATTTGGGGGGGGGGGTTTGAACTGTCCTGGCATTTTATGCACAACATTTAGAAGCCTATGTCACACGTCACCCACTCTTCTAACCACTTGTAGACAAAGCCCTTTCTGACACTTTTTGTTTACATGAAAACATATTTTTTTTTTGCAAGAAAATTACGTTGAACCCCCAAACACTATATATATTGTTAAAGCAAAGGCCCTACAGATTAAAATGGTGGGTGTTGCATTTTTTTTTTCCACACAGTATTTGCGCAGCGATTTTTCAAACGCATTTTTTGTGGAAAAAATACACTTTTTTTTATTTTAATGCACTAAAACACACTATATTGCTCAAATTTTTGATGAAATAAAAAATATGATCTTAGGCCGAGTACATGGATACAAACACGACATGCTTTAAAATTGCGCACAAACACGCAGTGGCGACAAACTACATACATTTTTAAAAGCCTTTAAAAGCCTTTACATGATACCACATTAGATTCACGGAGGAGGTCTACTGCTAAATTACTGCCCTCGATCTGACCTTCGCGGTGATACCTCACATGCATGGTGCAATTGCTGTTTACATATGACGCCAGACCAACGCTTGTGTACGCCTTTGCGCAAGAGATGGGGGGGCAGGGGTGCTTTTTTTTTTTTTTTTTTTTTTTTTTTTTTTTATTTATTTAGCTTTTTTATTTTATTTTTAAACTGTTCCTTCCATTTTTTTTTTCTTTGTTATGATTTTTATTGTTATCTCAGGGAATGTAAATATCCCCTATGATAGCAATAGGCAGTGACAGGTACTCTTTTTTTTGAAAAAATTGGGGTCTATTAGACCCTAGATCTTTCCTCTGCCCTCAAAGCATCTGACCACACCAAGATTGGTGTGATAAAATGCTTTCCCAATTTCCCAATGGCGCGGTTTATATCCGGGAGGGGGGACATTCCCTCCCACTGCTTGTAAAAGCAGTCTAGAGGCTAATTACCCGCTAGAATTGCTTTTACATGAAAGCCGATCACTGGCTGAAAAAGAATGATACCAAGATGATACCTAAACCTGCAGGCATCATTCTGGTATAACCATTCAAAGTCCAGCAACATACTGGACATATATTGTAATCTTTTTTTTTTTTCATGCAGCCTCTTGGCTGAACGAAAAAAAGAGATTGATTGGTGGGTATGCCCACCATTAGAATACCTCCCTTCATCCACCCACTTCTAATGATGGGCATACATGCACCATTTATATATGCCGATGCATGGGGGCATCCTCCCGCAAAAGTTATGCCGTGTACACACGGTCGGAATTTCGACCGTATGTACGTGGCATTAGGAGCCAATCGCTCCTCCCCCCCCCTGCTGCCCCATGCTTCGGCATATATGCTCTTTTTTTTAACTGTGTGGTGGTGAAATCACCTCCTACAGCGTTGGAGTCGCGGCTTTATGTATCGTGGGAGCAAACGCTGTTGCTGTCAAGATAAATAAATCCGCGTTGCAACTGAATGGCGCACCTGAAAACAAAAAAATGCTCAACACTAAAACACACAGTAAACAAAATTACATACCTGAAAAGCAAGCATGATAAAAACATAATAAAACATAATAAAACATAATAAAACATTGCAGAATAGAATGGAGTAAAAAAGAGCAACAATAGAGAGAGAATAGAGTGAGAGAGAGAACAATAAAACGACAACTATTTTATTTTTTTTTTATTTTTTTGAGATTCACAGGTAAAAAAGCTCCTGACTGAAGCGACTGAATCAAAACGCTACCACAAAAAAACTGTTAGCGATCGCAGGGATCAGGCCTGACTCTGCGAACGCTGCAGTTATGTG
>CM053030.1:359839439-359882039 GCA_028564925.1 Lithobates sylvaticus | reverse complement strand
CACTAAAAAACGGGTGGAACATGCAACATGTTCCAAAGGTCAACTTATCCTTTAACCACTTCAATACCGCTGTATTGTCATATGACGCCCACAAGGTGGATCTACCATCCTGGGTGGGCGTCATATGACGTCCTCGGATTCCCGGCCGCCTGGGGGCGCGCGCGCGCGCGCCGCCGGCAGCGCGCGCCCGCGGCATCGCTCGGGACCCGGTGCGAGTGCCCGGCGGCCGCGATGTCCGCCGGGCACCCGCGATTGCCCGTTAAAACAACGGGACCGGGCGGGACCGTGGAGCTGTGTGTGTAAACACACAGCTCCACGTCCTGTCAGCGGGAGGAGACCGATCATGTGATCCCAGTACGGAGGATCACATGATCGTTCTCCTCCCCTTGAGTCCCCTCCCCCTACAGTTAGAATCACTTCTATTAGGGAACACATTAACCCCTGCAGCGCCCTCTAGTGTTAACCCCTTCCCTGCCAGTCACATTTACACAGTAATCATTGCAATTTTATAGCAACGATCGCTGTGTAAATGTGAATGGTTCCAAAAATGTGTCAAAAGTGTCCGAAGTGTCCGCCGCAATGTCGCAGTCACGAAAAAAAAAAATCGCAGATCGCCGCCATTACTAGTAAAAAAAAAATTTAATAAATCTATCCCCTATTTTGTAGACGCTATAACTTTTGCGCAAACCGATCAATATACGCTTATTGCGATTTTTTTTTACCAAAAATATGTAGAAGAATACGTATCGGCCTAAACTGAGCAAAAAGTAAAAAATAAAAATTGTTTTTTTTGTTTTAAAAATGGGATATTTATTATAGCAATTGTTAGTTAAAGCGACGCAGTGCCGAATCGCAAAAAGTGCTCTGGTAAGGAAGGGTGTTTAAAAGCCCTGTATTGAAGTGGTTAACATTGATGCGCCTTGATTAACATTGAGGGTACAAAACCATATAGAGAATAATACATCTTTTTTTTTTCATTCCTCCCCCCACATACACACATGCAGTATTGTGCAAAAGTCTTAGGCTCGTGATAGTTCACTGAATTTTTTTTTAGATGGTCGTTTCACATTCTCTGCATCAGGATGTCACACAAGTACATGTTAAGAGTTATCCTATTGCAAAAAGTGAATGCCTTTAAATTATTAGATTTCCATGTAAAGAAAGTGTAGGCTCTTTTAGGTATATAGCCACAAAGTGGTAATCCTAAATTCTACACAGTCTCCCCCCACCATAAGAAGTTTTTTGCAGCAGACCGTCGTTTCTTAGATGAGCCATCCAAGCTCCTCTGCAGAAGAAAATATGGGCAAGGCGTATGACTGCTAACACAGTAGCCACTGAAACTAAGTGCAGCAAATAAATACATCAAGCTTACTTGAAGGGTGACTTAAAGCGCTATAGGCTCAGAATGACAGAAATCACTAGAGCCCTGGTACCCCTACCTGCAAATGCAGAGAAGTCTTCCCAGAAGTGGTCTTTGTGGAAGCACTGTAACCAAAAAGCCTTTCCCCCACGGTAGAAAGAAGCCAAATGACTCACCCACACAAGAAAATACAAAAGCAGTTTTTGTGCTTTTGTGTTTTCTTGTGTGGGCGAGTCATTTGGCTTCTTTCTACCAGGGGGGAAAGGCTTTTTGGTTGCAAAAAACTAACGAAATGCAGAAAAAAAGTTGTTCTACACTAGTAAGACAAAATTGTAAATATTTGTTTCAGAAGGCAGTTTGTCATGGAGAAATGCCTGCAAGCAACAATCAAGCATGGGGTACATCCCTGCCTGTTTGGAACTGCATTTCTGAAAATGCATTTGGTGAATAGTAGGCATGCACAGAAATTCCGGCCGCCGAAACATATCGGTCGAAAATGGCCTATTCGGCAAAATACCGAAAAGGAAATCACGCTGATAACTGCGCCGAAAATGGGACGGGGCCCCGCCCCTGGTGCCGCCCAGTACGGGGGTGTCGTTCTGGAGCGTCTCCGTCACGCCCCAGTCCAGTCCTCTCCTCGATGAGGCAGCTGAAAGCAAAACAGTGCTCTATCTATGGAGGAAAGCTTTTGGCACACTGCATTCCTCCATGCATAAAACACTGTTCTTGGATTTGCCTTTCTAACACTGCCCTGTCCTGATCCTGTCTGACATACTAAGGCAGGCTGCATGATGGGCACTGGTAGGCTGCTGGGCACTGGTGAGGCACAGGCAGGCTGCAAATGATGGGCACTGGCAGGACGCATTTAAAGGAACCTGGTGAGGCTGCATTGATCTCCTGTACCCAGTCTGCAGTCTGACCATCTCCTGCACCACGTCTGCAGTCTCTGACCATCTCCTGTATAAAATGTTTTTTTTTTTTTTTTTTTTTAAAAACAGTCATTATCGGTAGCGGTCAATTTCGATATCGTTTTTTGGCCAGTGTATTTTCATTTTTGGTATCGGTTTCGGCACCAAAAAACCCATTCGGTGCACCCCTAGTGATTAGGTCAAAACTGGTGCCACAGTCACTTGTCAGAAGGAAAGGCAGATTCTTATCCTCATGCAATACCACCACATGGAGGTATTACGACTGGTCTCTATTTCCATCTGCAGCATGACAATGATCCCAAACCTACAGCTGAAATGATAAAGAACAATCTGCAACAAAATAAAAAACAAGGAATAGTGTGGCCCCCCCAGAGTCCCGATCAATAGCATCTAACTGTTTTGGGTATGCTAGCAAAGACAGTCAAAGCTGATGCCCAAACATTTTTTTACCTTAATGCAAAGAATGCATTAAGGTAAAAAAAGTTTAGGCCTTAGAACCACTTTAAACATTTTTCACAAGTACCTAAAACTTTTGCACAGTACTATATTCATATGTACACACAGAAAACGGAATGACCTTTTTCTCACACTTTTCTCTGTAGCTTAATATTGGTAAGCAGGAAGCACCAGAATGCATTTCTCAGTCAGGAAGTGATGTGACATTAATATTGTATTTCATAGTATGATCTACTTTATGCAGTGTCTGTTCTTTCTCAGCACAACAAAGATTACTACTAAAATCACAATTTAAACTGTGCCAATTACTTTATATAAAGTAAATGTATGCAAAAACTTAAAGAACCACTTACATGCCTTCAACTGTGTCAAGTCTAAAAAACAAAACAAAAACAAAGAAACAAAAAAACAAAACACAAGGACTTAGCATGCTTAATTTAAGCAAATAATCAAAATTAATCAATTAAGAAAAGCTTTATTTGTGCATCTAGGACTTTAATATATAGTGTGCAAGTAGATTAAATAATGTCAGTCTTAAAAAGCAACGATTACCAGGTTAGTGGAAACATACAAATATTGGCCAGAAATTGGTTACTTCAGAAATTTAAAGAGACAAGCTTACGTTATGTGCAAGAATTAATGTGTGCAGTAGTGCATTGGTGACAGTGCCATCAGTTCACATGCATTTATATTATTCATTTAACATTCAAAAGTTAATAAGCATTAAACTTTATAGGGAATGTTTGAAGACTTGGCCTACTATACTTTTCACTGAAATGTTGTCCTAAAGCAGCCACCAGAGTGATATTTATCCTAACGTTTGTATATTGGCCAGTTCCCCTAGCTGCTTTCTGGCCCTGCCAATCACAAAGAAGAGTTTATGTGTATGCACCACATTCTGCTTCCAACAGGTTAAATAGTAATGGAGACGACTGCAGTCACATCACTGCATTAAGATTTCCATAATTCAAATCTTAATGCAGTGACTCTGGTCATCACAACTGCACATTTCACACAGGCATAGAACAGATATACGACAGCTGCTGTGTACCTGCACTTTTTGTTTTTGCTAATGGAACTGCATTCAGTTGGCTACACATGGGTTGATTTTTTTCTTTAAAAAAAAAAAACTACAAATTTAAGGAGTATTTCAAAAATCTATGTCTGATGCTTTTATAATGCATAATCCAAAAGCAAAGAGTGTACAATGGGAAATGGAGGGATGTAAACGGACTTAGACAGCAGTATTTCATCATAGGGGTCTATGACAGGCAGGGAGAAATCGTTCTGACCTTGATCATACAGAGACTTCTTGTGCAGTTATCTTGATTTTTGTTGACCACATGGTGCAGTATGTTTTTTCCTCCTCAGCAAAGAGTGCTTTAATGTTCTCAGACTTGATTATATGTTTACAGTAATTATCTTAATCATTTTTATTTATATTGGAGCTACAAATGTATTTGTACCTAGTTTTCTAAAACCTTCCCAACCATGGGAAAAAATAAAACCCTGGTACTGAAGTCTCCTTCAGAAGCCACAAGGTGTCGCTATTTCTACAAAATCATGCTCTAGCACCACGCCTACTTTTACAACATCCTGAACTCTAACTGGCCTTGAAGAAAATGAAAACCAGACAGCCTACTACACAGAAAGCCAACCATAAAGTTATCCACCAGTCTATGCAGCACATTCCTTGTCATGCTGATCATTGCAGATTGTTCATACAAGTATACATTTTTTCACTGCAGTGCAAAGCACTCCAAGACGTGACTTGAAGTTAACACTTTTTTTTTTTTAAACACAGTTTAAAAAATTTGCAATTCTTTTAAATATAACATGTTAAGATGAAGCTTCCCTATCCCTTCTAGATGGCTATAAATCCAATGCACAGAATGAGTAAACCTTCAAATAACGTGTTCGCAACCTTGCAAACTAGTTTGGCTATACCGACTGGTAGTACATGAATGCCTCTTAGGATAGTAATGTCACACATGCAACAATGGGAGATAGAATGGTACATGACTGTGAAATAGAGAACAGAATGATGTGAAATGCCTGAAACATGATGTCACAAGGTGGAGTAGGAAATGGAAGGGAAAGATGGTAAACAGAACAAGAAAAATCAATGATGTGAATGTACAATGTAGATGGTACATACTTTGTAAGCTGGCCTTTGTTTTTGTTGTTATCCACACCATTGTAAGTCACAGCTGCTAACTTTCTGCTCCTGTAGTTTTCATAGTGTACATTATTGGTGACATCCTTGAGATCTTGCATGTGAGTCCTGTAGGAAAACACAACCAAACAACCCTTTCACACCAAATAATAATGTAACAGAATTTATTAGGTTTTGTTAATTTCTTTACAACCTATTTAAAAAAAAAAAAAAAGAGAAGTTGAGGGTTTAAAAAATAAATAAAAAAAAACATTTATCCTAAACTTAGGTAAATGCAGCAAACAGATGCTGCATCTGTCCTCCGTTGGCTCTGCAGTAAAACTGAGCGATAACACTGCTGATCGCTCAGTTATCCCCCTCCGCTTTGAGCAGTGAGCTGGGGCTGTCAGTCACCGGCTCTCTGCTCTCCCCTCCAGTGATGTCAGCCAAAACTGAGTCACAGGAGTGCAGAGCAATCTGCACTCCTGTGATCAATAGGAGAAGTATGGCCAAAAAACTCTGGCCTTACTTCTCCTTTAATGGTTTTTATGGGTGTGCCCATATTTCTTACATCTAAACTCATGCCCAAACCTTCAATCTCCATGCAGAAATTTCAAGTAGCCAATATCCCAGTAATAAATTGGCTGACTTTCAAAGAAATTGCCATTACAAATTATAATAGATATATATATATATATATATATATATATATATATATATATATATATATATTTATTATATAAATAATATATATGTATACACACACACACACACACACACACACACACACACACACACACACACACACACACACACACACACACACACTACTTTCCAGTTAGGCTGTGAAACTTAAAGTGATTAAAAAAAAAAAAAAAAAGGATCCTTTACAAAAGTAACAAACATGTCATACTTGCCTCTACTTTTGCATCCACAGACACGAATGTCGGACTCGGCCCCGTCCCCTGGCACCCACATCATTGAAATTGACAGCAGTGGGAGCCAATGGCTGCGTTGCTATCAATCTATCCAATCAACCCCGTGGAGAGAGGGACAGCGTGTGCCCGCCGAAGAGATGAAGGGGCTCAAGTAAAACGGGGGCTGGTGACTGCCAGGTGTTTTTTTCACCTTAATGCATAGGATGCATTAAGGTGAAAAAACACAAGGGTTTACAACCCCTTTAAAGAGAACTGGTAGTTGCCAGTATACACAATAGTATTCTCAAAAAGCCAAAATAAGACAAAGTAATTTCAGCAATTTGAAATCACAAAAGGATTTTCCTTTTTTTTTTTCAAATAAAAAAGGACAATTTTGACCAATATCATGAACAGCATCAGCTGTTACACATTCTTCTGAACTGTCAAGCCATCAAATAACTGGTGTCATAACTGGTCATGTGCAGCACCATGGAAACTGCAGATTCAACAGAAGCCAAGATGGCTGCTTCCATAGCTGTAAAGGATAAGAGGGTTTCTCTTAGGCCGGCTTCACACTGGGGCGGTGTGGGCGGCGACGGTAAAGCAGCGCTATATTTAGCGCTGCTTTACCGTAGTTTTAGCCGCGGTATGCGGCCGCTAGCGGGGTGGTATCCCCACGGTGTCACATTGATTTCAATGGGTAGGAGCGGTGAATACACCGCTCCAAATGTGCTGCTAGCAGGACTTTTTTTTACCGTCCTGCTAGCGCACCGCTCCAGTGTGAAAGCCATCCAGCTTTCACACTGGAGTGAAAGGACTGGCTTTTTTCAGGAGCTACACAGGCGCTATTTTTAGCGCTGTAGCTCCTGAAAAACGCCCCAGTGTGAAAGGGGCCTAAAGTGGCTGTAAACCCTTACATAAACCCAGTAAAGTGACTGGCCTCAGGATAGAGATGAAACAAATCGTCCTATATACATTGGCAAAAAGTATGTGAACCAACTGGCTTTCTGCGGTAATTTACCATAAAATGTGATTTGACGCTCATCAGTGACAATAGACAAACAAAATGTGCATAAGCTGAGAACACACCAACAATTTAAATTTCTCGTGTTTATTGAACACACCCATTAAACATTCTTAGTGCTGGAGGAAAAAGTATGTGAGCCCTTGGAGTTAATAGTTCAAACTTTCTTCTACAGCAAGTAAACTTTCTGTAGCTCTGGATCAGACCTGCACAACAAGGAATTTTTGAGTATTCCACTTTACAAAACTGCTTCAGCTCAGACACATTTGTAGGTTGTCTGATGTGAACGGCTCTCTTGAGGTCATTCCACAGCATCTCTATGGGGTTAGGGTCTGAGCACTGACTGGGCCACTCCAAAAGGAGCTTTTTTCTGAAGCCAGTCTTTGGGGGACTTACTTTTACTAAGCGCCAGCTGGCAGACCACCACTAACATTATTCTGTGGGATATGTTGGTAAACTTGGGAATTAATTTTCCCCTTCAAAATGGCAAGTGATCTAGGCCCTGAGGCAGCGAAGTCCAAATTATGAGATTTCCCCCACCATAAGTAACCGATGGGATGATGTTTTGAGATTGGTAAACTGTGACCTTTTTGCACCATACACAGTGCTTCTTCCCGAACAACTCAACTTTAGTTTCATTACTCCACATAACAATTTCCCAGTAGTGTTGCAGTTTGCCAAGGTGTTCTTTGGTAAACTTCAGGTGCACAAACAATGTTTTATATTTTTTTTGAGAGCCGCAGCTATCTCCATGGTGCTGTGCGCCATGGACACCCTGCATGTTCAAAGGCTTACGTATGGTAGACTCATGAACAGGGATGTTTGCTAGTTCCAGTGATGTCTTCAAGTCTTTAGCTGTCACTTGTGGGTTCTTTTTTACCTCATTGATCATTGTGTCTTTGGAATCATCTTGGAAAGACGCCCACATCTAAGAAGAGTCACCATAGTACTAAACTGTATTTATAGACAGTTTGTCGACTGATGGATGCCTAAACACTTTGCGATTGTATTGTATCCCTTTCCAGCCTTACAAAAGATCAACTACTCTTGATCATACGTCTTCAGAGAGCGAGGCATGGTTCACATCAGCTGACGCTTCTTATGAACAGCAATCTTAAAATGTTTGGGTGTCTCATCAATGCAGCTCTGAACCACACCTCCAAAATCATTTGAATAATTGGACTCCAGGTGGGCAAACTGACTCCAATTAGCTTTTGCTGAAGTAATTATTCTAGGAGTTCGCTGTGCAAATGTTTAATGATTGTATTCAATAAAGACACATGAAATTAGAATTGTTTGTGTGTTAAGCACTTTGTGTTTGTCCATTATTGTGACTTCTTCAGAAAACCAGATCATTCCAAAGATTTCACACTTTCCTGCCACTTTACGTTATACCAGTTTAAATTGGACATCTTTTCTCTACATTTATGGGGAGGGGAGCTTAATTTAGACTTAGCAAAGCTAGTAAGAGCTGATTGGAAGGGACCCCCTTCATGCAGCACACAGGAACAGAGCTGAGGCTGTCAATCAAAGGCTGTGTGTTGGAGCTCCCTCCCCGGTCACATTTTTACCTTTTGGGTGTCAGAAAAACTAGTCAGAAGTGACTCGTGCAGATAGCAGTGGAAGGAGACAGCAGACAGAAATGACACTTACGGCTCTGGATTGAGACAGGTACACACTATAGAAGGGATATTGCTTTGTTCATATTTCACATCAGAGGTTTACAACCACTTTAATAAAAAGGACTGGGAGATACCATTTAAACCCTGTGACTACATTGTCTGTGCCTATGTAATCTTTTCAAAATTAGCACAGCCTAAAATTAGGAATCAAATTGTGTCAACATTACTAAACAAGTCTGCTACATGTGCCAGTAAAAAGTCCAGCTGGTAGTTGTCAGAGAACACATTTCTAAAAAAACATATAAAAAACTGCCAATCTCTCTCAGCTATTGCCAGCTATTTTATTCAGTTATAGCAGAGATAAACCAAAGAAAGGAACCCAGAACGTAATAGGTGCACATGGTCCATTAACACACCACGCACACATACAGGT
The DNA here is from genome assembly GCA_028564925.1 of Lithobates sylvaticus. Classification (NCBI taxonomy): domain Eukaryota; kingdom Metazoa; phylum Chordata; class Amphibia; order Anura; family Ranidae; genus Lithobates; species Lithobates sylvaticus. The sequence continues at coordinate 359,873,143 of CM053030.1, read as the reverse complement.
GATGTGAAGTGCTGTTCTCCCCCCACCCCCCGTTTAGGCACAATTTATTATATGGTAACTGACATTATCAGACAATAGAAGTATGATGTAAATGCATTGGATTAAATATACAGGACCGTGTTTCAGTAAGGTGCGGTCATGTATACTACCATTATAGATGCTTCACGATGCTGTGAAATATTTGCCAAAGAGGTGTTTGTTTACCTTATCAACATGTTCCGCAAAATAGTAAAGTCACAGTGTTCACCGTTTTCAACTGTAAAGCAAGGTAAAAACAGAATTGTTAAAGGAAAAGAAACAGCTAGTCTCCAACAGCATTCATGTCATTTTTACATACACTTACTGTCACATTACAAGCACTGACAAGAACACCACAATTAAGTTGTTTAAAATGAAGCAACATTTTACAACAACCCTACCCCTCTTCCCCTGCATGCAGAACGCAAAAAAAGAAAAACATGTCTGCATGTTGTTTGCATATCGACAAGCTACTGACACAATGCGCTCTCTGAATCAGAAAAGACAGTCATCATTTGGATCCACAACCAGCCTTGCACCACCAGAGATATAGGCATACTAAGAATGCGTACATTGTGCTCTTGTGAACAATTCAGACTTGTCTGCGTCCATATTAGAGGAGACTTATTCAGCAACTAGACATTGTAATCACTGTTCATAAATACAAATACTTCAACTTTAGGTTGCCAGTACACATGCAGCTCACCACCTGAGACCTAGGAAATTATCAGGGAATCAAAGTTGATAATCAAATCTGACATTTATGTGTGGTCCAGGCAAGGGCTAACCACCCATATTGTGCAATGAACATTATTTGAGAGCTACAAACATGTACCCAAGTGGAATTTTACAGAGCAAACATTTTTAAGTGATCTTTATTTTTTTTATTATTTTTAAGCCTCCAAAATGAAAAGTCCTGCCATTACACTTTTGTGCCATTTACCATTAGTCTGCAGTTGCAGCACCTTCTAGAAATCCCTCAGATCTCCAGGATGGGGAAGAAAGATTTGGATGGTTACTGATTAAATCATGGGCTTGCTAAATTCTTTTACTGCCACCACTGTAGTTGTGTTATGGCAGTGCAGCAAAGGGATAAAAACAAATAGGGGACACAGGTTTTTTTTTTTTTCCTGGCAATGCTGCAGTCTTGCAGGAATTAACTGCAGAAGAGGCTGTCACTTATGTGCGAGTGGGTAGGTAATCAAACAAATATTCCACTTGTTATAAGAGCATAGAAATTTGTGAAATAATCCCTTAAAAGTGCCTCCCCCGACTAAAAAAAAAAAAAAAAAAAAAAAAGAAAAATCACAAAAAGGATAAAGCTCTGTGTGATGATACAAAATCATCTCACATTTAGACCCCTTTCACACTGAGGTGGTGTGGGCATTAGCGGTAAAGCGCTGCTAGTTTTTAGTGGTGCTTTTCAGATGCTAGTGAAGAAGAGCCGAAGAAACGGTTAATAGAGCCTGTGTTGCGGCGCTGTTGAACCGCTTTGGCATACATATATTGGCGTATAGACTGCTCCCGCACCGCCCCAAAGATGCTGCTTGCAGGACTTTTTTTCTGTCCTGCAAGCTCACTGCCCCAGTGTAAAAGGACTCACACTGGGTGGCTTGAGAGGGGCTTTACAGGCGCTATTTTTAGCGCTAAAATGCCCGAAAAGCGCCCCAGTTTGAAAGGGGTCCTATTAAACAAAATGTTGGTTTCCACTTCCTGATGGCACCATGGCCTTACAGCTGCATCTGGGTGTGTGGTATAAACAGGCCGCTGAGCCAATCTAAAGACTAAATAGCCAGAAGAAGCCATTCCCATGCCATGGCCTTGAGGCTTTGTGTCACTGAAAAATGACCGCAGCATGTTGAATCGACAGACCCCAACCTGTCAAACTTGCCTATTCAATTCAATTAGGCCTCACAGCAACCACGTGCCAAATGCTTGGCTTGCAGTTTTGAAACATTAGGCCAATTATAAAAAAAACTGTCTTTCTAGAGACTCTAAACTTTCTAAACAAAGGGCCAGTTTACAGTTTTTTAAACATTAGGGGGACCCGACTTTGGCCAATGGGAGTAGAAAATGACCTGGTGTCAGTGGGAGGAATAGTGGCCCATCGGTTGGTGCCAGTGGGAGGAATAGAGTGGCAGGAACTATGGCTCACTGTTGCTGACAGTGGGTGGGGAAAAAGGACCCAAAGGCCAGATAAAAGCAAGCAAAGGGCCACATCCGGCCCTGGGGCCGCAGTCTGGAGACCACTAAAGAAAAAAAAAAATCTTATAGTAATAATTGTAGCAAAACAAATGTGCACAGCTCTAGTTTAAGACCACTTTCACACTGAGGGTTTTTCAGGTGCAAAAAAAATAAAATAAATAAAAATCAGAACACCCCTGAAAAGCTCCCAAAAACATATTTCTATTAAAATCAATGAATGCTTTTACACTGGGGCGGTGAAAAAAAAACAAAAAAAAAAAAAAACTCCTGCAAGCAGCATCTTTGGAGCATGTTCGGAGTGCTAAAAAAAAAAAAAAAAAAAAAAAAAAAAAAAAAGAAAAAGCACCTCAAAAGCACCCCTCTCCATTGAAATGAATGGGAAGCGGCTAGAAAGCACCTCAAAATGGTTCTTGGAGTCACGTGACATTTATAAAAGCGCACCGTTAACACCTCAAAAGCGCCTGACTTTTTATGGGCAGTTTTCAAGCACCTCAGTTTGAAAGGGGCCTAAAAAGGCCCATGAGCTACTTTGTGTTTGTCGTGTGTGGGGCAGCCCACCAAAATGAATGGGCTGCCCTATGCATGTGGTGCAATGTTGCACGGATTGTGAATGTAATCAGGCAGAAGAAAAGGCAGCCATTTTTACAAGCAAAGAGTTTTAAGTCATCATATACGCCATTACTGGGGAATTGCCACACAATCCCACCCCCCACCGCTGAGCTGTGTTCTGAGATCGCTGATCGGGAGTTGGTCGGATGCTGGTTTTCCAGCATGCACGGCCAGCTTCTGTCGGATAGACTGACATACACATGGGCCGAATGTTGGAAATTTTTTTTGGAACCGGGCCGTCTCTAGACATTTGGCCCGTGTGTACGGTGCTTAAAGTTACCATAGTTCAGCTATCAAAGTAAGCTGCATTCAAAGGAAGCAGATCGAATCATAAACTTGGATTATATGCGTACAGGTCATCATTCATACTGATAGGGGTCTGTCTGATGGCAACAACAAAAGCACATGGGGGAGGAGATAAGATGGTAAACTGTCCTGACATCAATTTCAAAAGAATGTGTGTTTATAGATCACTAGATTATGAAGAACAGAACTACATCAGTCTTTGGCCTAGAGGAGTTAAGCCCCCCCCCCCCCCCTCCCAAACACTCCGGTCAGCACCATTGGCAGAGGGCATTGATCGGGAGCCAACCAGCTGGATTCTGTCGGACCGCCTGCAGTACACACACAGGCTGCGTGTCAGCCCGTTTCTACTGAACCAGTTGATATCGCACGACATTCAGCCCGTGTGTACTAGGCTTTACAATCTGTGCCATGGGTCCTAATTAAAAAAGTATCTTAACCCCACCTCATAATAAAAAAAAAAAAAACAAACAAAAAAAACTATTATATTGCAGCCTACCAGTCCTTAGATGTGGTGACTGCACTAGTTTTACATCTTCAGGCTAAGACCATTTTTACAAGTACAGAAAATATCCATTGATCTTGCCAGATTTTTTTTAAAGAAAGGTAAAGTAATAAATGCTAATTTTTTTTTGCAGGTAAAAAAAAAAAAATATACATATAGTTAAAGAACTTGTAAATCTCAGATTCCTGCAGACTGTCAGTGTAGCTGTCCACTTGTATGGGCAGGCAGTTATGCATTTGACAGGAAGGCTCAATGATCTAGAGTGCTCACTAGCATTCTGGAAGTTTGAGAACTACAAGACTTCAGCCACAAAGGGTGGCTGAAGTAAATACAGTAAGTAAATAAAGTGAATAAGTAAATAAGTGAATAAACATGTAGTTTATTCACTCACAGATCTCTGTGAATGAATGATGTAGACATGTGGGAGGAGCCCTACGTGGCCGCGTTCTTTTCCTATTGTGACAGCACGTGTGGGGAGAAGATCGCCGGCGCGCCATCACAATGAGGTGGTGGGGGGGGGGGGGGGAGATATTGGCGAAAACAGGTGGAACATGCAACATGTTCCCAAAGGTGAACTTATCCTTTAAAAGAAAGCAGAAAGTCTTCACATCAATACCAGGTGAAAATAAAGGAAAAGCCTGACAAAAAAGGAAAACAAATTCAGAAACTACATCTAAGGACTGGAAGGACGCAATACAATTTTTTGGGCTTTTTGGTACACTGACTTGCTAGGTTTGGAGCCTAAACATCCAGAAAAAATAGTAAGGTCTGCTTACTGTACTAAATACAGAATAAAATTCAACAATGAGAAAGTGTGAAACTGAAAACCTGCACTGTCTACAGATTAGTTGAATAGAGATCTTCTATAAAAGGATAATGGCCCATTTAAACCAACCAGATCTCTAAAACTAGCCTTGTGTTTGTCATACACGTCTGTATAGAAACATCTTAAATTATACTATACCGTTCCCTCAATGCAAAACTTGGTGGATAAAGATGCCAAAAAGGAGACTTGCAATGCCTAACATGAAGCAAGATCAATTTCCCTCCCGCTGAAATATTACCGAATCAAGGAAAGAAAAACTGAAAGATGAAACAAAAAGGTATCGGATTGCCAAAACTTGAAAGTTAAAGTTGTTCTTTTAGTGCAGCTGTTTGATTTTTGATGCCAGAGCTCCGTTTCCTGCCAGCCTGACACATCAAAGAGCCAAAGTACTTCCTCTGTTTAAGTAGTTCAATCCCTGAAATGACTTATTCCACATTTTGTGGACAAAATAAAGAGACAAGGTTTCAAGCAGAGATCACAAAGCCCTTTTAAGTGAATGTCCATGACCCAAGTTTCTCTAATGTTATAAAGAATACTTGCTCTGTATGGCAGAGATGCTTTTTTACCATTCTGCAGTTTTTAAAAAAAAATTGCAAATGGTACAATGTCGTAGATAAGAAGAGCCCCTTTAAAATAATAAAAAGGTGGCAATACTAAGTTTGGGTGCTTACCCTATTGTGCTGCTGCTGTCTTGTTTATAGCCAGCAATGGTGCAGTTCATTGCAGGTCACAAAACATTATATAATTCTGGTGTAATATTACACGTGGGCCCCGCTCACACCTGAGCAATTTTCAGCTTGAAGCTCAAAAAGAAAAAAAAAAAAAATTGGGAAAAAAAAATATTCTTTATGAAGATGGTTCACATCTCCACTCCAAGTCGCTGAAGCCAAATGCCTGAAGCTCAAAACAAGTCCTGGAACTTTTTTTATCGCTCAAATTGGGCAGATTTGTGCCCATTACAATAGAAATTAATGGAGGCGCACCATTCACATTTGCACATTTTGTCATACAGGCAGGCAGTTACAGAATGACAAGAACAGTCAATTAACTACCTAGAGTGCTTATTAGCGATCTGGTAGTTCATTGAGAACTACAAGCAGTCAGCCGCAAAGGCTTATGGTAGTTGTACTTCTTCCATTTTTTTTTTTTAAACAGGGCTTAGTGTTGCTTCAAGGCAGCTGTAGATGGAAGAATGCTCTCAAAGAGGGGGAATGCAAGTGACACATTTGCTTACAGCATACACTGTCCTATTTAGCACCATCGATCTGAGCTCCAAAGCCATTTGTTGTGAGACTTTGTTTTTTTATTAAAAAAGAAAAATTGCTACGTTGTTCTCAAAGAGAAAAAAAAATACAATTCTTTCAGGTTTGTGGATTATAGGTAACCCAAGATTAGGGGATGGGCAGAAGCCAAACGTCCTATACAGCAGTGTTTTTTTCTAAAACTACTGTAAATGACAGCTTCCTTTATTCGCTGTCAGTGGTTAAGGAAGCAGTTGGTGTCAGCACCGGTGCAATCCTTAACTGGTCATGTCACTCTGTCTCATCCATTTGCTGGCTGGGAATTCCCAGCCTTGTAAGCAAGGGGGCAGGGATAGTTGGTGACATTGCCATATTTGGACATCACTGGGTATACCCCACCTGTTGGTTTACATTTAGTAGAAGGAACAACTGGGAGTAGTAATGGAATCTGACCCGTCTATTGTTCAGCGTTTGTTTTTTTTAATTTGGCGAGTCGGCAGACATTGTTCACCCTGATTGATGAGGATCTATATTGCTGGACAACATGACTGACAATGGATTTATTTTTGGTGGTTAGTGCAGACTACCACAATCAATAGGAAGAGGCCCTTGTCCTAATCGAATAAAGGGGACTGGTACAGATGCAGGGAATTCACAGTCAACAAAAGCAAACTGCAGTTCTTTTCTTTGTAAAGCACTTTCACACTGCTGCGACTTGAAGGTTGCGCAATTTTGCGGTCGCAATTTCAGGGAATGCCTGTGTAAACATGCGGTTTATGGACCTCAACTCGCACCAAAGTCGGACCAAAGTAGTGCAGGGACTACTTTGAAGTCAGTTCGACTTGAAGTCGCACAGATATAAATGGTACTTATTGGAAATCAGTCCCAAGTAACAGGACAAGTCGCACAAGGGGCATAAATGTTGGTTTTGCTGTAGTAGCAAGTTGTACACATCATACAGATGTGCCACTTGAGAAGCAGGTTAAGGCTGAGTTCACACTATTGCCACCTGTGCCCCACAACAGGTCTGGGTTCACGGGTTCAGGTCCGATTTCAGCTTGAATTGAGACCCGAAATTAACCAAAAGAAGCACAGTACCTCTGTGCAAATTCGCACCGGAGCCGCAGTGGAGATATTTGAACCGGCTCCATAGAGAGCCATTCAGTCTCATACCATGCAAATTGGATGCAGGGAAAACCCAGATCCAATCTGCATCAGCGTGAACCCAGCCTAAAAGGTGCATTACTTTATGGGTAGTTTTAATTAAAAGGCTTTCATAATTTTGCTTCTACAAAGTAAATGGCCACTTTGGGAAGTGTATGTTCATTTAGCTTAATGAGTAGGTTAAAGCTGCATACACTTAAATCACTGTCAAGTGAAAATTTTCACTAGTACACGATTGGCTATACAAAGTAAATACAGTTGTGCCTTGTTAAACTAAGTGAAAATCGGCTACTTCAACAGCATTGTGTATGGTCAGACACAACATGTTTATCCGCATCCAATTTTCATAGGTGTGAACCCAGCCTAAGGGTTTCCCCCAGGCATGTTATTAAAAGGAATTCAGCATTTACAGATGGATTTTCTTTATGAATAAGGAGAGGGGGTTTACAAACTATGGTCATTATTGTTAAACATTTGGCTCCTATTAACTACCATGGGGTCAGATTTGGGACCTGAACTTCAGTAAGTTTTGCTGAACCCCAGGTATGTTCGGCTCATCCCTACCAAAGATAAATATTTATATGCAAAAAGCAGGAAATTGAGGTCAACATTGGAATATTGAGGGAAATGAGAATTCCCCTACACTGAATGACTGTTGCAATAGTGACAGATATGAGCATCCTTTGCAATGCTCTAGCAGAACTGGGTCACATAGGACCATCCCCAGTGTCTATAAGCACTGTCAATCATTGGAAGAACTTTTTAATTCAGATTCACCGACTTGTTGCAAAATCTTAGTGTGAATGGATGTGAACTCCTTTTCAAAAAAAGCGAGAGACTAATTTTAAATGCAGAACATTTACTTTGTCAGCTGGAACAGCACATAAACCAATGCAGCCTTCTTTCTGTGCTAGCCAACATGAGGCAGTTTCAGTGCCTGGCCTTTTGTGCTGAGACGTCTGACAATTCTGTTCTGGCTGCAGTGAGGTGCACAATTCAGCGCATCACACAGCTACTTTTTTTTTTAACAAACTTTATTTGAAGTGCACAAAAGTGTGATGAGCTGCTCTGCTGTACTGTGACATGCGATCTTGTCCAGTGCATGGTGATAAATTGCAAACATGCTGGGCTGCGTTGCAGTGCGAGTAGGATGCATGTGTTCTAGAAGTGATTGGCATTCTTCCCGTGTGGAAAAACGCTTGTCACTGCACTGGTGTGAATTGGCCTTTAGGGCCAGGCTAAAACATTTAGACAAAGCATTAGGTTTACTAGTCAATTTAGGTTTCCATTCTCATTTATGGACATGAGCTATGGGGAAAAAAAAAAAAACTGGAAAAAAAGTACAAACATCACAAGTATCCTTGAAGTGGAACTGCTCCCCTTTCCCAACTGAGAATGCCATAAAAGGCGACTTAGGCATCTTGCGCAAGTGCCAACTATAGAGAACAAACTAGATACAATCCAGGCAAGATGAATTAGAAGAAGAGGACTTGTATGCATTGCTAGGGACCATCAATTGACATTCTCGTTTCCAAAAAGGGCGCAATTAAAAGTGGTTGTAAACCCTTACAGACCACTTTTTACTACAGGTAAGCCTATAATAAGGCTTACCTGTAGCTACCCTGAATATCTTCTAACCCTGCACGGAGACATCCCTTGTATCAGCATGTGACAATGCTGTTTGTGCCGTTGCCGGCGGCTCCCGCAAGCATGGGCGGGAGTAACTTTTTTTATTATTGTGGGTTTACAACCACTTTATGGCCATTGAAGCTGTATCTTTGGACAGTGGAATTACAGTTGGCATGGTCACTTGTCAGGCAAATTCATGCCCCCAAATTAAACTTTTGTCTTCGTTACACCTTCTATTTAACATTCTGTGGATTTTCAAATATATCTGTGTTATAACTGCGCTAAAGCAAAATGCACATTGTCACTAGCAAGGAGAAATATTCTATTACATTAACGCGAATGACGAAAGTGCCAAAACAGGAATAAAAAATATGGTCAAGATTAAAATGGTTTGCGTATAAACATCCCAGATAAACCGTGCAAGAAGCCAGCTACAAAACCATATTATGATTAAATGGAGTGTGAGAAAAACAAGAACCTTTCTTGGAATTTCAACTTTACTCTGCTCTGTGTCGAAAGTTACAATAAATATTTTGGATGAGACTATCCTTGGAAACAAGGACATACAATCTGGTTCAACAGCGCAAGAGGAATGTGGAATGTAAATATAGTAACTACATCAGAGACAGGGTAAAGAAATGAAAAAAAAAACTAAACCCTTGTGGGTTTTGGAATGTATTCTCACCTTCCGCAACTCCCCATGGATATTGTCTTCCTCTTACTCTTTTGCCACTCACTTCTATGATAGTATTGCTACCCACAACAGCAAGAGGTAAACGGTCCTAAAAGACAGGAAATTATTATTATAACAGGATTTATATAGCGCCAACAGTTTACGCAGCGCTTTACAATATAAAAAGGGAGACAATACAGTTATAATACAATAAAATACAAGAGGATTAAGAGGGCCCTGCTCAGAAGAGCTTACAATCTAACAAATTGTTGTGGAGACTTCAATTTTGACTGCACATTAAAATTCAAAAAAATAAAGTAGGAACAAATATACAGGTCAAAGACTATTTTTTATTAATACGGAGAGGGTTTACTAACTATTCAGGTCCCAAGTGCAAACCTGTTACAACTCTTATAGCAGCCCTCCACTTTTTTGCTCAATGGTTCCCCACAGATTCTTTTACCATGTCACTACTACTACCCCTCTTGTTCTTTCCACACCAGCAAAAGCCACAGGCATTTGTACATCCAGGAACTGCATACAGGACTACTCCTGGGCTGCTGGCCCTGGTATGAATAAGGAATTCATGGTGGAGGCGAGAGTCAATGAGCTGGGAAATGAAGAGTGCAAAGCACAGAGGAGTGGAACCTGATTCTCTCTATGAACTCCAAGAAAAGGATTTTACAGCGAGTACATTTTAATTTTCTATTTCCTCCACTTAGGGACACAGTTCTGTACTACTGTCTAGACATTCAAAAGAAGTCAAACTAATGGGTGAGAAACAGCAAACAAAATGGCCCACAAAAATACAACTGAGGAACGGAACCTGCAAGGCAAAGGCATAATGAGCTAGTATGCATTGCATACTAGCTTATTATGAATAACTTCCCTGAGAACGAAGCCCCGAAGCGACCCTCGTCCTCCACCATCACTCCCGGAGTGACTTCCGGGCCTCGCTGTGCCATCGCTGGAGTCACGATGACGTCACTCCCACGCATGCGCACAAGAGTGGCATATCACTGAGATCTCCGGCATGCTCAGTGCGCCTGCGCGCCGCTGTCTACGGCGCATGCGCCATAGATAGCGGTGCCTTTTCTTTTCTAAATATCTCCTAAACCATATAGGTTTAGGAGATATTTATTGGACCTACAGGTAAGCCTTAATCTAGGCTTACCTGTTGGTCAAAGTGGTTTGTAAGGGTTTACAACCACTTTAAGAGCTGAAAAAGACAGATGGATGGAACAAAGTTGTCCTAGTTTAGGTAGAAGATCGAAACGACCTTAGGTAAGAAGGAAGTTCTAGGCCTCAGTACCTTGTGCAAGACCAGAAAGGTGTTTGTTTTGTTTTTTTACAGTATGAGGACGTACAGTATTTCAATCCCAAAGTCACAAGGGAGTGACCATGAATAGAAACATGAGACACCCTGCACAAATATCTAAATGGTATAAGGTCATAAGAGTGAAGGGAAGACCTGGCCCTTGATGGTGCTGTGGGCCAAATGCTGGTCCAGATTCAGTTGAAATGCAGAGATTCATCCCACAAGTACCGTATTTATCGGCGTATAACACACACTCCCCCCCCAAAAAATGACAAAAAAATCGGTTGCGGCACCAAAAAATGGCGACCGCGGCCGAAAAAGGCCGAACCGTGGCCGGAAAAAGCCTGAAGCCGGCTGTTCAGCTCGCTCCCGAAACAGCAGGGAAGCGGGACTCCGAGCGGAGCCGAACAGTCGGCTCGGTCTTTTTTCGGCCGCACTTCGGCCTTTTTCGGCCGCGGTTCGGTCTTTTTCGGCCACGCATGCGCGGTTTGTCTCGCGGCAGGAAATTTAAACGCTGGCAAACTGCAAATGACGCTGGGAAAGGCTGCAAATGACGCTGGGAAAGGCTGCAAATGACGCTTAAAATGTAAGTTTTTTTTTCCCCTAAACTTCTCTCCTAAAACTTTTTTTCCTTAAAATTCCCTCCTAAACTTGGGGTGCGTGTTATACGCCGGTGCGTGTTATACGCCGATAAATACGGTATTTATTTTCTTTGGAGAAAGTATTTTGTCTTGCACCAAGTGAATGAAGTGTCCCTTTCACGTACACTGACAGACCATGTGAAAAATTGATTTCACAGTTTTTGTACAATGGGAATAACCAATTCAGATATGCATTTGTCCTTTGGACTTCGACAACCAGAAGGATAATAAATTGGTCCATGAGATGTGGATTACCTGGAAGAACACAGAGAAGCTGCCAGGAGTCTTATCGGGTTAATGTACCATATCCCCCTGAACAAGTACAGAGCGATAAGGGTCAATGGAATGCCATCCATCCCAATCCTTTGAAGTAGATGAGGAAGAGGTGTGAAGGGAAGCCTATTGTTTTTTTTGGGTTTTGTTTTTATAGAAATCGCTGATTTTGCCTATTCCTTGGGATTATTTCCCATTCTCCTGGGTGTATGAGCTCTAAGGGTCATTTCACACTAAGTGGTGACAGATGTTTTACCACATGGTATAACATCTGTCGCCAAAGGGACACAGAAAACAATTGTTCCCCATGCAATGCAGCCCATCTCTGCGGCATGCTGCTATAAAACGCAAACATGCAGCATTTTATCGCAGTGCACCGGGCCTTCAGTGAATGAAGATTACGTTTTTTAGACCTCAAATAAAGCTCCTACAAAACAAAAAAGGAGCAGTGTGATTCACATGGCTCCCTAGCACACCTGGCAATGCAGAAGTGCAGAAGTGCAGAATCACACCTGCCGCTATGCGTTGCAGTGTGAATTTGCCCTTATGGTCTAAAGTCAATCAGTGGTATAATTAAGCAACGTAAATTATTTGTGATTTTTTGTTTTGTATTGGGCATCTTCGGATGAATTTGAGACATGCATTGAGCTCAAGTTTTTAGTTTTTTTATTTCCCCCCTTTTAAATCTGCGATTATCCAGTATTGGGTTTTATAATATTAATCTGGTAGATGCCTCTATTTAGAGTGAATGTTATATATTTTTTTTTTTTTTATTATTGGTTTGTCTGTCCAATAATTTCTTTGCCTTGGACAGGATACAGTGATACTCACTGAGAGGGCAGCTCATTTTTTAACAAAGTCGTCCTTCCTCAAAGGGGTTCAAGACTGATAGGCGCTGGGGCGGAACAAACATCCTTTAGGGATGTTTCCAGTCCCTATAAAACTGGTGGCCCTCCAGCTGTTGTGAACCTAAAAGTCCCATCATGCCTCTGCCTGTGGAAGTCATGCTTGTAACTGTCAGCCTTGCAATGCCTCATGGGACTTTTAGTTTTGCAACAGCTGGAGGGCCGCCAGTTTGAGACCCCTGCTATAAAGGAAGCCTCAGAATAGAAGGAGCACCAGGAGAGTCTTGGTGGTCTTAGAAGCTCTAAACAACTTTAAACTAGGGACATCGCTGGCAAGGGCTACGGGCTGACCCTAAAGTTTTAGAGAGGGCATCAATAAATGCAGAAACTGTCTCTTTCAGTTTAGAGCAATTGCAGTCTTCTCAAGGGTCCTCACAGTTTGCCCACCAATATTAAGAGAGACTTAGCATTAGACAGTCTCGATGGCTGAAGGTTAAAGCCAAGTACACATGAGAAAATCAAATGAAAAACATGATTATTACACAGCTTTCGAGAGTCTATCATGACAGTTAATGCCAAATTATTGGGAGACAAAACATGAAAATTTCTCGTACAATAACAGAACTATTTTCGTTTAATCAGTACAGTATTTCACCTGTAAAAAAAATAAAAATTGCGTGACTAAGATCGCGCATGCTTGGAAACAATAGAATACATCACAAAACAATAGATTACATCATCACGGGAAGTCGTATTTTGCCTTACAAGAATTTTCCTAACTTTAGTAACCTATTCGTTTTCGATATAAGACTAGCAGGCACAAAACAAAAAAAACAGATGATCATTCGTCTGATATGCTCACTGTGTTTACCAGGCTTTACAGGCTGCAGGCGGATCAGATAAAATCCACCTGAAGGTAGCAGTATGACCCTCACAATTCAATATTTCCTGTGTCCCACCGTGAGGGAGAAAAAAAAAATTAATAAAAAAAAATATGAATTTTTAATTTCATATACCTTTATTTTTTTCACCAGCTTATTTTCTTCTTCATCATCCGTTTCTGGAAATTCATAAATCTTGATTTTGTGTTCCTGAATTTCTTTCATTATCTGAGTGCAAAAAAGCACAAGTTAGTAAACTAAACTTAAGAGTGTCATTCAGTGATTATCCATGGGGTCCCCTTGAACTACAGAAAAAGTGGTTCATGACAACAGTTCTAGTACGTTAAATCTGTAAATCCACAGAAGCCAAAGCCAACTAAGCAAAAAATCCCACCAATATAAGGTTGGGATCACACTATTTCCACATGTGGCTCACAGCAGGAGTCTGGTGCGTCCCCGTTCAGTTTCAGGTCTGATTTCAGCCCAAATTCTGGGCTGAATTCGGACCTGAAACAGACCAAAAGACGCACAGGACCCCTATACAAGTTCGCACCGGAGCCGCAGCACAGATATGTGAACCGGCTCCATTGAAAAATCGGTCACAATCTCCTACCATGCAAATTGGATGTGGGGGAAACCTGCATCCAATTTGCATAGGTATGAACCCAGCCTTAAGGTGCATTACTCATATGGGTAATTTTAAATAAAAGGCTTTCATAATTTTGCTTCTACAAAGTGATTGGCTACTTTGGGAAGTGTATGTTCATTTAGTTTAATAAGTAGGTTAAAGCTGCATGCACTTCAAACACCCAATCACGGTCAAGTGAAAATATTTACTAGTACACGATTGGCTATACAAAGTAAATACAGTTTTGCATTATTTATTAAAGTGAAAATTTTCTACTTCAACAGTATGGTTAGACACTCAACAGGTGAGCATGCATAAGACTTCATGTGACCTTTGACCCTCTGCCATTACAAAGGCAGGATTTTTTTATTTTTTTTGGCTTGTTGCTTTTATGGTCCATATGTCAGAAAAGGTCAGCAACATGTCCAGCCATCTGCAAAACAATACTGTGAAAGGCATAGCGAGAATTAGGATTTTTCCATCATACTTACCTGTAAAATCCTTTTCTTGGAGTACATCACGGGACACAGCGCAACCATAATAATGACTATATGGGTTATGCGCCACCTACTAGTAGATGGACACTGGCAGATAGTGAAACAGGAAGTCCACCCCTATATAACCCCTCCTACACAGGGAGGACCTCAGTTTTGTAGCAAAGCAATAAATATCTAAAAAAAGATGGGAGGGACCTCTGTGTCTTGCCTTTTCTTGGAGTACATCAAGTATGATAGAAAAAGATCCTAATTTATTTTTATCGTATATAAACACATAGCAACCATAATCATCATTATGTGATGTCCTAAAGCAATGCACCCAAGAGGGAGACAATCACAAACTGCCACCCGAGAAGGACTCCTTCTGCCGTCCAAAACATACTGCGGCCAAGCAGTATCCTCCGTGGCTTTGATAACCAGGTAAAAGTCTGAATGCATGAACAAAAGACCATGTAATGGCCTTAAATCCTGAGCCACTGACACCTGATGTCCCAAGATGCCCCCACACATCTGGTAGTGACGCTTTTACCAAGAAGCCACCTTCCGAGGTAGAGGACTAACAGAATTTATCGATTGGTTCAAAAAAGTGGCCTCTGCAAGGACAAATCAAACTCAAGTCCTAAGGACACCAGACTGGCCTGACAGACAAGACTGTCTACTTTACATGCTGTATGAAGTATGAATCAAGGAGTGAGAAATAGCCCCTGGGAAAAAAAAAAAAATGTTAAATGTTAACGGTACTTAAGGCCAATCTCCTTTCCCCTACTGATTGGAGATTGAAAGAGAAAATCTCCCACTCACATATTTCTGCTGGCGCCACTTCCTGACTTCACCTCAGGCAAAAAAATATTTCCAAGTCCTGTAATTGAAGTTCCCCAAAACTGGCTTCCATTGGCTCAACAGTGCTGAGATACAGGACTCAAGACTATTAGGTCCCGCTGGACTGGGAGTGTCCAAGGAGCAACCCCCGCAAGACTCGCTATGTCAGTGTCTATGTTATTCGGCTAACCTAATCAGTGCTAACCCCTTACGAATTCTTCGCAAAAGATGTGGCAGAAGCCAAAACAGAGGGAAAGCATCAAATAAGGGAGAACTTGGTCCCTAAGGTGTTACCAGTACATATACCCCTATTGGCAGTGGGACCCTCGTCCCGGACACAACCTGTCCCAACTTTTTGTAGAACTTGGAATCTAGTAGATTCACCTGCAGAGTTCCCCTGCCACTATTTTATACCTGGAATATACACAGACCAGAGAGACAGCACTTGTGCTATCCCAGACAGAATGTGGTTCACCTTCCTGAGCCGCATGACTCCTGGTGCCGCCTTGGTGGTTGATATATATGCCCCTGCAGAGGCTTTTCTGGATAGAACCTACAACTGGTTTGTACCATAATCCAGAGCAAGGCGTACTGGCCAAAACTCCAAGATATTTATTGGTAGTATACTCTTCTGCGGGGACCAAATCCACTGAACTGTAGCCACCCTCAAACCAAAAACGGAGAAACTGACATCAGTGGTTATTATCTTCCAATACCTGAAAGGAAGAATTAAACCTTTCTAGATTACAAAGCATCAACCACCAATTTTTAGCTGTGCAACACCAAGGGAACAAAGCCCTCTGGCAATCCAATGCCTGGATCTTCAAGGATCTGTGCAAGTATGTAACTAAATAGGATAACATAAGTTAGAAAAAGAATAAACAATGTAATCTGTTCAAATATATACAAATGTGTAGGTTCAGAAGGCTTTCTATAAACCACGTTTTGTTTAGGAATGTAACAATCTAAATAATTACACTGTGAATGTCAAGTCCTGCTTGCAGCTTGAAAAAGCAAAATGGCTTGCAGAACTCTCTACAACCATAGCATTTGTTAAAGTGACTTTGTACACATTTTCCTTTTTTTTTCAGACAAGAATGAAATATTTAAAAATAAGTAATACAAAATCATGAATTTTTATTAGTGTTCATTCCAGCTGTGCTGAAGAAGTTGTTCTAAACATTTAAATTAGCAATCACAGCATTGCCTCATCCCTTATTATACAGCTTAGTGCTAAAATGTTTTCACATTGGCCACAAAGTTAAAGTCCTCTGTTCAGTCTCCCTAACCTGTAGTGCTCTGAGGTTCCTTTTTCAGATAATAAATGTTCATTTGCAACACAAATATTGCACAAATTGTTGACGCAAATATATATTAGTAAAAAACAAACCATAAGGCTCCATTAATACTTGTATGGCTCCCAAGTTGCGCTGACTTTGGAGTGCAACTCTGAATGGGTGCAACTTGGATACGACTTTGGCCAGTGATAATGGACAACTGTTGCACATAGGTTGCATTGTATAACATTCAGGTATGACTTTCATGCAACTTGAGGGCCATAGACTACAATGTTAACCCTCAGAAGTTGCATTAAAGTCGAACCAAAGTAGTGCATGAACTACTTTGAAATTGTTGCGACTAAGTCGCATATATAGTGTATGAATGGTTATCATTGGAAAACATGGGAAACAAATTGTCATGCAACTCTGATGTCCTATGTTGCGTGACAAGTCGCACAAGTTTGAATGAAGCCTTATAGTTAGTTCCTAAATAGACTCACACACACACCGATAAAACATACCTGTTTTTTAAACTGCTGGCATTCTTCTGGTGTGAGGGTGTCTGCTTTTGCAATGAGTGGAATGATATTGACTTTTTCATGCAAACGTTTCATGAACTCTATGTCCAATGGTTTCAGTCTAAAATGAAAAAGTAAATATGTTTATTTATAAAATGAAAATCTCCAGGATCCTATACAGAAAATAGTGTTCTAGCATAAACTATGTACAGTGCGAAAAACTATCTTCAGATTTTGCAAGTTTGTCCACTTACAAAGAAATTAAGGGTCTATAATTTTTATTATAGGTGTATTTTAAATGATCGAGACAGAATATCAACCAAAAATCCAGGGAAAAAAAAAAACACATAAAACAGGTTGCAGTTCAGTGAGTAAAATAAGCTTGTTGAACCACAAGCAAAACATGACTTCGTACTTGGTGGAGAAATCCTTGTTGGCAAGCAGAGAGGTAAGAGGTTTCGTGTAGTTGGTTACGAGGTTTGCACACATCTCAGGAGGGATTTTGGTCCACTCTTTACAGCTCTTCTCCAAATCCTCACGGTTTCTTGGCTGTCTCTTGGAAGTGCAACGTTTTACCTCCTCCTATATATTTTCTATAGGATTAAGGTCTGAAGACTGACTTGGTCACTCCATTACCTTAATGTGCTTCTTTTTGAGCCACTCCTTTGTTGCCTTGGCGGTATGTCTTGGGTCATTGTCATGCTGGAAGACCCATACACAACCCATCTTCAGTGATCTGGTTGAGGGAAGAAGGTTTTCATGCAAGATTTTACAATACATGGCCCCATCCATTGGCTACTCAATGCGGCAAAGCCGGCCTGTACTGTCACGCAGGTCAAGCATGAAGGTGGAAACATTATGCTTTGGTGCAATTTCTTTGTTTAAGGTACAGGCCAACTTTCATTGAGGGGCCAATGGACAGGGTCATGTATTGTAAAATCTTGGATGAGAACCTTCTTCAGTCAGCCAGAACACCGAAGATGGGTCATGGATGGGTCTTTCAGCATAACAATGATCCAAAACATACCGCCAAGGCAACAAATGAGTGGCTCAAGAAGAAGCACATTAAAAAGGTCAAGGAATGGCCTAGCCAGTCTCCAGACCATAATCCTATAGAAAATGTATGGAGGGAGCTGAAACTTCGAGTTGCCAAGTGATAGCCAAGAAACCTTAATGATTTAGAGAAGATCTGTAAAAAAAAAAAAATAAGAGAAGTTGACCAAGTTCTCGCCTGAGATGTGTGCAAACCTGGTAATCAACTACAAGAAACGTCTTACTCTGTGCTCGACAAGGCTTTCTCCACCAAGTACCAAGTCATGTTTTACTTGGGGATCAAATACTTATTTTGCTCACTGAACTGCAATTCCATTTATAACATTTGTTTTATGTGTTTTTTCTGGATTTTTGGTTGATATTCTGTCTCTATCATTTAAAATACATCTATGATAATACATTTTTAGACCCTTAATTTCTTTGCAAGTAGGCAAACTTACAAAATTTACAGGGGGGGAAATTATTTTCCCTCACTGTATTCATCATTCTTATGCATACTCAGGGAAAAATGTGCGCGGAAGCAAAGACCTGAAGCCAGGTCAATGTGAAAATTCAACAGGACTAATCATTGCTGCATATTTGTATGGAATGTATTAAATGACCCCCTAACAGAAATATTTTACATTGGGTGTAACACGCTTTTCCTGTCTAAATAATTCAAATCAATACTCATCAGATCAATATTCATCTCATCCGTTTTAACCCAAGGCTTAAATATCAATGTTTGAGGCCATCTGCAAAGCCTTGCATACACACATTCCTTACTGAAATATTCACAGGACTTCAGGCAATGTCATATGGTTATTACAGAATACTGTTCTATACAAGAGCGCATGCAGCAGCTTCTAAGATCCCAATTTAATGGCCAGAATCAAGTCTTCACTTCAATAGGCTAACTAAATCAAGTTAATCCAACAGGACAGAGGACTCCTGGATTACACTTTTATTATGTGGCCAACACAAAAAAATCTTCACGTTTAAAAAGGGAAATTCTGCTAAACAGTTTATTTAAAAAAGTCATAAAAAGTACTTTCAGAACAGAAAGAATAAAAAAGAAACAAACAAGAACCCAGCCCTCAAACCAGCCTTGAAAACAATATTCTACATTTGTGCCAGACTCTGTCTTGCAGTCTCCTGCGGTTGAGTGTAAATGATACATTTGTAAGTGCTGACATTCCTTAACTGTGCAGTAATACAGACTCCTAAAGAGGAACTCTAGTCTAAACAAATACTGTTGTTTCTAATGACAAAACAGTTTCTGAAGCAGGAGGGTGCTTTACAGAAAAACCGGATAAGCTACTAAACTGGACCCCCACAATAATAGGATTTCTACGCTCACATTGTGTAGATAATTGGTTAAGAGGTGTGATATATCTACGCCTGCCAAAATCCCCAACAGCTCTGATACGCTAAGAAGGGGCTTCCTAATTGTTTATGAACTGCACATTTGTCTGACAGAGACTTGGGAAAACCATAAGCATTTAGCCTGGATTCGCACTAGTGCGCGTGGAACACTGCATGTGATTTGCACAGGAATCACACCACATTCCTGTGCACATCACATGCAAAGTCCGTGCGGTACAATTTGAGACATACACATCGCATCCGCAGAAAAATGGTGTAGGTTTTCTCCCACACCTGAAATCGCATTGCATGGGTGTTCATGCCCATGCGATTCTGACAATTGCACTGGATTGGGAATAGGTTTTGGAGTGTCATTAACCAATTCCACATCGGGCCTATTCTGGCACTCCTCCCCTACATGTAAAAATCATAATTTTTTTGCTAGAAAATCACTCAGAACCCCCAAATAGTGTGAACCCAGCCTTTAGAGAAAAAAAAAAAAAAGTAGAGCCAACAAAATCCAATAGGTCCTCCACAGGTACAGCTATCATTAATGGTCCATAGCAAAAGGTTTTTAAATAAATCACCACATATTAAAAGATTTACAATAATTTGTCCACATTAACAATAAAAAAAAATTAGAATTGGAGCATCTCATTTTAAACCAATGGGAACCATAGATAACCTAAAGAAAACTTTACTGAAAGAAATCTGTATTGTGAGTGTATTGAACACCGGATCAGTATCACAGGCAAACAGATCGCACTTAGAGGAGAAGTCAGCAATGGTAGCCTACATATTTTATTCCCTACAGGTTGCTTTACACTGGAAAACAGAATTCTAATCCAATTAACAATGCACAATGTCTGCACTCTGAGTCTATAAATACAACAAATTCATAAAATTGCTAACATTATTATATTATTGTAACTGAAAAAAAACACAATCATATTAGAAGAGAGAAATGTGATTATCTAAGACTCCACAAAATCGGCTGGGGAAACATACACCAGAGTTCTTGTAGTGCAGAGGAGTCATAGCATAGAATTGAAAAGGAAAAAAACTACAAAATTGCATTTAGATCTGCAGTCCATTAATTTATTAATAGTTTAATAAAAACTATCAGCATCTTGTTTTATCAGTAACCCTGCAGTGTGGCAATAAACTATACTCTAAGGACTTATGGAGATGGTCATTCTTGTTGAACACAAACAGTCAGGTAGGTAGAAAAATATCCTGGTTTAAAATGAAAACCACCTTTGGCAGAAAGCTAGGATGAGGATGCATTACCACCCTATCCTGATGAATAATTAAATATGGCTCTTTACAAGAAAGAACAGCCAATTCTGATACCCTTCTTGCAGAAGATATGGCAACCAGAAACCAACTTTGTGAAAAGGATCAAGGGAGTATGTCGTATCAGCTCAAAAATGCAGTTTTTGTAAAACCGACAAAACCAAATCCCAAGGTTTTAAGGGTGACCTAACTGGCAGATTAAGCCGTGTCACCCCTGTATAAAACTATGGACCAGGAAATGCGAAGCAAGTGGTCATTGGAACAATACTGATAAGGCTGAGACCTGGCCTTTGATGGTACTCAAGACCAGATTTTTTCTAATCCTATTTGCAGAAAAGTAAGGTTTTCTACCTATAACATACTTTCTAGGATGCCAACCCCTGGACTCACACCAGGAAACATATGCCTTCCAGACGCTAATAAATGACTCTGGAAGCTGGTTTCCTTGTATTAACCAAGGTAGATATCACTGAGCTTGAAAGCCCACAATTCTTCAGAATGTGGGTTTCAATAGCCAAACCGTTAAATTTAGCGTTTGTAAGGTAGGATGGAACACTGGTCCCTGCGATAGCGGGTCTGGCTGTGGCGGTAGGGCCCATGGGGTCCCTACTGCCGACGTTACGATCTCTGCATACAAAAATGTTCTGGGCCACAAGAACCGAACTCCCTTCCTGCTTGATCCTGCGAAGAAGTCGTGGTAGCAGCAGAATAGGAGGGAATGCATAAATCAGTGAAAAACTGATTCCATGGGGTCACCAACGCATCTGTTCCGTATGCGAGTGGATCCCTTGTTGACACAAAGTTGTCAATTTTGTTGTTGAACCTGGATGCAAACAGATCTATGTCCAGGGTCCCCCATCTTTGGCATATAGCCAGGAAGATGTCAGGTGAAGGGACCATTCCTCTGGGAACAACTGCTGGCGACTCAAGTAGTCCACCTGCCATTTTTCTACTCCTGGGATGAAGATTGCCGATATGCATGGCACATGCTTTTCTGCCCAGGTTAGGATATGGTCTACCTCTCCCTGGGCTGCATGACTTCTGGTGCCCCCTTGGTGATTGATACAAGCCACTGCTGCGGCATAGTCAGATTGAATCCTGACAGGACAATTCCAAAGTCTGTTCAGTTCTGGACCATTTCCCTTGGACAGTCGCCTCTTCCAGGACTGCCCCTCAACCCGTAATGCTGGCAGCTGTTACCACCTTTCAGGTAACCGGTTTCCCCTTCTGCAGATTCTTGGATATCCTCCACCAACTGAGGCTCTGGCACACCTTTGGCGACAGACCCATTGGAAAATCTAGCGCTTGGACCCTCTTGCTCCAGGTATACAGGATACTGTTTTGCAGCAGTCTCGAATAAGACTGAGCATAGGGAACCGCTTCGAATGAAGCCACCATCTTTCCCAACAACCTCACGCAAAGGCGAATAGAAGGACCCTTTTTTGCCCTGACCACCTGAACCAGCTCCTTTATGGAACGGATCATTGCCTTGAGTAAAAAACACCCTCTTCTGGGCTGTATCTATAACCAGACCCAAGAATTCTTAGTCTTCTTAATGGTTTTAAAGAAGATCTCTCTAGGTTGAGGACCCAACCTTGGTATTCCAGGTAGCGGGGATTGTGGAGACCATGCTTTAGTCTAAGCGGGCTACCTACCAATCAAGAGCAGGTCATCTAGGTATGCTACAATTCTTATACCTTGAGTCTTTAAACTGGCCAGAGGAAGGGCCAGAAGTTTTGTAAACACCCATGGTGAAGTAGCTAGACCGAAAGGCAAGGCTACAAACTGAAAGTGACGTTTTTCTACTTTAAAAAAAAAAAAAAAAAACGCAGATATTTTTGATGAGTGGGGAAAATAAGCACATGCAGTTATGCATCCCTGATGTCGACTGATGTCAGAAGTCCTCCTCCTAGGATGGAGACGACAGATTGGATTGATTCCATGCGGAAAAAGTGGATATTCAGGAACCGTTTAGATCCTTGAGATCTAGCATGGTCTGACATCCCCATTTGGTTTTTTGCACCGTAAAAAAAGGTTTATAAAAACCCCCTGCTCCATCATGGGGACCGCCATGACCCTTTGAGGCAAAAGTCTGTCTAATGCTTGAAAAGGAGACTTTTTTTCTCTGGACATTTGCCCTGAGGAAAAACGAGGAGACTGGAAATCTCAGAACTCAAGTTTGTAGCCTAGAGCTATTATGGAGACCATCCATCTGTCTCGAAACTCCTGCCAGACCCTTGAGAACAGCAGAAGTCTTCCCCCCCACTCGAGCAAGCGCGGGCAAACCCTCATAAGAGGCTTTAGCGTTCTGTCTTGTAGGCATCTTCCCTCGTGACTTCTTTTGTCCCTGGGGCTGACCCTTGAGGTCCTCTTGAACCTGACGGTGGAGACTGTCGTGACTACCTGAAGGCAGATGCCCCTGGCACTGGAGAAAGAGCCTGTTTAAATGAGGGACCCATTACTCCTTTTCTTAACTAGCAAAAGGGTACCTTTCCCCATCCCCAAACAGCCTTTCACCACGGAAAGAAAAACCAGCCAGGAGTTTTTTGCATGGCTATTCGGCTGACCACTTTTCAACCATAAGATTCTACGGATATGCCCCAACCCAAGCGTAAAAGCGAGGAGGTTTGCAGAATAGAATCTCTGATTGCGTCAATTGCAAAACAAAAAGCCCCTGGCATCTTGGCTAAATTCTGGGCCTGCTGTTCAGGGAAAATCTTGAGCACCTGTCTCAAATGGTCTGTCAGAGATTGACATACCCCAATTGCCACCACTGCAGGTTGTTTTTTTTTTTTTTAATAGGAATTCAAATTTTTCATCAGATGGAATCCTAAGCATTTGAGCATTGTCAACCGGACAAGTCAAATTTTTATTTACAGAGGATATAGCAGCGTCAATTGCTGGTATACTCCACCTCTTAGTAAATGTTTTCCTCCATAGGATAAAGTGTTGAAAACTTTAGGAGGGGAAAAAAAATGCTCATCTGGGTGATCCCACTCAGAATACATAAGCTTTTCCAGCAATGAATGGACAGGAAAGGCATGCAAGCTTGAGGAGGCTTTAGTGAACACAAACTTTTAAATGTGGAGCAGACCATTTCAGCAAGAGATTACACCAGCAATTTCTCAGCTTGTGAAGCTGAAGAAGGTTCTTCCCCACTTGATCCCTCGAAAGAGGAGTCATCAGCCTCTTCACGGTCCCCTGATGGGGGTTTCTCTTCCCCCTGTTCGAGGGTCCTGGAGGTAGAAGGGGACCTAATGCGTTTTCTTCCACTGTCGAGATGCAATTAAAAACACTAACGTTTCCTCCAATCCAATCGTGGAGGAGGAGAAAACCTCCTCAGTAATATAGACAGGGGCTGAAATGTCAGAATTGTAACCCCCTGACGACCCCGACGGTTCTCTCTCACCAGCCATCCTAGCCCTTCAGGGGGGATGGTGTTGCAGAGGGATGGTCCTTAGAGCCCGAGGGCGAACTCTTTGAGCCCTTGTTTTTTAGGGTACTTGTACCTCCCCTTCTGCCCATAGTGCCAAGCACAAATGCGGAGGTACTACCAAAAATGCACCAATTGCTGAGCAAATAGTCCAGCAACTGCCGCTGCTATTAAAGCTCAGCCTGATGCCAAGTAAATGTGCCCTGAGAATGCCTTGTGTCACCAACACTCACATGCCCCTTCTGCTCTGTGTCCCTCAATTAGCTGAATGCACCTGCAAAAGGTGCACTTTACACAGCCCCGCGTTTGCGAACATCTGAGGCACGTCAACGCCATGCTAAGCCCTGCCCCCCCCCCCCCCCCCCCTCCGACTTCCCACCGCGCCCCCCTCACAAAAAAAGGACCGTTTTCCCGCACCAGAGAGACCCAATCTTTACCACTCACAGTGGGCTCCATTTAAAAAACCTTCAGGAACCGGGGCTCCTTTTTAAATAGGGGGAACCACACTCCTGGACCCGTAAAGCACCCCACCAGGAAATATGGCTGAAAAAAACAAGCACTGGATCCCGGGGTCCAGCTCTCTAAAAAGAGAAGTGCTACAGGCAAAACCTTGTTTCTTCCAACACGAGGCCCAGGTACCATTTAATTCGGGCCAAAAAGACACTTTGAATGGATGAGGTTGCATAGCTGGCCCAAGCAAAGGAATATTCCAATGGAGCTCAGCCTAGCACATCTTTACTCATGACCAACACCTAAGACACTGCCGAGAAAACTGAAGTGATCCCAGTAAGGGGAGGGGTTATATATAGGGAGCTAAACATCCTTTCTAGGGTGTGCCAGTGTTCATCACCTAAAGCTGCCTATATAACCCATAAAGTTAAATTACTGTGGCTCTGTGTCCCGTGATGTACGATAAAGAAAACCTGCTTTTGGCCTGCTTTTGCCTAAAGTTCAAACGCACTTCAATATATTGCAATAAACCCAGGTCCCCACATACACACACACAATCATGTAGTAATCATGCAGGATTCAGCAATAGTCCCCACATCTTAGCCACACCCTGCCGACATGTTTCACCCTGACCAATTAAAGTGAGACCTGTCAGAAGGGGCGTGGCTAACATGTAGGGACTATTGCTGAATCCTGTATGATTACTACTACAGGAGCTGTTGGCTGAGAGCGCTGATTGGGAGTAGGTCGGCTGCTGGTTTTCCACCATGCAAGTCTGACAGAAGCTGGCCGAACAGCCGACTTCTGTCGGACAGACCAACATACACACATGCCGAATGTCCGACAGTTATTTTCAAAGGGCCCTTGTCTTCCGACATTCGGCCTGGGTGTACGGGGCTTTAGAAACTGGCCTTCTGCATTGTATGTTAATGAGAGAAAAAAAGTCTGTCCTCCAGATAGTGCAACTCTAAAATCATTCAAAAATGCTTGCAGTTTGCCACGGCTTTCTTCCAACATCTAGAGAGTAAGAGCTATAAAAAAAAAAAAGTGCTGTGTGAATGGTAACATATAGTGGGTGTTTCTTAAATTTCACTGTAAAAGTGGAAATATACTTAGAGAAGTGCAGCCTGAGATTTTTAGGCTGGGCTTCTCCTATGGGTCACAGGAGTGCAATTAGTTTTGGACTCCTGTGACCTGTTTTCAGCGGAGAGTGGGCTGAAGTCCGCTCTCTGCTGACATCACTGCCATCAGTCAGGGCAGCGTGTCATCACAACTTCTCACGTCTGGATCCGCCCAGCTGCCTTGATTGATGGCAGTCTCAGCAAGCTGCTAAGACGGCCGCTCCCTGCCCTTCCACAGCTCATCGCTCCAATTAGCGTGGAGGATCAGAGCAGGAGAGATGCTGACTGACAGACAGCATCTCTCTGCTGCTCGGGGAGGAGTGAAAACCGAGCCATTGGCAATGTTCATGGCTTGGTTCTCAGTGCAGAGATGCCGGGGGCAGCTGCAGCATCAGTCTGATGCTCCATCCACCAAGGTAAGTATGAATCTAAAAAAAAATAAAAATAAAAAAACCCATACTTGTCTTTTAAAGGATAAAACAGTGCAATTTTGGGAAACAATGTTAAATGAAAATAAATACATGTAAAGTTGCAACTACCATACAAACTATGTCTCTTGAGTAAACCAGTACTGCAAATGTGGCTGCCTGCGCAGTTCACCGACTCAGAATTGATGTATCCTTGTCAATTATTATTACAGAGACATACGGATCAATGGTGCACCAGACTACTCAGCCACATGCAGGACAAATTACTACATTGATTTAATCGCCAGTGAAATAACCACTTTAAAGTGGAATTAAACCCAAAAGCAAACTTATTATATTGCAGCTTACTAATCCTTAGATGTGCCACAAGTTTTCTATAGGCTTTCCTCCCCTTTTTTTCACCTGGTGATGTGGCTAGTAAGCCTGTTGTTCAACAGAACAAGCTATCCTGCAGATGTAGCAGTTAGCAGGATAAGACAGGGCAATGATCAGCCTTCATTAATTATGTAAAATATGTATCCCTAAAGGATAAAAAACCTGTTTGCTGTAACTGTTTGTGGGTCCATCAGAGTTTGGCTTCAATTTGTAAGGGTATATAAATATATGTTGGAACATCTAAAGCCCCATACACACGGTCGGACTTTTTCATCAATTTGGTCCGATCGGACAAGGTTGTTGAAAAATCAGACCGTGTGTATGCACCATCGGACAGTGTTCGTCGGTTTGTCCGTCGGACAAAGTCTTATCTCCTGCTGGAAAGATTTCCCGTCAACCCGGTCCGATCACACCAAATCCGAGCGTGTGTACGCTTGTCCGACCGGACAAAGTGCTACGCATGCTCAGATCACATTACAAGACCCAAGCTATTGGCTACTAGCCTCTACGTAGTCCCGTCGTAGGCAACAAACGTCACCACGTTCAGAATGATCGGATTTTCCGACAACTTTGTCCGATCGTGTGTACGCAAAACCAACATCAGACAAAGTATGACGGACATGGTCCGACGGACCTGGTCCACGGATTGTCCGCGCGTGTGTATGGGGCTTAACACTCCTCTCCCCTAGGATTAAAAATGTTGCTATCAGAAAGGGGAAACAAAAAAAAAAAAAAATGCAGCCATAATGATTAGTAAGCTGCAATATAATACAGTTTTGGTTTTAATACCATTTTTACCATACTTTGTATGAGTACAGTATTCGTAAACTCCAAAGTGCAAAAATGTATTCCGAGTAGTATTTTTGTTGATCCATTTCTTTTTCACACAGTATACCTGTACACCTCAGCAGCTACTAAGCCTAACATAGATGCTAATCTTTACATGCATAGTCATGTTTATGAAAGTTTACTGATCCCTGTGTTCTGGTATCAAGCATTTCATGGCTGTTTTTTATAAAAATGCATGCAGAGCCCCTCATTTCACGCTTTCCATATCCTCTGGGATTATAGTTTACTGCCCTGAAAAACTACATGTCCCAGAATTCAATGGCCCTCAATATGCCTGTACAGGAGGGGCAGGCTCAGGAATGTGCTCCTAACTCGGTCAGGAAAAGCTGAGGCTATGATGCGGTAATCAGGGGGGGTGAAACCAAGACAGAGCCGAAGACAGGGAAAACACCCTTTGATACGGTAAAAGCAGTGGTTTAATTAAAAGAAGATACTGTATATAAAAGAGGAGATTTCTATGTGGTGCAGAATGATTTTAAACTGAATGGTGCCCCCCTTACTTGTAAGTACACCTTTGCAGAAAATCTGTGAAAAGGTGACCTTACACTAAACCCCCTTCTCCCACCTCCCCCGGTCCTGTAGTACCAATAGATAAGAGGGGATCCAGTGTAAGCTCATCTTACAAATTTTCTGTAAAGGTGAACTTACATTTTAACTGGTAATAAAGACATACTGTGACTGTTCTTAAAAATGCTCCCACCCACCATACTACTTAGCCCACAAAAAAAAAAGATGTGCGTAAATATCCTTATTAAAACTGCCAAGTTGCAGCTGCTGTTGCTCCTCCTTGTAAGAGAGTGGCTGACAATGGTGCCATGACATCACCCGTCAACTCCCACTGCCCCTCCCTTGTCAGCATTCCCTCCTATACCCTGCAGCAGCCACTCTGACACAAGGGAGCTGGAGCCTCTGGATCTCGTGACTACATCGGGGGAGATTATTAAAAAAAAAAAAAAAAAAAAAAAAAAGGAGTATTTACACATCTTTTATACAGGCTATGCAGTACGGGTTCAGCATTTTTAAGAACCCTTATACTTCACTTTAAAAGTAAACAATAGTTATAGTTTACAAACTAGAATTTAGTTTGATGAAAGCATGTAGAGTTAGGTTTTCTAACAGATAAGGAACGACCAAGCTTTTTTATTTGCATTTCAGATAGACGTAGCTTGTTTCTTTTTTTCAAGGGAACATAGCGGTCTTGAACATAATCTGGGGAATTCATAGAGTGTTGTAGACACCTTGTAGAATTTGGCTGCATCTCCGTATGACAAATGTCAGTGTGGGAAACAGGTACATGAATATAGGTCAAGAACTAACCACATGCAGTGGCCCAAAAATGCAGCTCCACCCCATCCATGTCCAAAGAGTTTTGTAGCTGTGTGGGAAGAGCCTGGCAGGGTTTAAAGGGGCACTACTTCCGCATCAGGTCCCCTTGTGATTGACAGCTAATAAACAGCCTGGCTTTGAAATCTGCCCACTGCCAATCACAAGGAGAGAACACATACGATGGAGAATTAGTCACTTAGCTTCCATATCAGGCTCCGCCCACTGTCAGAGTCAATGGTTGCTAGGAGGCTGTCAGCTGTGAAGTCAACAGCAACCTTGACAACCAGTGACAGATGGGAACAGGAAAACAGAAACCTTACAGTGGGGACACTTGAGGGGCTCGCTGAGAGGCTGAGCCAGGTGCCAATCCAGGCTTCTGGGTGGATTCCGATCATATGGTTGGGATCTTTCTAGAGCCTGGACTGGCTCTTTGATGGCAGCCCGCTGTTTGCTAAAAAATGGGTCTACAAGAGTGCAGAAATAACTTTACCTCTGTGATCCATAGGAGAAGCATAGCCAAAGAAGGTTTGGCTATACTTCTCCTTTAATTGTGCAGGCCCATTTTGCGCCTCATTGCCTCCCAGCTCCAGACTCCCCAAACTTTTGGATAGTAGAGGACACAGTGAGGGTAGGGGAGCAGCCACAATGAGGACACTGGGAATCATAATAGACAATGCAGGCTCCAGCTGCTGTCAAACTTGCTAGCAGAAGGGGGAAGTAGCCCACAGGTCTAGGCATTGATACACAAGGGTGGCTTAATGGGACCCTGTAAGGGGATGGAGCCACCAAACAAGGAATCTGAGAAGACTTGACAGATGAAATGAACAGCAACCACAGGCTTAGGCGGTAAACAGCCAACATGGTTCTGAGATCTGTACCAATACTTGCTTTCATCTTTTTAGGGTTTATTAACATTTTATTATCTATTGCCACCTGCACTGCAGCACCCGTTTTATCCTCTTTATGATACTCTTACTGCAGCAATGAGAATGTATGGAAAGCACTTCAAGCCAGTAAGAGCTCAGAGCGTTGCATTGTGCTAGCTATAAACTTGTGTATAGGACTAGAGAGAGAGGGATGAACTTGTTTGTTTCTGTTACTTGAAAGATTGCCATCAGTTAAGTCCTAGACCAGACAATATTACTAAATGCAATGTAGCAGTGAGTCCACAACCTGGCTGTGCTATCTAGCAGGAAGGACAACTAAACACGGATGTAGCAGAATTACAAATCATCTAACAAGTCAAAGATTTTACATGCAATACATGTATTTCAGCTGTGCAAGTTATCTGATAGTAGCTAAGCTTTAAATTACCTTAAGCTAATAGATACATATTTCAGTCCCTTGAAAAAAATACAGACAGCCGTGTTAGCTTTTAATAATTCAACGCTTGCTGGATTTAATGAAAAAAAAATTAAAATAAAAAAAAAAAAAACACACACACGTTCTTTACTTCACTATTCATCAATGAATACAAGGCTTCCTCCGATTGGCTGAGGTGGAAACCTTGTATTGATTGATAAATATGCAAGGCTTCTCTTGGATGGTGGAGAACAACTGAGCCCAACACTCTAATTCCAGTAGCAGAGAGGAAGTCGCTCGTAATGCTGCCACCTATTGTATATTAAAAGAACACACAGTGGTCACATCTTTCTTAAACATAAATACCAGTAGTTTGTTTGGGCATGCCTGGAACAATAAACCTATAATTTAACTTTAAAAACACAGTTATACATTTTCATAATTGCTGTAGGTCAATTTTTGTGAACACTCACCCATGACCTGAAGGTGCAATAAAGTACAAACAACAGTGCACGCGGTTGTCTGGCATCTGACGTCTGTTGACACGAGATTCTGCATTAAGATAGTCTTCAAATTTACTGTCAATATAGTCAATAACCGGCTGCCAACTGAAATAAAAAAAAAATGTTTACTGTAGTTATTCTACCCAACAAATAACTAATGAAAATTAGCAAAATGTTAAATTTAAAGCAGAGTTCCAGGCTTTTTTTGTTTATTAAAAGTCAGCAGCTACAAAAAAAGTGTAGCTGCTGACTTCTGGCAGACACTCACCTGTCCCACAGTCCAGCGATGTGGCCGCACAGAGCCTTGCTCCTCTACGTGGTGCCTCCATTGAAACTGTGGGCACCCAGCCGTGACAGCTTCAATGACTTAGCCTAAAAGCCTTGTACACACGGGCATAATATCGGACAGCATCAGCCGGTTTAATAGAACCGTTTGAAATGGCATTTCTGTGCCTGCGTTTGGCTGGAGATGTACTGTACTAGCTACAAGGCAAAGTGCTTTATACTGCCACTGCAACTTGAACTCAGCATTAGGAATTGGCACACATGCCCTCCCTACAACTTGTTTTTTTTTAAATGGCTGGAGTTGGGCTTTATGGATCCTTCTCTTTCAAAGAGAAATAGCAAATGTGTGCCAATTCCTAAAGCGGAGTTCAAGTTGCAGTGGCAGTATAAAGCACTTTGCCTTGTAGCTAGTACAGTAAATATCCAGCCAGACACAGGCACAGAAATGCCATTTCAAACATCCTCTATGCCCGAGATTTGAAAAATTGTGTGCATTTAAAACTACTTTTCATATACATACATGAGGACACTACTATGCAAATATAAAAAAAAGGAGGAGGAGTAAACCTGCCTTAAAATACTGTGCCTGACTGCCCCCACCTGGCTCATGTGAAGTAACAGCAGTCTGAATATACAATGCCTATGAAGCTCTTAACAATGACACATGTGCAAGTGCCTTGGAAAGGAAGGAAAAGGCTTTACAAACAATGCAGAGGGGGACCAAGAAATTGAAAGTCTTGTTAAATTGTGCTGTGTATGACACATTAAACAATGAATGCTTACATACCACTACAAAACAGCTTTATAGTGCTTTTAAACTGACCGGGGTGATCTTACCAAACAAATAGCACACTCAAATTCAATACACGTCTAAAAGAACAAAAGTCACCTCAAATCATTTTATACTGCTAAGGGATGTAGAGTTTTCAATAATATGCTTTTATTACTGAATAGAATTTTTTTATTTTTTTTGCATCGGGTATTAATTATACACATATCAAATACTTGCCAAGCAGCCAGCAAGTTGAGTAGCTTCCTGCAGCTTATTTACTATTATGCTGTAGTACTGCCCAGAGAAGATCTAATTGCACAAATTGACCAAGAAGAAAAAACACTTGGCTCAGTTATACACTGGCTGTCAAGAACGATGCTCTCAGTGCTGGCCTTTCAAAAGCCCAGCCTAGTAAACCCTTACAGACCACTTTTACCTACAAGTAAGCCTGGATTAAGGCTTACCTGTAGGTGCAAGAATAATCTCCTAAACCTACGCCGTTTATGATACATTTGCAAAAGACAGGCACCAATGTCAACGGCACGCAGGCGCACTGAGCGTGCTGTTTCTAACAGCGATCGTGCCGTCAGTGGCACGTCATCACGGCTCCGGCCAAACACAGTGCCGGAGCCGTGATACCCGGAAGGAAGATGGACGCTTCGTGGAAGAGGGGACAGCGGTGACATTGCAGGCTCCTGTGTCAGGTAAGTGACACGTAATGGGCTACTATGCGATGCTTACCTTAGAACAATGTCCTGCAATGCCACCCACACTCCGTTCCCACAGCCGACACCTTTCACCAGAGTTACTTCCGGGTTCGTGGGCTCAGGAGCTGTGATTGGCCGGAGCCGCAATGACGTCACTCCCACACATTTCAGTTTAGGTGATATTTACAGTACCTACAGGTAAGTCTTATTATAGGCTTACCTGTAGGTACAAGTGGTGTAAGAGTTTACAACCACTTTAAAACAGTGTTGAACTCTTTATTTTTATTTATTTTTTAAATACAAAGGGTTGTAAAACTTCTGAACTATTTATTTTATTGGTTATTGGTTTTCATCTGCAGGAGCAGAAACTAAAATCTTAAACAGTGCTAAGCAGAATGAAATGCTACAGGTACTGCTCAACGAATGGTCAATAAAAATTCTTGAAATTAAAAAAACGTCAATTACCAGTTGCTATTATCGACTGCATCGCCAAACCCGGGTGTGTCTACTATTGTGAGAAGCAGCTGAACTCCACCTTCTTTAATTAGAACTTTTGACTGCTCAACCTACAACACAAAAGAGAAAAAGAAAATTATATAAAATACATAAATACAACACAGGCTGCAAAAAAAATATCTCAAAGTAGAAGTAAGCAAGTGATCGTACAGAAAATCTGGGGGAGGGGGATAGGGGCCCACTAAGGTTAAAAATGTAAACACTCACAATGAACTTCTCTTGTTATATTAAAGGAGTTTTAAAGTCGCAGGGTTTTTCACCTCTTTGCATGAAGGTGAAAAATATTCTGTGCTGCAGCTGCCCCCCAGACCCCCCCCCCCCCCCATCTTACCTGAACCCGATCATTACAGCGACGAGAATGAACGCAGCAGCTGTCTCGGGTCCTCAATGTATAGCAGCAGGAGCTATTTGGCTCCCGCTGCTGTCAATCAAATGCAGTGACACACGTCCGGGACGGGGCCAAATTCCTGCTGTCTGTGTTAATGGATGCAGCAGGACTAGAAATAGGCCCTGTGGGGGCACCCGCCGAAGAGGAGCAGCCAGGAGCACTGCCGGGGGAACCCCAGAAAAAGGAGGATCAGGGCCGCTCTGTGCAAAACCAACTCCACAGAGCAGGAAAGTATGGGGGGGGGGGGGGACCTTTAAAATCACTTGAATATTACAGATTTTGTATCTTATGTCCTCCCTTTTGGTTTGTTAAATATACCCCTGTAAGTTTTGTTATATCTATTCAATAAATGCAAAAAATACCTGTTGATCCTAACAAAAAAATCCTGTCCTGTAGTTTAATTTCAAACAATGTTATCAGGAAGTTTGTCAGCACTACAGAAACCTTCCTTTCTACAATGAAGAGCAATAGGGAGGTGTTCTATATTCCCGTCCTAGAGTGACAATCCTGCTCCACCATAAAGCGCAGTAAGTATTGTCACCCTAAGACAGAAGTGTATTACTGACAGATCACCAGATGAAAGTGAGTGTCAGACAATATTTAAAGTGATTCTAAACGCAGAAGGTTTTTTATTTTAATACATTAAGTTAAAAAAACTTGTGTGCAGCAGCCACCCTAATACT